>CM028356.1:39566972-39598171 GCA_016618105.1 Dendrobium huoshanense
GAGAAGAGGAGAAGATGCAGGTTTCTCCCTAGCCATAGGGGGCTATTTATAGTGTTTTTGGACAGGTGGAAGATTCCATAAATATATGGATTTTTTTCAAAAAAATTCAAATTTTTGCTTTTTTTTTTAATGTTTTTTTTTTGGATTTTTAACGAATTAAAAAAAATTAAAAACCCGGCGGTTTCACAAACCGCTGGTCTGAAACGGTGCCCGGCCGCCAGCGATCGTGTGGGCCAGGTGGGTCGTTGACGGGCCGAGCGTGGGCGAGCGACGGGCTTGTGTAGGTCGAGGCAGGCCTCGGGCAGGCTAGCAGCTCGCGGAGCAGGCTGGGCCAAGGCAGGATGCAGGCGGCCCGCGGTGCGGGCCAGCAGGCCTGGTCGATTCCGTGCCGCCGTCCAGTTGGTTAGGCTGCCCACTTGATTCCGGGTCCAATTTTTGCCCCGAAAAGGCCAAATATGGCATTTTTGGGATTCTTAGGACTATTTTTCGACGTTTTGGACTCAATTTTTGCACTTTTAAAGTCAATTGGAGCTCCTACATACAATATTGGATTTCAAATCACAAGAAAAATTTTCTAATGTTTGTGACGCATTTTTTTCGAACTCCTGGAGCTTTGACGTTTGAAAATAGGGGGGCAACTGATATATCATGCAAAAATTATCATGATCGGAAACGAATCTCGAGGCAAAATCAAGCTGGAAACTTCAAAAATTAAATTTGGGATCACCAGAACTCAGATTTTAGCAAACTTATAGTCAAACTGAGCGTTCGGAAATACGAACCCAACGACACCAAATTCAACTCAATTTGAGCCCAAATGAGTCCAAATCTAGGACCTAAAGCGCTGTTAGAAAGTTCGTACCACAATTCGAGTTACCAAACAGTTTCCAAACATGATAAGCTTATTGTCAAATCGAGCGGCTTGACGAGACGAATCCAACGAGCCCAAGATCGTCGAATTTCCTCATCATTAAGACCTTCAAATGTCTAACGAACGGTACACAATCAAGGGATTCAATATCGGCCGTCCATCTAACCACTCCCCATACTCATGTTCTCTCATCTATTTACAGGTCATGCCACTCCTGAAAATTTACAAATAGACCCCTCATTTCTCTTGAAAAGGGACCCACGCAAGAAGAAGAAGAGAATAATTGGAGGGAAGAAACTCCTCCACGACCACTGTCGAAATTCTACCAGACGCCCGAGTGACGTCAGAATCCTGCCCGATGCCCGAGGGACGCCGGAAATTCTGCCCGACGCTTGAGTGACGCCGTAATTCTTCTCGACGTCCAAGTAATGTCGAAATTTTTCCCAACGCGCCAGTGACGCCAGAATTCTACCCAACGTTCAAGTGACATCAAAATTCCGCCCGATCTCCAAGTGACGTCGGAACTTTGCTCGACGTTGTAATTGGATTTCAATATAGAAGTGATTCATTTTAATCTGATCATCCTAAAATTCAAGGACGAGTCAAATTTTTGTATTTCCAACAAACACTAGTGAAATTTTTTCAACTGGGCGTGGCCCCATGTATTTTTTCCTTTCCAGGATTTTCCACGTAAAAATCCTGGTGTTGTTTTTTCATTTCTTGTTTATGTGCTGGATATCCGTATAATGTTGAACCATAAATTTTCTAACTTTATCGCCGCGTGTATTCTAGCCCGCAACAACTATAAAGAAAATAACATCTTATGTTAAGAACTAAACATTGCTCAAATTGGTCTTTTGGTTGAGTGCTTTGGCTACTAATTAAAAAATGTTGAGTTCATAGCTTCTATATATTATGTGTGTGTGAGTTTGCCAAAAGAAAAACAACCTGACGAGCGAAGAATCCTTCGTCTTGGGTAAAATCCAGGGTTGGGAGATTCAGATATAATAGGAACAATGATTTTGAAAATGTAGGACTTAATCTTAGCTTCCCGATGTGCTTGTTAGAGAACTTGAGGATGCTATAAGAGATTTTGTCGGTGATGTTGTTGAACCTCTTGAAGCAGCTACTAGAAGCATATCATGACATATTTTTGTTATTAGGAGTTTGAAATCCCTAATTGATATAATGTTTGATTGGCAAGTTGGAATTTTATAAATTTTGTAAATTCATTTTTAAGGTTGCTTGAAAATATAATAATCATTTAAAAGTGAATTTCAAGATATTTTTAGGATTTAAAATTAATATTTATTTACTACATTCGACGTCCATCAATTGAATAAAATTTCCTCTTCACTTTTACTATTCAATTAATTGAACTATCAACATCTTCATTTTCAATCTCATTGACAATTAAGTTCATTATATTTTTTGTAACAAAATCAAATTTCAAGATCTTTTAAAACTATAAAAATAGAAAGAAAAAAAGTTGAACAAAATATATAAGTAATACTTCACTAACTTGATGTCTTATTTAGTTCACCATATAACTAATTCTTAGACATTAATGCTTCAATAGTATCATTTTTTAATACAATTAGATATTGATCAATAATTATATCACTATTATTAAATGCACTTTCATAAGTAATTAAAGAAATTGGAATGTAAAAAACTTTACAAAACCCATAACGAACACTTTCGATATTGTAAAATATCTATGACAACTTTCCTATCAAGTTTGGGCTTGTCAACATTGTAAAATATCTAATACAACTTTCTAAGCATTGCAATTTCAATCTTTAAAAAATCAAAATAATAGTCAATTAGATATTAACAAAAAAACTTCATAAGTTCAAATAATGAAAGGAAAATGATAATGTGGTATTTTTATCTTTCCATCCCAACGGTCGCTCAGTTGGTAATCAGTCTTTAATTTAATCTCAATTCTCGACCAATTGTTTAATTATCATTCTTTATCTTACCACCAGTGCTCATTATTTTAAATTAATTCATATGTGGCATTCAATAATTATTTAAGAGTCATCACCATCTATCGTCGGCATAATTTAGTAAATAGGTTACATAATTATTTAAGAGTCATTAATGACCATTGCTCATTATTTTAAGTTAATTCACATGTTGCTTTCAATAATTATTTAAGAGTCATCACAATCTATCGTCGGCATAATTTAGTCAATAGGTTACATACTACAATTAGTATCACATTACAAACTTTTATTTTAAAGATAACCCAACGAGCCCAACATTATATTTTAAGAGATAACTTATATTAGTTTTAGTGCTGACAGACAACCTTCTTTACTTAAATATAAATGTCACATTTATCTTATGTCATCATATAATGTATGAAATATAGGAATGCAAGAGAATTCTCTACATTATGCATCATATCAAATATATATAAAAGTTATACAGTATATATTCGATAAGTCAGGAGAAAATACGTTTTTAATGGATTAGAGAGAAAGAAAATCCTAAGAAAACAAAATCATAAAAATAAGAGTAAGAATATAGCCACTTCAACTAAAACAAATTTCATAATAGAAACGATGGACACAAATGACCTAAATTTGCTTTCTCTCTATTCTCTCTCCTCATCTTCTCCCTTCTCTTCTCCTTTTTTCTTCCCGGTCAAGCAAACAATGCAAGAGTGAGGGAGGGAGTAAATGGTAGGGATATTTATATTAAAATATATGAAAACTAATTTCAGTTTTAAGCATCGCGGCGCACAGTTGGCCTAACATCGTAATATTGCACGACATTCCAGAGTTACTATAGAGCAAAACACACTAATGCCGAAGTGCTAATTTCTGGCTCCTAAAGTACAGCGCGGCTACACCCTTTTTTAATTTTCATATTTTTCAAATAAATTTATTTTTAAATTTTGGATTGTTACAATGAAGATATAGAAACCTAATCAATACTTTTCAAACTTAGAAAACATGTATATTGCCATTTTCATTATATAGCTATCACTTAACATTTCATGCTTCAATATTACGTAAGCTGTAGAATTGTAAATAAAATAGAGATTTGTAGTTGAAATTTCTGTTCTAAAGAAGGCACAAATGATTTCTTAAAACGATATTAAAAAGTTGCATATGTTTACCATTTTATCTTATTCATTAATAGAAGAGCAACTTTTGTAATTGGAATCACCCAACTTTAACTGCAATCCATAATAAATAATGCTCTCTCAAGCATCATAAAAATTGAATTCCATCTAGTAGGAACATCTTGTTGTAATCCCTTTTTATCATCAAGATAATTTTATCTTATACATTCTAAGAATTTTACTTTTTAACTTGAGAACCTTTAATATAATTTATACTCTCACACATTTGAGATAGAACCATCTATCTTCTCTTGAACAATAAAGTTAATCATGCGTGCATAACATCTAATAGGAAAAAAATTCACCATTGCAAATCCAACATTTTTTTAAATTCAAATTATTTCTTAAGAAATTAATAGAGACAAATATTGTCTAAAGCAAGGTTTTGAAAACTGGACCAGACAACGGATTGAAAGAAGGAGATGTTCACAGTTTGACCGGTTCGGACGTAATAAATAATAATATTATTAAAACTTATAAAATGAATGAAAAATTTTCCTCTAATACATTCACTATACATTTCTTTTTCATATTACAAACTAATCAAATAATATAAATATGACATCAATGAAGTTTATAAAACATAAGCAAATAAGTAAATAACACACATTTTGTTGAGCTCTATTGTGTGTTGGAAGTTGATGAATGCAACAATCTTCAATTCTCCCTCTTTATCATGTGAAATTGTTAAAAAATGAAATAAGCAAAAGAAAATGAAGTAAAATATATGACAAAATAGACATTAAAAAAATATTAAATAGGAAACATATAGTATTCCTCTTCATAATTTATAGCAAAATTATGACACTTTATACTAATTGATAAGACATTCAAAATTCATAAAGATAAAAAGTTTTAACTTAATACCATAGAGGCAAAAAAGTAATAATTGTCATTCAATTGTTTATAACAATACTCAAAACTCAAAACACTCATAGTGAATCTAATAATCATCCACTAAATTTGTGTTATCAAAGTCTCCTTCACCAAAATCTTGCATCCCAAATACTTCTGCATCCTCACATGGTATGTCATCTTCATCACATATATTAGCTAAGTTGTCTTCATATGCAAATTATTAATATGAAATAATAAGTCTATATTTAATATTATACTCAAAAGATATAAGTTAATCAACAATCTTATTTGGGGTTGGAGTAGATGATGTTAAGTTTGGTTCTATATTTATAGGAATTGCATCATCTATGTAAATTTTCCGACTCCAAGTCTTTTAAATGCAATTCTGGAGTTGGTTCATCATTAAGGATCCAAAAATTAACAAGTTCAATACTTATATAGTCCAAAAGATCATAACTTCTTTTTCTAAGCTGCAACCTACATAATTGTTATAAAAAATTAATAATAAAATGTGCATCATTATTTAAAAAAAAAATTTAAAAAAGTTTCAAATAGTACATATTTCTTAAATTGAGATTGTAACGAACATATACAAGATCATTTAGTTTTTGGTGCTCAAGATGATTCAAGTCTTTTTGTATGAATCTGCTCAAACACATTCCAGTTCCTCTCACAACCTGATGAAGATGATGTCTGACTAAGAATTATAATAGCCATTTTCTATATGTTTGGTGCACTAGAGCCGAACATCTTCCACCATTCATCTACCAATCAATAAACATACATTAATTTGTTCAAATATATATTAAAATGAAATCTCAAAATTTTGTTCTGTGCAAAAAAATTGTCAATTTCATCAATTTTTCTCTTTCCTTTATCAATTCCTTTACCATGTATATCTGAACTTTGTGATTTCGTGACTGAACATAATAGCGAGAGCAAATAAAAACCACCATGGTTTGTTGCCTTCTCTACAACTTCACAATCATTTTTACAAAATGTTAAACTCAACCCCAAATAGGCCATAAATCAAAACTTAGATTGTTATAGTCCTAATATATTTTTTTCAGCCTACTCCTATATATAAATTTTAATTTTTAATTATTGTGATTGTTAATCAGTTTGCTCTTCTTTTTCTCTTGAAAATTGTAGGGGACAAGTTCTCCAAGAAGACATTAGAAGGCATCAATCCTTTCAGGATCCAGCTGCTCACAATATGTTTGAAATACATTTTCTTACACGCAAATTATCTTTTTATGCTCACAATCAGAGCTGATCAACCTCTTTGAGACCAAAGTTGTTTTTTGTACTTATCATACATGAAAACATAAATATTATTTGCGCATATAAAGAGATATGATTTCCATGTTAGTATACACAAACCTCTCTATTCTGAAACTTATTTATCTACAGGAATTTCCCATTGTTAGCAAACTTGATCCAAAGATCTATGGTCCTGCGAAATCAGAGATAACAAGAAAACCTCTCCTAAGTCATTCTCATTTTATTTTACATGAAAGCCTGAAACCGTCTCCTATGTCATTCTCATTTTATTTTACACGAAAGAGGAGCTGCAGCGACGAAACAAATTTCAGAATCTCCTCTAATACAATCACATTTAGAATCTCCTACCTGTCCAGGCCTGTCAAAACCGGGTTACGGGTCGGGTTCAGGTTCAACCTGAAACTGACCTGGAGTACATACGGGTCAACCCGTAACCGACCCATTTTTCGAAACGGGTCATTATGCTGGACCCGAACCCGACCCGCTTCGGGTCCGGGTCAACCCGAACCCGACCCGTTTGACCCGAAAAAAAATATAATTAATTTTTTTTATTTAATTAGAAATAAAAATATACAACAAAAACAAAACCAGCATAGATAAAATGAATTTAAATCTAAAGAAGTAATGAAGCAACAAAGATCAAATGAATTTAAGTCTAAAGAAGTAATGAAGCAGCACAGACCAACTGCACAAACTTACAGAATTCTGCTCAAGTGCTGAAGACTGAAGTGCACAACTGTTATTTACAAATTTACATATCATTTACAAATAAATTACAAAACTAGTACAGATCTATATTTTGACTTTTGAGAAATAAGCACGTCTCAACTTCACTGTTCCCTTGCTCAACGCCTCAACCAATAAGCACGACTCAACTTCAAGTCTTCAAGCACACGACCTCAACCTGTATCGCTAATGGCTGTATTCACAGAACAAGGAAGAACTATATTTTGAGAAATAAACAAGTTAGATATGATGCTCATTGCTCAGATTAAACCTTCCAAATCTTTAATCACCTTATGAGGTGTATGTTCAATCAACATTAGCATATTAGTATATTACCATCCAAGGAGACGACTTGTATTTTGCATTAAGTTTGTATCTATTCATATATATATATATATATATATATATATATATATATATATATATATATATATCTATATATATATATATATATATATATATATATATATAATATATATAATATATAATATATATATAAAATTGCAACACTCAGTACTTGACGTCAAAGATAACCGAAAGAAAGTTAACCAAAAAAATCAAACCAGGTGAAGTAGCGAACGATTGACGAAGAATCAAAGAGCCGCAGTCCAGTAGACTTGCATAGGAGGAAATCTTAGCGAAATCGACCAGCCCTAGCTTAGGGTTTTCTCGCTCGAAGAGATGAAGTCACGAACGGCGAGGTAGCGAACATACTCGATTCTCGGTATTAGGCGCTAGTTAAATGCCCTGAGGGTAAAATTGTAAATACAAAAAATGGGTCGAAACGGGTCATTTTCGGGTTACCTGGGTTGACCCGAACACGATCCGAAATGGCATACGGGTCAAAAAATAGAACCCGAACCCGACCCGTTTCGGGTTCGGGTTGGACCCGAATTCGAATTTCTCGGGTCGGATTTCGGGTCGTGTCAAATGTTGACAGCCCTACCCATCCTTCAATACACCAGATTCTCCAACTTTGGGCAATTGGAAATTTAATCAAACATAAAAAGAAAAAAAAGAAGAAAACTAGCCCATGTCGTGCACAGATTATCAAAACAAATTTCGGTTTGCACAGGTTCAAAGTATATTCAATTTTCTCTTTAAAACTAGAGGTAAGAATAAAACACAGGTTGAACGCATACAATTAGGATGAACATTTACTGAAGCCTTAGAAATCTCCTCACCTTACGATGATTCAAGCACTGACGAAGGAGGAGCTGCAGCGATGGTTAAGCTTAACTAGAGGAGCTATAGTGAAGATTAACTGGGCCGGCCAGTTCGCCAATGATCCAAGCATCGACGAAGGAGGAGCTGAAATGACGAAGGAAGAGAATCGGAGGAGATGGGCGGCTTCGAGAGTTACGAGAGCAGTAGAAAATAAAACTAGGTTTTACACTTTTCATGTTTTACACTTTTAAAGTTTTACTAATACCTCAAATACCGCATGATTGCAATCAAATGGCTAAAAATTGCGTTTAAGCTTAACTGGTCGGCTCTCTCTCGATTTCTGGTTCGCCGGTTTCATGGTCGGACCGGTTCAAAGCCGGTTCTTTGCTTGTCTAGTTTCAGTGGAAAAATGAACCGACCGGCAGACCGTTACCGATTCAACCGGTTGAACCGATCGCTCCGGTCTGATTTTCAAAACGTTGGTCTAAAGCAATACCAAAAAGCTTATAGTCAATTTTCCATTCAATTAAAAAAACAATTATAGATTTTCAAATAAAGCTATGCCATAATGACAAGATACCATAAAACCAAAATCTATAATCTTCTTTTACAAATATCAAGTATTATCCATAATATTTATAGTTAAACAAATGAAATTATTTTTGTTGATATAAGTCCATGAATCAAATATTAAGCAAACTCTATTAGTATATTTAGATAGTACTAAAATATGTCATTTTTCTTTATTGTCCATTTTATTGTAATCATTTTATGTTGTATTTCTAGAAACACTTTATAACTCTCAACACAAATAACGAAGTAATACTCTAACAATAATCTAGTCAACACATTGAAAAAAAATCATGCATAATAATATATACAGTAAATAAATCACGAATCTCTTGATGATCAAATTTATTATCAGACACTGGAATAGATGAGTTGAAGTTATTTTACAAAAGAAGTCATGTGTCACAAGCATCTCTTTTTCTTATAATTTTTTATGCGGCCTATCCCCTTCATGTGCCATCCTTCATATCATATTGGAATATTGAGCTACATTTTTACATATATATACATTTGTTTAACATTATTTGCAAGTGCAAATATCTCAAAATAACCCCAACCTAGTTGAAGTCAATACAATGGAGGATTTAGCATGGGGCCCTAGGAGCAAAAGCGCCCACTTGCTGGATCTTCGGTGTCTAATATATTAGGGATAATTTAGGTTTCCAAAACAATTATACTTAGTAATTGTAATCCTTAATTAAGAAAAAAAACTAATAGTTACTTCCCTTCCAAAGTTTCATGCTCCCCTCCGAGTTCCTCTACTTTGCGCTCCTTCTCAAGGATTAAACCTGCGCTTCCTTATGCCATTTTGCCTGTTTCGCTGCCTATCAAGGATGGCGGACCTCGTGATCCTCCTGGAGAGTCCGCAACACAATCCCTAGTTGCTTTTTTTGGGGGGGCAATTTGGGGCAGAGCCCTTTTCATAAATCAAAAGAGATTACAAATAAGAAAGAAAACCGAAATTATAATCCTAAATCTCAAGCAAAAAGAGATAAAGGATTCTAAAGAAATCCAAATTATAAGCCCATGCTAAAAAACAGAATGGCTGAAGAGCCAAGGACTCAGGTTGCTCAAGATTTTCACGAATGGGTCAAATTCACGAGTGGGTCTAACAGGAGCAAAGCCCTTGGTTGCCCAATAGATCGTCCAAGGGGCAGCTGAGGATTAACATTCATCATCGTCCTTCCAAAAATAACACCCGGACAACCCGTATAGGCAACAAAATTTACAAGCACCTCAAATACCGATAGAACCAAAATAGCAGCAGCACAATCTGCTTCCAGCGTCAGAACATCAACCCGACCAAAGAATTCAAGTGTGTTTCTAGCCATGAGTTTTGTGAGTAATAGCTTTCCTAATTTTGGCAATGACCGTGGCTTGGCAATCAATAATACCACAAAAAATCCTATCATTCCTAGCTCTCCATAGGAAATAGATAGTGGCAGAAGCAGTAAGCAGGTAATAATTTTTGGTTTGGGTCTTGAAGCCTTGCTCAAATATACTATCATAAACTTGATGCAAATTCTACTTCATCAAAAGACCATTCAGCCAAGGAAGTAAAGATTTGGCAATGAAAAATGTAAAACGGCATTCATAGAATAAGCAGAAAAGGGTTTCCATTTCACAATGACAAAAGCATCAAATATTATGAGTGATAATCCCACGGCTGGCTAGAACATCCGATGTTTTCAATCCCCCTTTAAAAACAAGCCAAGCATACACCGAGTAACGAAGAGCATCTTTCTTTTGCCATATAAAATTGTACCAATTTACCTTATTCAAGTTGTTAAAGAAATGGGTACGAAAGTCGCCAAACTTAGGATTTGATTGCCAAGCCAATAATGGTTATCAATATTGACCTCATGAATAAGTGAGGCAATACGATTATCAAAGGCAGGAGGAAGAACCCAATTGTCCCCCTGGATAATATTAGCCACCTTCCAGTCAAAATATTGAGAGTATCTAGCAATAAAATTCAATTGTTTCAAATATTCACCAATGGACACTCCACCACACCAAGGGTCCCAAAGAACTGAGAGGCCGTTGCTCGGGTTAACTGAGAAAGAGATACAATTTTTTATACTAATAGCTTTTTTGCACATGAAATTCCAGTATTGAGAGCTGTTCACTGGCATAAAGTTCCACAGAGAATAGTATTTAGCTCTCCACCAATTAAAAAGTAAATTGTTGGTGTTTAAAAATCTCCAAATGATGGAACAAGCAAAGCTGTGATAGAGGGAGTATATAGAAGGGATGCCCAATCCTCCATTTTGTTTTGGATAGCAGGTGTCTTTCCAAGACACACTATAAAGTTTCCTCGGAGTGATGTTACCAAAAAAAGTAAATCTAGAGCACATATGACTAATTTGTTAGCAGCAGCTTTTAGGTATGATAGATCCATGTATCCAGTACACAAGAGTATTGCTTATGGTAAATTTAATGTATTGAATTCTACCCGTAAAAGACAGTTTTTGCTTTCCAACCATCTAAAAGAAAAGTGATTTTTTGCAATAAAGGTTGGAAGTCTTTCACTTTCAATTTCTTATAAAAAATACGCAATCCCAAGTATGTGATGGGAATATTGAGAATTCAAAAAATATCAGTAGCATAAGGAGCATCCTTAGAGAGTAAAATTGAACTTTTTTGAGGATTGACATGAAGGTTAGAATTAGCCGTAAATTTTCAAAAGATAGAATTAAGAGTGAGAGCATTGCTAGTAGAGGTAGAGCCAAAGAAAAGGAGAGCATCATCAAACATAAGGTGGGTGATCTTACAGCTCCCGGCCAAAATACTTATAAAGGTGTTATTGGAAGATGCCAAATCAAAGCAAGATGATAAACCATGCATGATTATGCTAAAAAAGGTAGGGGATAAAGGGCAAACTTGTCTTGTACTAGATGTGGAATTGAAATACCCCTCAAGCGCCCCATTAATGCAAATGGAGAAGTGAATATCCGTAGTAGTGCAAGCCTTGTAGTGCAAGCCTTGATCCAAGAAATGAACATATTAGGAAAGCCTTTGATCTCAAGTCTTCTATATAGGAACTCTCTAGAAACTATGTCAAATGCTTTAGTAATGTCAAATTTTGCACCAAAGAACTTATGCTTGGCTTTATGATTGAAATTTCCCAGAAAATCAGAAGCTAAGAGAATATTGACTAAAATGATTCTCTTATGAATGAAACCTCCTTGACTAGGATGAATGATGAAAGGTAGCACTACCTTCATCCTATTAGCAATAATTTTTACAATTATCTTGTAGATAACATTACAGAGAGCAATAGGTCTAAAATCCTTGACATTGTTGGCATGAGAATGTTTAGGAATAAGTGCAATGATAGTAGCTTTGACTTAGCTAGACATGTAGTCAGTGTTAAAGAAGGAGATAACAGCTTTACACAAGTGGTGTTGAATGGTATTCCAGGTGGCTCTATAGAATTCAAAAGTGAATCCGTCGTGTCCAGTGTTGACCTCATTTTGGTATGAGGTCACTTGGGCCAATCTCGACCCCAGATCAATTCAATCTCCAGATCAATCCAGACTCTAGGAGCCTCCTAGACTTTAGACCCTAGGATCTACTCTAGACCCTAGGACTCTTCTAGATTCCAGACCTTAGGATCAATTTAGATCTCAAGTCGGCCTAGACCTTAATTCAATTCAAACTTCAATCAAATCCAGATTTTAAACCCATTCAGATCTTAATCTCCAGTTTAATCTTAGATCTTATCTTTGATCTAGCTTCAAACCTATCTAATCATTTATAATTCCCTAAATGACTATAAATGATTTGGATAATTCAAACTTAATCTATCAAACTCAAAATCCAGATCAAATCCAAAATCCATACCCAAATCCAATGCTAAAAGGCCAAGTCCTAAAAGCCTTTTTCAGCAAATTTTCAAACACTTCAAAATAAATCAATTGACCTCCGATTCAGAGTCTGTCAGTTGCATACTGATGGGACATGTCTCTGGAGGAAACCCTCCAAATTTGAGCCCATTCTGAGGTCTCTAACCCTAGAAACTTAATCAAAATCCATATGCTGCAAAACCTTCAAATATTTACGGCCTATGCCACTGGATCTGCCATCCAGTGGATTTTGACCTTAGAGCTCTCTCCAAAGCCTCTAATTACTTCCAGACCCTTATTTATGACTCACTGAACATTAAACAGCATTTTGGTTGATCCATTTTGACCCCCAGTTGACCAGGGGTCAAAATGACCAAAATACCCCTATGGGGCTCAAATGGTGATTTCAAACCAAATGAACTCCGAATTGAACGCAACCACCTCCAGCAAGTTTCAAATATCAAACCAAACTTGTTGGACCCATTTCCAAGCTTTGGGTCAACCTGGTTGACCAAGTCAACCTAGTTGACCTAAGAGACCCTTTAAGGGTCCAAAGGGGTGTTTTGACCCAAATGACCTCTCCAGGCCATTGAACCACTTCCATTGGTCTTGAAACGTCATTTGAAACCTGTTGGACCCATTTCCAAGCCCTAGGTCAACCTGGTTGACCAAGTCAACTTAGTTGACCCAAATGACCCCTTAAGGGTCCAAATAGGCCTTTTGACCCAAATGACCTCCCCAGGGCATGAAACTACTTCCATTGGTCTTGAAACGTCATTTGAAACCTGTCGAACCCATTTCCAGACCCTGAATCCAGTCGGTTGACCAAGTCAACCAATTTTGGCTTAAGGGCCCATTAAGGGCCCATTAAGCCCTTTTGACCTAAATGAACCATTTAACCATGGAATCAGCTCTACCAAACTTCAAATACTGTATCAAATCCACCTGGATCAAACCCACATCCTGGGTCAACCTGGTTGACTCAGTCAACCTAGTTTGACCAAACCAACCCTTAAGGCCTCCACTTTGAATTAAATTCCAAATCCACTCAACCCTTTGTCAAACCCTTTCCATGCTTCATAATCAACCTCCTAAATCACTTTGGTTGCCACCTCACCCTTGGTCAACCAGTTGACTGGTCAACATAGTCAACAAACCTCTTTAAGAGGCTTAAATGCCTCAAATGGCTTGATCCAAGCTAGCCCACTCCCCACCAATCCATTCCAGCAATTCTAAATTTTCCCTCACCTGCCACCTCAGCCTCCTTTGACTGGTTGACTGGTCAACATTGTCAAACCTCCATTTAAAACTCCTCAAAGGGGCACCATCATGTGCTAAACCCCTTTTCCTCCATTAGGGCTGCCCTAGGCCGACCCCCTTATAGTTTAAAGCTCACTCAAAGCTCTCCTAACAAGGATCAGGCCCTGGTTTAGCCTTAAATGGCAGTGGTCCCCCCCCACCTCCCTAAGTTTGGCCAATGGTTGGAGGGCCTTTCCCAGCCTTTCTCCCTGCCACCTGACGGTTTGGGACACTTGTCCCTCATCATGGAGAGCCCCCTGATGCATCCCAGCCATCCATTTGGCTTGGGGATGTTTGAATAGGGCAAAAGGCTCAAATGAAGCCTCATTCAAACCCTATCATTCTCTCACCATCTCAAGTCTCCCCAGCTGAGCTCTCTGCTCATCAAACCTTTCAACCATCTCCTCTTCATTTCCCAAGCCAAAACCACCCGTCCATAGCTGCCGCCGGCGAGGATTCCGGCCAACCGAAGCATTTCCAGTTCAAACGCCTCTACCTCTCGATCGGCTGCATTTCAGGACGTGTATTCAACAGGACAAATAAACGTGGACAGTCTACAAGTTCAGAGAATCCAAAAACGGTCCAAACCGTCCATTGAATCGCTGTAAATTTCTAACCCTAGTTTAAGACACCTAGTTTAAATAGCCCTCGATTTAATGCATATTAGGCTAAACTATTGATTACCCATAATTTCTGTACATCCAAGCTACCCATATTTAAAATTTCAATTAATTTCATTGACTGTATCGAGCAAACGAGTTAAAAATCAATTTTGGGGTGCCATTCACGGTCTGGCTCAGGCGTGCGATTCCAGGACCGTTGATCGCTCAATCAACGGTCCAGATCGGGCTATTTCGCGGTCTGTTCCGACTGTGTATTCCTCTCAGGGCCAAGCTTTTCATGCGGCGGCTTCTGGACCGTTAATTTGAAACCGCGGGATTGATATCCCGCCGTCTGATCCTTCTCCGTGAGCTCAGACCGCGTGATATCATCTGAGCCGTTGTTTCGTTTCCACGGGAGATCGAACGGCTGTCATTTATGCTGACTGGTTTAAGTGGAAGCCGCGTGGACCCCAGCCGCTGCCATGCATTGAATGCCAATCATTGGCCGCGCTTTGGTCCCGCCAACCAGCGAGCGCCACGCGTTAATCCCGCCGCCAGATCACATTAATTAAGGATTAATTAGTCTTTTAGTTATTTTTTAATTACTGAAACTTCAAAAAAATATTAAAAAATAAATACTTGTCAGAAAATTAAGTGTTTTATATCAAACTGTTCAGATTTTTGAGACCTTTAATTTAAAATTAGAATCATTTAAAAATATTATATATATTTTGAGAAATTTTAAATATTGATTATTTGAATATTTTAATTATTATTTAATTAAAATAAATCTAAATACTTTCAAAATTTTAAGTAAGCTGAGAATTTTAATTCAAAACTATTTTCACTATTCAAAACTCAATTCATTTCAATTAACTTGAATTATTTGAATTTCTTTAATATTTAATTAAATATTATATTAATTATTTTAAATTTAGAAATTAATTTTTTTAAAATAGCTTTGAAATCAGAAATCTCTCAAGTCATTAAAATTTTATTTTTGACAAACATTCTGATTATCTATTTTTAAACTTATATTCTATACATCTATAAGTTTATTTATATACACATTTGTTTTTGAAAACTACTTTTGAAATTATATACATATTTTAAACCCTTAAATCTTGAGAGGTTTGTCAAAATTTTAAGCATGGATTGAATATATGAATAGAAGTCATTGGGGAATGATTAGTGAGTGATTAGGTTTTAATCATTCACTAATCAACACTTTATTCTCTTAATTACCATCAATATTTGCATGCTTAGGTTGTGCACACACTTGCACTTAGTCTAAGGCTCTCTTAGATCTAGGAATTGGTTGCTATTGTGTGTCTACTTCATGCTTGGTCAAGGGTTAGTGAAAACCTCGATTCAAACCTAGTGAACCTAGTGACACAATTAAGGACAAAAATTAAGGACTTTGATTAGAGAACTTTGAAAATTCATTATAATTAGGATACACTTCATTTGAACTTAAACTTTGAACATCTCAAACATAGTGACACTCACAGCCACTAGGAAAATTTTCACTGATTTTAGAAGTAACTAAGGCCCCTAATTAATTTTCTTAAGTTTAAGCCCTAATTAAGCCATTAAACATTCCGAAAAATGTAATAAATCCATTCTAAATCCAAAAATTATGTTTAACCCCTCTAACTGACCAGAATTAAACCCTTAACAAATGAAAATTAAAATCAAAATTATTGGACAGCAATTTAAACCTCAATCAAATTTTAAGTGAAAATCAATATTTAATTCATTTAATTAATTAAAAAAAATATTAAAAATTCCAAAAATTTCCCAAACACTTGGAAATCTCTCCTTAGGTCATTTCTGACCTTTGGAGTTGATTTCAAGGAGTTTGGGATTCATTTGGAGAAAAATCACAAAAAAGCCCTCTAATTAAGAAATTCCCAAAAATTCATTAAATAGTCAAAACTTCAAACCTTCATAACTAATTCCAGAAAAATCAAAATTGAACAAACCCACTTGCATTCAACTCCTAATAAGCTCTAATATTTATTAAAAATATTAAATTCCAGAAATCTGCAATATTTCAAAAAGTCAACAAATTGGTCAAACCGTAGTTAAAACTAGTTCAAAACTTCAAACCTTCGTAATAAAATGCAGAAAAATCCGATTTCAACGTACTTACTGTCTAATTGATCGTAGTAAGCTCTAGTATTTTAATAAAATGTTAACTTTCCAGAAAACACTCTTAATCAAAAGGTCAATTTTCAACCCCTTAATTAAATGATTAAAATATTCAAAAAATTCATAAAACTCAAAATTACTTTGAAACTCCAGAAAATATTAACTTAATGTTTAAAAAATTTAACAAACCTTTTAAAACACAACAACCATCCTAAAGATGAAGTTTATTGGCTGGACTACTCCGGGCTGCGGGGCTAAGTGTCCTAAGGAGGCTGGTTCCTCGAGCCTGGTGGCACAACGCCACGAATGGATTCTAAGGGGTGTTAAACCTTAAAATAGATTAATTATTAATTATCTAACCTTTTAAAATCTCTAATTTAATTACATTAATTTGGTTTATCGGCTGGACTACTCCGGGCTGCGGAGCTAAGTGTCCTAAGGAGGCTGGTTCCTCGAGCCTGGTGGCACAACGCCACGAATCGATTAATGACAAACTTAAATGAATCAATTTTAAAATTCAGCAACCAAACATTTCTTATAAAATTCATTAATTCTTAAGCCTTAATCAACTTAAAATATTTAACTATACCGGATACCACTGGGTAACCCAGGCCTACGAGGCTATTAGCTTAGCCCCAAGGAAGGTGAAATAAACTTCACGGCCTCGGTGTGAAACAAAGGTGATATCCAACAAATAATTAATTAAGTCTTAAAATTAACCTTAAGTCATTAATATTTGAATTCAAGCTTAAATCCCTTAAACCTTCCAACCAATCGAACCTTAGATAATTTTAACTAATAATCCTAATTAGGATACATCAAAACCACACGACCTACCTCACACACTTTAGATGGTTTGCTAGGATCACCGACTCTAGTTTTAGGATAGGCCGGTGTTTTACTTTCTGCAGTTGTGTGCCGAGTTTTCGAGTTTTTACTGCATGCTGTTTGCTAGAGTAGAATTGATGTGTTTATTTACTTACTTCCTACATTCTGTGATTGATTGTACGCTAGATTTACCCCTAGGTTAGGAGCGAATTATACTTGTGCAATCTTATGCAGGTGGCCATGCTCATACAAGGAGCTAAAAAAATTAAAGGGGACAGTTAATAAAAATATATATACTCTTTGCACAGGTACCTGCCGCGCTTAAGACCCCCTTTAAATAAAAAGAGCATGGCCAAGTGTGGCTAAAAAAATGCATTTTAAATTTTTCATATTATAACTGCTTGGGAATATATATACAACTGTTGATTATTAGGATAACCTTGCAGGATCGAGTCTAGATTTTCTTATTTCTATCAATGTAAATTTAATTCATTTAAGGTTGTATTTATTTAAAATGATTTGAGATTGGGATATGAATATCCAATTTGAATTCCAAAGAGGTGAAGACATCCCTAAAGGGGAGGGTCTTCTTCCATTTGGAATTCAAATTAGGATACTTTGCAAATATCCAAAGAGGAAGGATAACACCCCGATCAAGGGGGAGTTTCTTTCCATTTGGATATCCTGAACCGACGAATCGAGATGTTCGTGAGAAGATGAAGGATTGGACAACGAGAAGAATCCCAAGTCTCAAAATCATTTGATTTAGGATTAGAAATCCGGGTTGTAGTCAGTGGTGCCCGGCCACTTTAATTCCTTGTAATTTTTGAGATGTAATAATGAGTGGCACTTGCCATATGGACATTCAATTTGATATATTTAATTGATTTATTTAATTGATTGCGCATTAGAACTCCTATTTTTCTAGTCTTTTTATTTGCATGCCGTGTTTAATTTAGCATGGAATTCGAATTTAGGCTCTTAGGGGTCTGTCAAAAATTCTTCTACTTCAATTAAATAAAATTTTTAAGATAAGATAGAAACTCTAAACGGTCTTAAGAAGTAAGCTCGGACTCGCCGAGGGTTTTTCATGCATTCATATTATACCTTCTCAACCTTGTTAGGCATATCCCCGCCTGCGGGTTCTGGCAGACCACCTGGCCTATGAGGGTGCCGATCTGTCAAGGGGATGTTATGCAATCTCTAGGGAAAAACCTATTTTCTAAGCCAAAATTTTTAAACTGCTACATACAGATTTTGCATTCAATCGAGTCAATTAGCATGCATCGCATTAGCAACAATTTAAAAGAGTCTAATATTTAATTGCATTACTTAGACATCGAATACCCTACATGAGTCTAAGGGGCCAATTAGGATCCGCTCTAGATGTCGGCACCGTTCTCAAAAAAAAAAAAACATTTCTTAAATAACGTCCCTATCACTCTGCATAAAAAGACCGGATTCATATTTTAAAATCGTTTAGGTGGTTTAGCTGGCTCCCCAATCCAGGCCGGGGTAAGACCAGATTCGCATTGCATTAGCTAGGTTTGGGGCGCTAACTTTTAGTGCCTAATTTAGACTTAGGTTCTGAGGCTGGCTCGGGCCATAAGACCTCAATTTTCGGGAATCGAATCCCAAATTTCTAATAAAATTGATCACTTAAACATTAAATCACTTTCAATCAAATTTAAGCCCAACATTTAGGATAGGCTGGAGTGTTTTTGAAGTGATTCAGAATCTCAAAACACTCCCTACTCCTCTTCCTTTGACTCTGAAAATAAGTGCTCAACATTGAACCAATCCCGATTGAAAATTCCTACCCTTTTCCTCCTTTGATATCGATCTTTGAAATTCTTAAATAAAATTTATACCGCTATTTTAATCGAGAGTTTTCGTAGGAAATTTCGATTCCCTACGATGTAATTAACTACGAGGGCTTGCGCTCGTAGGAGATTTAGTAACCCAGATCTAATTTTCAAAATCAAAATCTTTCAAAATCTCTAATTAATTATCTTTGGAAAATTTAAAATACAACGATCATTATCGTCATTTTCAAACGATCGATAATGATTAATATCTCCTTTCTTTGGAAAGGTATATTAATTATTATCGTGAATTTGATTATGAAATTAATGATTTTTGGACTTGATTTCAAATTTTGATTTTAAAATTTGAACCAATTAGTGAATGATATTTTCCCATTTGGGATGATATATCGTTCCTAATGTTGTGTTAGATTTCAAAATTAAAATTCAAGATTTAATCTTCCCAAAGATAATTAAATATTTTTCAAAACTATATATAATTAAAGATAAATTTTTTTTTTATCAAAACAAAAATGGCGACTCCGCTGGGGAAAATCTTCCTCTCCATCTTTAATTGCGGTATAAATTTTTATTCTATCGGTAGTTTTGACTACCTTTCTCTCCGTTGGTCCCTCTCCCATTTCTCCCTTGAGAGAGTGTGGCCAACTCAATTAAGACATGTTAAAAGAGAGGTGAGTGTAGGAAGCCTCCCTCTAAATTTAGGCTTAGACATTTTGCCTCCAACTTGGTTGGCAGAGCGAAAGAGTCAAGCCTATCCCTTTCTAAATCTTTCTATAAATGTTAGAAACTAGCGTGCTCGGGTTACTAGTGGCATGCTAAGTTATATAACTTATAGAAAATTTCCTCAATCTTCAAAATCTAAATTCTAGTCTTTTAACAGAGTTTTAATCCTTCCAACATCTAGATATTCGTTATGATTGTATCGTTGTATATTGAATTGTAACAATTTCAATTCGATATATACGATCAAGCATAACACTCACTTTTAGGGTTCGTCTTAAAATTCAATTATATCGGTAGAGTTAAGCTGTGACATTTCATTCTTAGTCCACTAACTAGAATGAAAGAGTCAAGTAAATTCCAAATAAATCTCCCCTAATTAATGTGGACCTTTTTGTTGGATGAATATCCAACACCTTGAGTCCCAAAATAAGGGGAGATGCTGTCGGATTTTTGAGTTTTCAAAACTCTCTCTAAATCATTTCAAATCGATTATTGTTGTTATATGTTCTTCTACGACGATCGTCGTAGTTAACATATACAACAAACTTCAAACTCTATCTGGTACAAGTTCACCATTAACATTTCATCCTTTAAAGATTGAAAGAGTTAGGCCTTCTTAGTAATTTTTCCGACGTTTATTTGTGAACCTTTTGTCGAATGAAAGTTCAACACATTGAGTTCCAAAAATAAAGGGAAATGCTGCCGGATTTTCGAGTTTCCAAAATTCAATTACTTCCAAATTCAAACATCTTCTTCAAATCCATCCAAATCAAATTCAGATTATCATTGTTATATATTTTCCTACAAAATCCTTTTGTAGTTGAATATATACAACGACAATTCAAACTCTGTTACAATCAAAATCTAACTCTATATTTTATCATTTTATACCGGGTTATAGCTCTTATGGCCCGATATGTGATAAAATATAAACCTATTTTCAAAATTTAAATTCAAGTTTCTAATTCAAATCTTCTCCTTCTCAATTCTCAGAAAATCAAATTAACTGCAATGGCTGGCAAACTGCTGTTTTCAATGGATCGTGACTTACTGATTGAAGAATTGGTCTACGAAAATTCAATTCAGTTTGGGATAGGGTTTAAGTCCCTTAGACTGGTGATGAATGGAAACACTTTGGTTGACCTTGCTGTCGAGGGTGAGAAAGATGCCCCTGTAGTTCAATTAGCCATAGGAGTCGGGAACGATGCCCCTCCTAGTCTGTGGTCAGCGCTAGATATTGCCAACGCGCCCAAAGAATTCCTTGAAGATGCAAAAAAACTGGAAGCTGCCGCTGCAGCCAAGATAGTGTTTGAGAAGGGATCTTCTAGTGCTGAGACTCTTTACGGTACTAAGAATTCCAAGAAGAACTACCTCAGAAGGTTAAGGAAGAAAATCACTAAGACCAAGAAGATGGCCGAGCTGAAGGCCTTTGGTAAAGTCGACCTTGAGGCTACCGAGGAGCTGCCAATCCCTGCCTCTTCTCCACTCCTTAAAGGGAGTCGTTTTCACCCCCTCGCAGCTGCTGCAGGGGAGGAGAGAGTTACTCGGATAGCTAGCACTCCGCCTAGCCCAGTAGACTATTCTGTTAAGAGAACCCCAAAGGAGAAGCAAATTCTGAAAACTAGGATGCTTAGAAATATCATTCATACTTGTGCTGCTCAAGTGGGGCAAACTAAGGAACAGTATGTGAAACACTTGAAGGGAGTGATTTCACACAAGCTTGAGAAAGAAGTTCTGAAGGAAGAAAAGTCTGAAGCCAAGAACTTGACTCCTCAACCAGTGAGGAAAAACAAGAAATTTGTCAAACAACCTGTGTCTTCAGTCTTGGTGGATGGATACCACTGGGTGCCTCGCCTCCCGTCTATAAAGACGGAGGAGATAGTATTAACCGGATCTGGCCAGAGTCGCTCTTCCAGTGGCAGACCACCGACCCCACCTTCGAAACTGTCAAAGCTGACCCCAGTGATTGCAAAGTCTAAAGAAGTCTTTAAAGAGCTGAAACCAGTTGATGTTAAGGGCAAGAGGCCCATGTCACCAAAAGAATCATGTGCAAGAAGAAAGTTCAGCAAATGTATTGGAATTCAATTCAGAGAACCTCAAATTCATATACCAGTTAAACTCCCTCGACTCCCAGTTCAGGGATGTGAGGACTCTATTCATGTCGATGTTGGAGCTCCCGTCGTTCAAGCACCTCCATCACCAACTAGGATAGATGTCCCTCACCCTACTGAGGATGTCACCCTTGCGACTACCGACCCCGGGACAGTTGGAGGGGAGGAGATGACCCGAGATCCTGATCAAGAGATGTTAGATCGGCTGGTTAGTGAAGAAATCACTGAAGAGGATGCTAAGATCAGTAATATCTTTGATAAACTAGATGTGAAAGAGTATGATCAAGTGATGGACTATGATGGATACCTGCCAATTTATGCCGAGGCAATAGATGGGAGGCCGGTTGAGGAAGTAGTTCAAGAAATCAGAGATATTCTTAAGAAGAAGGCGGTTGATGAATTCAATCCGGATGAAGATGATCTGTTAGTTGAGGAAGAACCAATAGCGGATGTCCACATGGTTGAGACTCGAGCATCAACTAAAGATGCTGAGCCTTCTAAACACCGCTCTGATAAAGAAGAAGAATCAGCAGCAGTCGACTCAGATTCCGACACCTCTGTTAAACTGAGAGATAAGGATGATTACATCAAGAGTCTGGAAAGAAAGGTCGAAGAGATGATGCTAAAGGTAGAACAAATGCAGAATCAGATGTTCCAGGCACAACAGTCTAAACCCGAGCAGTTGCAGCCCACGGTACTCACAACGGGCGAGCACAGTAGGAAGGCTGATTCTAGTTTCAAGATTTCAGAAGTCGCTCCTCCACCAGAAAAAGATATTCGTCAGATGATCGAAACCCAGGTAAGGGAGGCCTTAGCCCATTCACAAGGAACTGTATCTATTCCAAAGGGTAGACCCTACCCCGAGGAATATGATTTGGTTCGTTATCCTAAGGATTTTGTGCCACCTTCTTTCAAAATTTTTAGCGGCTTAGAAAACCCAAGACAGCATCTGGCCCATTTCCGAGCAAGCTGTTGTAATGCAGGAGGGTCGGATGCTCTACTCTTTCGTCAGTTTGTGAGTAGTTTATCCGGTATTGCCTTTGAGTGGTACGCAGATCTACCGAACGGTTCTGTAAAAACTTTCACAGAGCTCGAGGGTCTCTTTTTAAGAGATTCTCAGGAGCTCAACAACGTGTAACCGTTGGTGATCTCGTCATCGAAAAGCAAAAACCGGGCGAGTCTTTAGTCGACTATATCTTGAGGTGGCGAAACCTCTCGATGAAATGTGAACCCCAACTGCAAGAGCAACATGCAGTGGAAATTCTTCTAAAGAACATCCACGGGCCTATTGCTTTTCTGTTAAAGGGGTTTACAATTAAAACCTTTGAAAAGCTTCTTAACAAAGCTAGTAATCTACAAGAAGAGGCTCCCAAAATGCCACTCTTGAAGGATTCTACTGAAGATAAGAAGGTTAGTAAACCGTTGAAGTCCTTTGAGAAAAAGACAGCAACGGTTTCAGCAGTCGACAAGGGAAAGAAGCCGGTCAATGTCCAATCAAGTAACCCTGTTGTTCAATAAACTCAGAAACCTCAACCGTTTCAGGTAACTTCTCAACCTACCAGAGAATACTACCGACCCACTTTTGAAGAGAGATTGGCTCGTCCGTATCCATTCAAAAGGGAGTCGGTGAAGAAAATTTTTAAGAGCCTTCTAAAGAAAACCAGATTTTCGATTGCCGGAGGCCAGAAAGCCGGAAGAGGCAAATAAAAAGGATGATCCGACCTTTTGCTCATACCATCGCATGTTGGGCCACACAATCAAAGACTGTATAGTCTTTAAGGACTGGCTCGAGAAAAACTTCCGTCAAGGTAACATCATAATTCCAAATTAGTACTTGGTTAATCCGGACCAGGGATCTGTCAAATCCATTTCAGGTAAAATTTTTGATCTTTCTTTGTCCATTGAAGATGGTTGGGATATAGCACTATCCCGGGCATTTAAAAAGTCGATTAACCAATCTTTTTGTCTTTCTCAACAGTTACCGACGAGAGCCCGGGGCCCGATCTGGGAGGTTGAGCTGGAGGCATCGCAGGAGGATGTTGGGACGATTTCCTCTCCAGTAGTTGTAGGAACTACTGTATTAAATAAAAAGAGTGAACCTTTTGTAGAGAGGAAATTTGTTGATGAGAGATCTGTACAAGTGGTGGATGGTGGTTCAAAGCCACTAGCCCATTAAAGTTATCTGACTTTTACTTTGCCCCATCAAAGGCAAAGGGTCAAAAATTGAATAAAAAGAAAGATCCTTCTACGAATATTTTGATGATTAGTGTTGAGAATGAAATTTTAAATGATTCTTCTGTTGAAAATAACCCGGAGCCAGCTGGGGATAATCAAGAAGTTCAAAAACCCAGCTCTCCAGATTTGACCCTTCAAGGGGAAGATGAATCTAATGTCGTATCAGATGGCGATACCCCTGAAATTAATTTCCAAGGGAGTCCCGTCGTGATAGACTTTTCCGATTCAGATTCCCATTCAGAAAATGACAATCAACCGCCTAAGGAGAGCGTAGACCTCCCCGTAGACTGTCCTTCCGATGAAATCGTGCAAGTACAGTTACGTGGTGGCAAGGTTTTACCCCTAGACTCCCCCACAGGAAAAGAGAAAACAAGTTGTTTCCACTGATCCGATTCAAGTCTCTACTCAACAATCAAACTCTCCTTCAAATCCACCGTGTCCTGATGTTAATGTTCCAAGTGTTGATTACAACGTCTTAGCTCACCTTAGAAAGTTGCCTGCTAAGTTGAGCATATACGATGCCCTCATCCTTTCAAAAGAGATGAGGGAGACTTTATTAAAGCACTTCTCGACCCTGAGATTTGCTTAGCTCAACTCGCTTCAACTTCTGAGGATGAAGCTTTGTACTTCAAAGAAATCCCAGGAGTTACCTTTTCCGATGAAGATCTACTCCTTGGAACTGCCGACCGCAATCGCCCACTTTACATCACTGTAAATGTGGGAAAGTTCAAATTATCAAGAGTTCTTGTTGATCCGGGTGCATCGGTCAACGTGATGAATATAAAGACTCTCGCATACCTTAGAATTGATACTAGCAAGCTCTCAACCGACAAGTTAGTGCTTCATGGGTTCAATGAAAAAGACGAGAAGGCTTTAGGTTCAATCACACTTCTTCTAGAGATAGGAGAGTTGAAAACTGAAGCGAATTTCATATAATTGATTCGGCTACGTCCTTTAATGCGCTCCTAGGTAGGCCTTGGATCATGAGTATAGGATGGTTTCCTTCCACCCTGCATCAATGCATCAAGTACCAACGAGATGGCATTGAGTTTGAAATCAAGGGTGATTTGCAACCATTCTCTATTCACGAGATCGGGATCTATGAGGATGCTGCGTATTATGTTCCCAAAGGGTCCACTACCAAATCTAAGGTAGAGATCAACGTTAAGGAGGAAAAAGGCAGAAAATCAGAGTTCGAAAGCAATTCAAAAATTGAGAAAAGAAAAAGTCAAGAATAAAAAAGAAGACGATTCTAATAGTGAAGACGACGTCGAGCGCGTGGTTTTTAGGCCTCCAATCAATCTACCTCAAAGAGGTGGGAGGATGGCTCAAAGGGCACGCGGTCGAGGCCGCGCTTCCATTGAAAAGAGAAATCCCCCAATGTACATCGAACTTGAAACAAGTTCAGATGAAGAACAAGAAGGAGGGGTGCTAGAATTGCTTTCGACTACAGAAAAATCAATCCTCTTCCAAAGTTTGATCTCACTTTAGATTCAGATAGCGACCAAGAGGGTAACAAATCTAAATCTCAAAGTGACGAGCCTGAATTGACTATTTATGAAAAGCTTAATAGGGCAGTCAAATCCTTAGCCTTAACCCCACTATCCGCTGACAGAGTCTCAGGGTTAGTAACTAAGGATGCCCCTAACTTAGATGGAAAAGTAAGAAAGTCCAGAGGTTCTTCCCTGCCACTTCCTCTTCAAGGAATGAAGGTGATGTAATCCTTGAAGAGGCGAATTTCAATGAATTAATGGAATTACCTTTTGGCTACTTTCCTCTTGGTGTTAAGGCTCTATCTCTAAAGGTTTTGCTCCGAGTCGATGGACTAAGGGTCAAGCTAGATACCACCAAGGTATTTGGAATTCCAAATTCAATAAAAATTGCACGAGTGGTATCGGCTTGGTTCCGTTAGTTCGTTTGACGACGATGAATATTGCTTGATGATAACCATCCATCTTGACTCTGAAAGTGTCCCTGCTGAAGTCGTCGATTCACTCGATAGACTTTGTTTGGAGACCTTAGATGATTCAGATGAAGATCAAATTCGGGATGCACCCCCTGAATTTGAAGAAGAGATTAAGTCAACAGTTGATGAACTTAAAGAAATTAACCTTGGAACAGAGGATGACCCTCGCCCCACATTCATAAGTTCTTTGTTGAGTGACGACGAGTCTAAGGATCTGATTCAACTTCTATCCGAGTTTAAGGACTGTTTCGCTTGGACATACGACGAAATGCCGGGTTTGTCCGCCGATATAGTAGTTCATAAACTCGGAATCCGGTGTGATGCCATTCTTGTCAAACAAGCTCCACGACGCATGCGTCTGGAGATTGAACAACAAGTCATTTTTGAAGTTAAGAAATTGGCCGAAGCCGGATTTATCCGGGAGGAGCAATATCCTTCGTGGGTAGCCAGCGTTGTGCCTGTTCGAAAGAAAATGGTCAAATCCGGATCTGTGTTGACTATAGAGACCTGAATAAGGCATGTCCTTGTTGAGTCCAGTAATTAGGTTGTTAAGCCTAAGTAAATGTCCCACGGCTACCAAGAGGGGGTGTGAATTGGTAGTTTTAAAATTTTAAACCCTCTTAATGATAAAGTTGAAACGAAATAAAATTTTCTTTTAAAGTTTGTAGAAAAATATTTTTCAACCACAGAGTTGTTAAAACTGAAATTTAAAGTACGGAAACGTAAAAGCAATAAAGTAAATGACACCAGATTTATAGTGGTTCGGTCTATAACCAGACCTACATCCACTCCTCAGAGGCACCCTCTGAGTATTGCACTAATACCACAAAGTGACTCTCCTTTAGCACCCACAGCAAGGCGGAGAAGCCTGTACAAAACACTCTTTTCACCACTACCCAGTGCGGCAGAGAACCGTCGTCCTTTTACACAATCTACAGTGCTGGCAGAGAACCTTCATCCTTTTACACTCTCCTAGTGTGGGTAGAGAACCCTACGGCTGTTCACACTCTCCAAGTGTAGGCAGAGAACCTTCGTCCTTTTACACTCTCCTAGTGTGGGCAGAGAACCCTTCGTCTGTTCACACTTTTCAAGTGTCGGCAGAGAACCGGATCTCCTTGACTGATCTTCTCATAAGAATCTAGAAGGAAGAAGGAAAAGAGTGAAGAAATCTAATTTCACAAGTAGAGACTCTTACCTTAGTAATCCAAGTGAAGCCTTCTCGCTCCAGTAGTAGGAATCCTCCTTTGAATGCTCTCTTCACTCTCTCCTTGGCTATTCTCTCAAGAGGCACGAAGATCAAATGACAAAAAGATTGGGTGGCAGTCTAATTTGGACTATTTATAAAAAAGACATGAAAAACCGCCTAAAAACTGCAAGTTTTCAATTCTGTACGCAGTTGATCGTCCTGTACGATCTGGATCGTCCTGGACGATTTTACTTAAACGATCTGAAACGACCCAATTTGTATATGTGTACGAAATGACTTCGTACAGCTGATCGTCCTGTACAAACTAGGTTCGTCCAGTACGAACGGTTATTACAAGGTCGGTTCTAGAAACTGCTGAAAACTGTTCTAAGTCGGTTCATCGTTTGGACGAAAATATGTTCGTCTGGACGAAAATTTTCCAGAGAGCCGATCGTCCTGGACGATTATTTATTCGTCTGGACAAAAATTTTCCAGAGCACCAATCGCCGCGGACGATAATTTGTTTTCGTCTGGACGAAAATTTTCCAGAGAGCTGATCGTCCGGTACGATATTTATTTTCGTTTGGACGAAAATTTTCCAGAGGACTGGTCGCCTCGTACGATGATAAAATTCGTCTGGACGAAAATTTTACAGAGAACCCATCGTCCGGGACGATAATAAAATTCGTCCTGGACAAATAGGACTTAGAAAAATTTTTCAAACAAGTTCCTATTCGTTCCAAGTGCTCTATAAGAGATAACTGACAGATCGTCCAGTACGATAAATATCGTCCTGTACGATAAGTATAGAATTTTAAGATCTCCTTATTTGTGTGTGTGAGATTTTATTCACTCAATTACAATCACTCCCTTTCAAAATTAATTCAAAGAAAAGGCAAACTTCAAATAAACAAAATATCTCATGTTGAATTTGATTTGAAGTTTTCGTAGTCTGGAGTCTGATTTTCCTGAAATGTTAGTACACACAAGAGCAATGCAAATCTTCTAAAATTGTTAGGAGATAACTATACATCTGAACAATAATGTTTGGAATCATCAAAACTACATAAGTTGCACAAATATAAATCATTCAAATAGAAACTATTCAAACAGTCCTAAGGATGAATTTCCTTTGCCAATTCCTGAACTAATGGTGGACATTGCCTCTGCGCATGTTGTTTTCTCCTTTATGGACGGCTCGTCTGGTTATAATCAAATCAAGATGGCCACACAAGATGAGAGAAACACTGCATTCAGAAGTCCTATAGGGATCTTTTGTTATAAGTGATGCCATTTGGCCTTAAAAATGCCGGTGCAACCTACCAGCGGGCTATGACTCAGATTTTTGACGACTTAATCCACAATCAAGTCGAATGCTACATCGACGATTTAGTTATCAAAAGTAAAGTTAAAGAGGCTCATCTTTATGACTTAAGAATCGTCTTCGAGCGGTTGCGTCGCTACGACCTTAAGATGAATCCTTTGAAGTGCGCCTTTCGGTGTCGCGTCAGGGAAATTTCTAGGTTTCGTAGTAAGACACCGTGGAATTGAAATTGATCCTGCTAAAATCGAAGCTATCTTAAATATGCCGCCTCCTAGGAGTCTTACTCAACTAAGATCTCTTCAAGGTAGACTGGCGTATATAAGAAGATTTATCTCTAATCTTTCCGGAAGATGTCAACCATTCTCAGTCCTCGCTAAAAAGGACGCCAAATTCATTTGGGATGAGAAATGTCAATCTGCTTTTGAAAACATCAAATAATACCTGACAAATCCACCAGTCTTGGCAGCCCCTATTCCGGGGAGACCTCTAATACTCTACACTGCGGCCCTTGACGAATCTCTCGGGGCCCTCCTTGCTCAAGTCAATGACGAAGGGAAAGAGAATGCTCTCTATTACCTAAGTCCGAGGCTTTTACCAACGGAAATTCGGTATCCAACGATTGAGAAACACTGTCTCGCCTTGGTCTTTGCAGCCCAAAAACTAAGACATTACATGCTTTCTCATCATATCAATCAATTTCCAGTTTTAAACCCTTGCAATATCTTATGACCAGGCCTACGTTGTCAGGACGTTTGGCTCGTTGGTCTATGATATTGCTTCAATTTGAAATCACTTTCATTCCCCTGCGTGCTGTGAAAGGGCAGGCCGTCGCCGACTTCCTTGCGGCACACCGTTTGCCGGCGGAATCTCCTCTAAACGATGATTACCTGATGAGCAAATCATGAGTTTTGGGGAAGCCACTACTCAAACCTGGGAAATATATTTTGATGGTGCTGCGTCCTCTCAACGGGGCAAAACACCTGAATCTACTATTCCCGGGAAAGCCGGAGTTGGCCTGGTATTCATAACACGGATAAGAGAATGATGTACTTTCCTACCACTTATCAGAACCATGTACGAATAACGAAGCTGAGTACGAAGCTCTGATAACTGGCCTGGAACTTACGATTTTGATGGAGATTAAAGAGATTAAAATTTTTGGTGATTCCCAACTGGTGATCAACCAGATTGCAGGGAACCTATAAAGTTTTGAATCCTAAACTCCTGAAGTACCATCAATACACCTGTCACTTGCTCGAGCAAATTCCGATTGTAACTATGTATAGGATTCCCCGTGGAAGCAATTCTTCGGCGAATGCCCTCGCAAAGCTTGCAAAGGAATTTGCCTGTCTAGAAGAAGACTCCATCCCTATAGAGGTGCAGGGTCGTCAAATCCTGTCTCCTATAGATTTGGAGCACGTCAACAAACAAATTTTCTAAGTCCTTTCTACCTCTTCAACGGTCGATGAAGAAGCAGATTGGAGACAACCGATAATTGAATATCTTCAAGAAGGCAAGCTCCCTCACGAGAGATCACTTGCCCATCAAATTAAGAAACGTGCCTATCATACGCACTAGTCAACAATACGTTATATCGACGGTCGTTTGGTCAGATGTGGCTCCGTTGTTTAGACAAATGTGAGGCCTGAAGATAGTTAACGAAGTCATGCTGGACTGTGCGGTGCTCATCAATCGGGTCCAAAGATGAAAATGAAGATCAAAAGACTTGGATACTACTAGCTACGATGATGGCGATTGCATGAAAATTGCAAAGTGTTGTCATCAATGCCAAGTACATGGTGTGGTTTACATCAGCCGCCTAACGTGTTGCATCCCACGATAGCCTCGTGGCCCTTCGAAAGTTGGGGCACGGATATCAGCGGGCCAATGACCCTCCTCTTCGAAGGGTCATCGCTTCATTTTAGCAGCGACTGACTACTTTTCAAAGTGGGCAGAAGCAGTCCCACTAGAAATGTAACATCACACATGTAATGAAATTCTTTCGTGACCATATCGTTTATAGATTCGGCGTTCCACGCAGAACATATCCGATAATGGGTCCGCTTTCAAGTCTACAAAGATCAACAATTTTGCGAATCGCCATGGTATTGAATGGAGATATTCAACAATCTATTATCCACGGGCTAATGGATTGGCTGAAGCCTTCAATAAAACTTTAGTTCAAATCATCCAAAAAGACCCTCGATGATAATAAACGACAGTAGGATGAGAGGTGGTGGAGGCTTTGTGGGCCTATAGGCCACTTACCGAACCCCGACCCAATCCACACCGTTTGCACTAGTGTATGGATCTGAGGCCGTACTCCCTTTGAAGTTCAAATCCCTCTTCGCTAAAGAATCGCAATTCAGAACCAATTACAACTCAACAACAAATGCACAACTCCGTCTAAAAGCACTTGAAAGCCTCGAAGGATGTCGTCTTCAGGCTCAGCAAAACTTAGAGTTGTACAAAGCCCGAATGA
>CM028356.1:39598671-39667671 GCA_016618105.1 Dendrobium huoshanense
AGGGTGTGCGTGCAGTGCAACGTAAGACTGAAGCAGATATCGAGGGGTTGACTCTTAGCTAGGCTTCTAGTGATCCTTTTTCAAATTTTGGTGGTGAAGAATTAGAGAGTGAGTTACATAAGGCTTTTCCCTAGAAGAGGACGAGGATGATATTAAGATCATGTAGGATGGCTTTGATGTTGTTTTGTATCACTTTATTTTCTTTCTAGTGATTATATGTAAGTTTGATGTTGATGCTTCCATATGATGTACTCAATATTCAGTGATATATAAAGAAATTATTGATATTTCTATTTTTTTCACATGCATATGAAATTGACTTAGCTTTATTTCACTGAGAAATATTTTGACAATTTTTTTTACTTAAGTGAATGCAAGAGATATCCTCCTTGAATATCCTGATCTGTCCGAGGTTGTTAATCAAATCATTTGCTTGATGATTTAACCTGTATGGAAGAGGTCGGATCAAATTCCATTGGGATTGATCGTCCAGTAATTGAGATAAAACGTAGATTGTATATTTCTCGAATCACGAAAAAAAATTGAAGAGAAGAGATAATATCACGATAAAGTGAACATCACATTACTACATTATATAAGACAATATAATAATTTCCTAGTATAACTTAAGGATACGAAAAAAAGTTCTCCTATAATCAACACACAATAAGTGTACCAAAAGTCAACATAAAACTTGAAAAATACAAAGCATAACTATTTGGGGAGATATAACACAAGACAAATACTACCAACAACATAACACGAGACAAATAGTATTATCAACTCCTACTTATAGTACTTGCGAATGTTGCCTATATTCCAAGTCCGGGGGAGCATTTTTTCACTAGCATCATTCAGTTTAAAGGTTCTAGGCTTGATCATGACTGTCACCAAATAAAGACCCTCCCAGAGGGGAGAGAGCTTATTACGCTGAAGACCTTTTCCAACAGCTTCGATGTTGCGCAGGACTAAGTCCCTAATAGAGATAGGTCGAGGTTTCACTCTCCAATTGTAGTGACGAGTAATCCTTTGAGGTATGCAACGATATGAGTGAGGCTTTATCTCTTACTTCTGGGAGGATATCCAAATTTGTTATGAATCTCCCCTTTTTGTTATTGAAGTCAAAAGTTTAAACTCTGTTGCTCGGGACTCTGATATCAACCGGTATGACTACTTCTATACGAAAACAAAGGTTATACAAAATCTCTCTTGTAGGAGTTCTAACAGTGGTCCGATAAGCCCAGAGGACATTTGGGAGTTCTTCAACCCATTGCCCACAGCCTTCCCTAGACGTGTCTTCAGCCCTTTTAGAATTGTTTGATTTGTAACCTCTACTTGCTCATTTGTTTGAGGATGAACGACAGTTGTGTGGATAAGTTGAATATAAAAATCCTTATAAAAATATGTAAAGATCTTCCCAATAAATTGTGTCCCGTTGTCAGTGATGACTCTTGCAGGAATCCCAAAGCAACAGACTATATTCTTCCATAAGAACTGCTTAGCATTTACTTCAATGATTTTTTCCAAAGGTTCTGCCTACACCCATTTGGTGAAGTAATATATAACCAGGATAATGAATTTTCATTGTTCAGTGGCTATAGGGAATTGTCCCATTATATCAATTCCTCATTAGGCGAAAAGCCAATGGCTCTGAAGTGATGTAAGCTCTAGAGTGGGTGTATGGGTGAGATTGGAATGCAATTGACAGTTTTTGCACTTTTGAATAAACTCAAGTGCGTCCTCCTTCATTATAGGCCAATATAATCCTTGTCTCATGATCTTGTAAGCTAATGCTCATCATCCTAGATGTTCTCCACACACTCCTAAATGAACTTCTCGGAGTATGTAATCAGCTTTTAAAGGTATGAGACATTTGAGATATGGTCCAATCAATGCGCGTTTATACAACTCGTCACTAATAATGGTGAAATTTGTGCTTGTCTCCGAAGTCAAGTTGAAACCATAGGATCTTCAGGTAGTACTCCATCTTATAAAAAAGACAAGATGGGATCAATTCAAGATGTTTCTTTTGATTCATCGATTGATTGTATGACTCACGGATCTTGAATACTTGGAAAGTGCATCTCCTCGATACACTTTTCTTTTATAAACATTTTTCCATTGTTGATGTAGAAGTTTGGAAAGAGCATCTGATCTTGCATTTTGCTCTCGGAGGCTACAATACTGTGCTAGTTGACAATTGTGGATATCACTCCCCCTTTACCTGAGAAGCGACTAATTGTGAATCAGTGTGGACTATTAAGTTCTGCACCTCACAGTCAATTGCTAGTCTCAATCCAAAAATAAGGGCCTTATATTCTGATGTATTATTTATTGTCAAGAATTTGAGTCGGAGCTCATACTCAAAGGTTACTTTTTGTGGAGAAATCAATAGAATTCCAACCCCAGCATCAAAAATTTCAGAAGCTCAATTGACGTACAATGTCCAGCATGGAGGAGAAGGCAAAGTACTTGGTTAAATGTCATATATTGAGACGGTGCATTCAACTATGAAATATGTAAGTGCTTAAGATTTAATATCGGGCCTAGGCAAGTAGTGGATGTCAAATTTTCACAACTCTACATACCACTTAACGAGCCTACCCGATGCTTCTGACTTTTGCAGAATACTTTTTAGTGGCAGATTTGTGTAAACCCCAAATAAATAGGCTTGAAAATAAAGGAGTAATTTTCTGGCGGAATAAACTAACGCTAATGCTATCTTATCTGCTAGATAATAACGTCCCTCTATTTCACATAGAATTTTATTAACATAATAGATGAAACGTTGTACAACATCTTCTTTTCGAACCAAGACTGAACTAATGGTTTGGGAAAAAATAGCTATATACAAATACAACTTTTCTCCTAATGACGGTTTAGAAAGTAGTGGCGGGGATGTCAAATACTTTCATAGCTGTTCAAAGGCTTCTTGGCATTCATCGATCCATTGGAATCCAGAGCTACGAGCACATCTAAGTATCTTAAGAAAGGGCAGATATTTGTCTCATGAATGCGCCAGGAAGCGAGATAATGCTACAATTCTTCCATTTAGCCTTTGGACCTCCTTGGTAATTTTTGATGGCACCATATCCCTTAGCGCTTTAATCTTCTCGAACTTTCTCTCGGGTATATTTATCCCAAACAAACTGTCGAAGATAACCTTGACGGATAAGTCTTTCAATCTCCTCCTTAAGTTGCACACAGGCTTCGATAGTATGGCCACGACTACGAGGAAAGTCACATTATTGATCTTGATTTCCTATGTTCGACTTCAAAGGATGCGACCATTTCACTGTATCTTGATCTCGAACAATCACTAATACATTTGCTTGAGATGTGTTGAGTGGGATATATTACTTCTCCTATCAAGGTTCTCATTACGGCAATGGAGGCCTAGGCGAGAGATTATTTTTCCCCTGCTTCTTCCGTTGTGATGATGAATTATCCATCACAGATGCACATTTGTGCTTCTCATTTGATTGCTCAAACTATTTTCTATGAGCGTTTATAATTTCATCTGTCGATATTTGCACCTTCATACGGCGAATCAGGTCAACATATGAGAGAACAGTATCCCACATGAGTGCCGAATAGAATGGGGCCATAACAAAGGCCTTCGAAAAAGACTCCTCTCAATAACTCAGAATCTACTGAAATTTGTCGAGCCTCAATAAAAAATTGCTGAAAATACGCATTCAACGATTCTCCTTCATTTTAACAAATCCCGAAAATGTGATAAGAATCCTTAACAATTTTTTAATTGGCTACGAACTTTTGAATGAACACTTTGGCCAATATGACAAATGAAGGGATTATTCCAGAGGGAAGCAAATAGAACCACATTCAAGCCTATTCTTTAAAGGTGACAGGAAAAACTAAGCAGAGGAGTGCGTCCGAGGCTCACTGGATATACATGATGGTTATATAATGAATGATACACTCATAGGGGTAAGATGTTTCGTCGTATGATTCAACGCTCGATACTTTGAATCCAACCGAAATGGGGTGCTGAAGAATGGCTTTAGTTAGAGGTAATGACTCCTTAAAGTTCCTCTGTCGAAGAATTTGACTCGCATCTCCTCGGGGGAACTCTTCCCGTACTAATCTCCGTAGTTCATGACATAAGGTGTTGTGAGGGAGCTCAGCAACGTATAGTTGGTTGAGACTTCAGGGAGATCTTGAAGAATGCGAGATTGCCTACCGGTGTGCAAGGGATAGAACTTGTTGTATCGACAAATTCGTTGTCCTGATATGATTGTAGATGCCTCCTTGGCCGAGGAAAAAGAATCTCTACTTGAAGATGTTCAAGTTGAACATCTTAGGTCAGTGGTGGATCACGATGGAGAAGAACTTCCTCCCATTGTGTTACTGCCGGCTACCGAGTCTCCAGTAGGAGTTGAAGGATCTCGTTCTAAAATTCTTCCATCTTTCGAATTCTCTCTTCAAAGGAAAGTCTCGGGGCTTTTTCTCCAGCGGCATTTTGCCTTCCAAGGTAAAAAGAGATAGACATCGAGCGTCTATGATTCATATACTAATTTTTAGACTGGTGGGACTTGGAGCGAGACGGCCCAACGATACGACTACTGCGCTTGTTAACCATCGTATCAATACTTGAAGTTGTGGGATAATATTTCCCACATACAGCATCAAACTGTTGTATGCTAAAATATACGTGACGATAGAGTTAGAAAATTTCTGACTCAATGTTATACGGATATCCAACACAAAAGCAGAAAATGAAATAACAACACCAATATTTTTACGTGGAAAATCCTGAAAAGGGAAAAAACTACGAGGTCATGCCTAGTTGAAAAAATTTCACCAATATTTATTGGAGATAGAAGAGGTTGATTCATCCTTGAAATTTAGGACGTTCATATTACAATGAATCACTTCTAGATTTAAATCCAATTACAACGTCTAACCGAGTTCCGAGATTATTTAAAGATTGGGTAGAATTCTACCGTCACTTGAACGTCATGTAGAATTATGGCGTCACTAGGGCATTGAGCAAAATTCTAACATTACTCGAGTGTCAAGAAGAATTCCAGCGTCACTCAGGCACTCGGGCATCGAGAAGAATTCCAACGTCACTCAAGCGTCAAACAAAATTCCAACATCCCTCAGGCGTCGGGCAGAATTCCAATGTCGCTCGAGCGTCAGGCAAGATTCTAACGTCACTCAAGCGTTCCAATGTCGCTCGAGCATCAGGCAAGATTCTAACGTCACTCAAGCGTCAGGTAGAATTCCAACGGTGATCGTGTAGAAATTTCTTCCCTCCAATCCTTCTTTTTCTTCTCTTCTTCTTCCTTGGATCCCTTTTGAAGAGAAATGAAAAATCTATTTATATATTTTTTTGAATGGCATGACCTATAAATAGGTGAAAAATCATGGATAAATAGAGAGTGATTAGATGGACGACCAATATTAAATTCCTTGATCGTGTACCATTTGTCAAAACATTTGAAGGATTTAATGATATCGAAATTTTGTGATGTTGGACTTAACATATTAGTCTTATCGAGCCTATCGAGCCGCTTGATTCAATTATAAGCTCGCCATGTTTAAAAATTGTTTGGTAACTTGAATTGTGGTACAAACTTTCCAACATCGTTCAAGTCCTTAATTTGGACTCATTGTGGTGGCTCGAGTTGAGTTGAATTTAATATCATTGGGTTTGTATTTTTTCGAGATGCTCAATTTAATTATAAGTTTGTTAAAAACAAAGTTCTGATTATCCTGAATTTAATTTTTGAAACTTTCAACTTAATATTACCTCAAGATTCATGCCTGATCAAGATAATTTTTGCATGATATATCAATAGTAAAAGATGTATACAAAGTCAATCATGAATTCTATAATAAATCCATTTTGATCTGAAAACCCATTTTAACACTTCCATAATAAATCCAAAGTAAGAATTTCTCATAAAAAACTTGAGGAACACTTGAATGTACTCATTATAAGACCATTATTTTATAAATATTTGAAGAAGAATTGTAACTCTTTGGATATGGTTTTTTTAAATGTGCAATTAATTATATGATCAATAATGTAACACTCAGAAAGATGGGTGATCAGAACCACTGGCTTGATTTCTCCGAAGAGAAATACATTGAATGCGCACAGTATAATCATTGTCGATCATGTGGGGAAAGGATCATCATTTTACACCCAATTTCATACTGTAGAAAAATCATAAACATAAATTCAAGCTTAAAATAAAACGGAAAAAATTATGTTAGAAGTGATTAATACGGAAAAATTGGACGGATATATAAAGAAAATTATGAGTACAAGAAAGAAGAATTTATCTAGATATGCAAACAAGAAAGGAGAAACTAGCTCTTATTGTAAGAGAGGATGGCTTTAAAGATGAGTGTTAGGAATATAAAAGGAAATCTAAACACCCTAGTCCGGCACGTGCTCCAACCAAATGGTATTTCGAGCAAAATTATTTCTTATTTTTATTTTTAAAAGAAAAATTAAGGACAATCATGCATAATTTTCATTAAAATCATAAAAACATTACAAATATAACAAAAACTTACAATTGTCAATAAAAAATAAAATATAATCCAGCAAACTTTTTTTTTTTGGGACATTTAGGCCATTTAAGGCAAACTCACACACACAACGCATACACATGGACTCGAACCTTGGACCTCTTAGTTGGAAGCCTAAGCTTTCAACCAATAGGCCAAGGGGAGTTGTGTTAATCCAGCAAACTTGAAAGCAAAAAAGTATCTCTAATCAAGAACTAGATATACAACAAATCTTCTAAGAAGATGAAGATCAAACAAGTATTCATCTAACTAGACTTTAAAACAGCACTAATAATCGTAAGCCTTCAAGATTCCAAAAGCTCCACTCTCCACAAAGCTGGTAAGAAACAATCCAAGACCAAGGAGATATTATTCTATGCGTAGCACGGACAGGGAGTCCAGACAAGAAGAACCATCCGGACAGTGAGTGTACACACTGTGTACAAATTTGTACACAATGTAAACTCACATATCCAAACTATTCTTCCAGTCCAGACTCCGCCTAGAATATTTTATCAAGACCAACACCCATCTAAGTTTGCATCAATTGACAAACCACACATCAAAAAGGAGTAACTACAACCTGCCTAAAAAAAATAGCAACAAACAAGGAACTAAAATCCAACAAAAATCCAACCAGCTAAAGAAGAAAAGAGACAACAAAACCAACACCCGATACAACCTGAGGTGTAACGGAAAGCCACCAGCCAAAAACCCTGATCCAAAAAACAACCAACATAAAGCTAAACCCGCCAAAAGGAGAAAAAAAAAACAAAATAACACAAATGTATGCATGAATATTAAGGCAATAATTGCTATCAAAAGCTACAAATAAATAGCATGTTTGAGGATCTCAAATCGAAAGCTTGAAGATTTTAAATTACCATTTCAAATAAACAATGTATAGTTGTATTATGTATCAAATATATAAAAGATGAGAGGGTACATGCTTTTGTTTCATATAAAGCCATGAAGGACTACAAAAGCATTTTTTTTTAAGATTTTAGGATCTTAGCTTAATCTCTAGATATGTGGTTAGTGAGAGACAAGAGATGGGACTAAATAAACCCTTTCTATCAATCCGTTAGTACAATAATTTAATGAATTCTGAATACATCAAACCATTTAGTACATTCAACTTATTAGAGAAATGACTATAGATAAAAGACGAAAGAACCATCACAAAAAGTAGTTAAAAAGCTATCTCAGACGAAAGCTCAATCTTACAATTAAGCACATAATTAAGAAAGAATAGCTTCAAATAACAATTAATAGTTTCCGAATAATAGTAGTACCTGAGATAAAAAATGGATTGCCAAAAATTTTGACATTTTTAAAAAGAAAATCAGATTCTATCAAAATCTTTAACAAATTAGAGCCTTATAAAATTTTATCGTAACTAATTTACTATTATCATTCACTCCTTAAAAAATTCCGACAAATAAAATAAACAAAAATTGCCCCTTAGGCCAAACAACAATTTAAAAAAAAAAAACAGATTTGCATAACTCCTACAAAATTCTTGCTATTTATATCTATCCTCTAAAAATTTTTTGCTTACTCATTTATCACCAAATTATAAATTTAATTAAAAAATCACTAATTGAACATAAACAAATATATAAAAAAAAAGGAAAATTTAGGTTTTTATCTACAAAATTCTGAATATAAATCATGCCTTAAATGTTATGCATGTCTTATCCACATTTAAAAAAATTTCTAAACATCTCGTTGTCTGAACAAAAATGCCTTTAGGCTACTTAAGATCACGAAAATTAAGCTATGAACATCCTTCATTCAACAATTTCATCAACAAAACCAAAAGATTCAACTAGGTTAACATGTTCACAAATTCAAATTGATAAAAAGTTTCAATAATAAAGTTAAAGACTTGAGAAAGCAATTCATTGAATAACAAAGGTGGATCAGAATCTCTAGCTTGATTTTCCCAAAAGGGAAAATGTAAAAAATATGCTTATAATCTTAGTCGATCATGTGGGGAAAGGATCATCATATCCACGCAAGGAAATTTGAATTATGCAAGACATAAAAATGAAATTATAGAAATCAAGAACAGAAATAAAACCTTTTGAATCCATGTGCATTAAGTTGGAGAAAAAGGTTATGTTTATGAAATATATTTGCTCAGAAATAATGAAATATTTCTGGTTGCATTGGAGACAACATATCAGCACTAACACAATTTCATTAAAAATGTCAATGGATGGAAATGAAAAAAAGTTAGGATTAGAAAGAGGGGTGATCAGAACCACTGGCTTGATTTCTTCGAAGAGAAATACATTGAATGCGCACAGTATAATCATTGTCGATCATGTGGGGAAAGGATCATCATTTCACACCCAATTTCATACTGTAGAAATATCAGAAACATAAATCCAAGCTAATATAAAACCAAAATGACAAAAAAAGAAAGATCTGTTAGAAGTGATTAATATGAAAAAATTAGACGGATATTACAAAAAAAAAGATGCGTACAAGAAATAATAATTTAACCAAATCTGCAAACAACAAAAGAGAAACTAGCTCTTATTGTAGCAGAGGATGGCTTTAAAGATGAGTGTGGCGCCGATTCATACTCAACGGCTACAAGATAGATAAGCCCGCTAGTAATCAGTTCGACGCAGTGAATTTCAACAAGAAAGAGAAAAAAATGAACCCCTAACCATACTACAAGAGCTAAGGAAGATTACCTCAGCATAGGAAGTAGCACAAAGAGGAAGGCCATAAATCATATGGTACTTACAAGGAGCGATGCGGGATTGGAGAGAAATCCTAACTTTACTTCGCAAATTGCAAGAACATCGACGGCTGTAAATCCACAATCCGGACCCCTGTTAGGCATATCAAAGTGAATCTAAACACCTGCAATCCAGCAGGTGCTCCAACCGAATGGTATTTCGATGCACAATTCTTTTTTTTTTTAAAGAAAAATTAGGGACAAATACAACAAATTTTCTAAGAAGACAAGATCAAACAAGGATCCATAGGCTAAACAAACATCCCATTTGAACATCTAACTAGACTTTAAAGAGACAGCACTAATAATCATAAGCCTTTAAGATTCCAAGCTCCAATCTCCACAAAGCTTGTAAGAAACAATCCAAGACCAACGAGAAATTAGTACGGATGGAAAGAATTGTCCGGACGGTGAGTGTACACACTATGTACAAATTGTACACAATGTGTACACTCATATTCCGAACGGTTCTTCCCATCCAAACTCAGCATAGAATAATTTCTCAAGACCAACACCCATCTAAGTATGCATCAATCGACAAACCTCGCATTAAAAAGGATTCACTACAACTTGCCTAAAAAAACAGCAGCAAACAAGGAACCAAAATTTTAGAGAAATCTAACTAGCCAAAGAAGAAAAGAGACAACAAAACCAACACCCAATACAACCTGAGGTAAAACAGAAAGCCACCGGCCAAAATAGCTGATCCAAAAAAACAACCAACATAAAGCTAACCCCTCCAACCAAGGAGAAAAAAAAAACAAAATAACACACATGGATGCATGAATATTATAGATAATAATTGCTATCAAAAGCTACAAATAATAGCATGTTTGAGGATCTCAAATCAAAAGCTCGAGGATTTTAAATTACCATTTCAAATAACCAAGTTATAATTGTATTATGTATCAAATCTACAGGATATGAGAGGGTACATGATTTTGTTTCATAGAAAGGACTACAAATGAATTTTTTTAAAGATTTTAGGATCTTAGCTAAATCTCTTCATATGTGGTTAGTGAGCGATAAGAGATGGGACTAAATAAACACTTTGGAATCAATCTGTTAGTACAATAATTTAATGAATTATAAATACATCAAACCATTTAGTACAATCAACTTATTAGAGAAATAACTAATTGAACATAAATAAAAATATAAAAAAGTATAATTTAGGTTTATATCTACAAAATTCTGAATATAAATCATGCTTTAAATGTTATGAATGTCTTTCCCCATTTAAAAAAATTTACTAAACATCTCAATGTCTCAACAAATATGCCTTTAGGCTACTTAAGATCACAAAAATTAAGCTATGAACATCCTTCATTCAACAATTTCATCAACAAAACCAAAAGATTCAACTAGGCTAACACGTTCACAAATTCAAACTGATAAAACATTTCAATAATAAGACTAAAGACTCGAGAAAGTAATTCATTGAATAACTAAGAAGGTGGATCAGAATCTCAGGCTTGATTTTCCCGAAAGAGAAAATGTAAGAAATTCACACTTTATAATCTTAGTAGATCATGTGGGGAAAGGATCATCATATCCACAAGGAAATTTGAATAATACAAGACATAAAAATGAAATTATGGAAGTCAATAACAGAAATAAAACCTTTTGAATTTATGTGCATTAAGTTAGAGATAAAGGATTTGTATATGTAATATATTTGCACAAAAATAATGAAATATTCTGGTTGCATTGGCGGCAACATATCAGCATCTACCACAATTTCAATAAAAAATATAAATGGATGGAAATGAAAAAAAATATTAGGGTTAGAAAGAGGGGTGATCAGAACCACTGGCTTGATTTCTCCGAAGAGAAATACAGTAATGCGCACGGTATAATCATTGTCGATCATGTGGGGAAAGTATCATCATTTCACACCCAATTTCATACTGTAGGAAAATCAGAAACATAAATTCAAGCTAATATAAAACCAATATGACAAAAAATAAAGAAAGATATGTTAGAAATGATTAATACGGAAAAATCAGACATATATTAAAAAAAGATGAGTACAAGAAACAATAATTTATCCAAATCTGCAAACAAAAAAAAAAGAGAAACTAGCTCTTATTGTAGCAGAGGATGGCTTTAAAGATGAGTGTGGCGTCGATTCATACTCAACGGCTACAAGATAGATAAGCCTGCCAGTAATCAGTTCGACGCAGTGACTTTCAACAAGAAAGAGAAAAATAAAACCATAACCATACTACAAGAGAAAAATAACACATGTGTGCATGAATATTATAGACAATAATTGGTATAAAATGCTACAAATAAATAACATGTTTGAGGATCTCAAATTAAAAGCTTGAGGGTTTTAAATTCCCATTTCAAATAACCAATGTGTAGTTATATTATGTATCAAATCTATAGGAGATGAGAGGGTACATGCTTCTGTTTCATAAAAAGGACTACAAATGCAGTATTTTTTTTTTTAAGATTTTAGGAACTTAGCTTAATCTCTTCATGTGGTTAGTGAGCGACAAGAGATGAGACTGGAATCTCCAACCGAAAATCTCATTTTTCACTCCAAAATGCCGTGAAACTAAAAAATGCCTTGATTCATCTCCAACCGAACTCCATTTTGCCGAGGTAACAAGTTCGGTAGAGACAAAACATAGCGGAGATGAACAGTGTCCACTGTTCATCCGCAACCAAATAGGGGAAGTTTTACAGTTCAGCTGGAGCAACGCCATTCATGCGTTTGGAGTTCGGTTGGAGATGCTCTAGTCAATCCGTTAATACAATACGGTGAAGAAATATACAACATCTAGGAAGCTTTCTGAAGAGGCCATGCTCACAATTTTCCCATTTTTAACGGTAATATAATAATAAACATCAATGCTTAATATTAAAGAATGAGTTCAAGAGACAGCACTAAACAACAGATCAACAGTTCTCATAATCTCATTAAATTTCACTTGCTCTTTAAGAACTAAAAACTGGGAATACTTATCTTTCCTTCCATCATTTGTGCCTTCAATCATTCACGGTGCCAGCAGTTCTTCTTTTGCTCGGCCTAGCCGGTTGGAGCTGCAGGAGGCGGCGTGGCTGGCCGTGTACGGAAGCAGAAAGCTGAGAGCCGGACGAACTTGCGGCTCTTGTGTGTGTGGTGGAAGAGGGAGAGATGAGATGCTATGAGTTGAAGGAGGCGGGCTCTGCCCCCTTTTTATTAGCATGAGAGTGAGATCTATCTCCTGCTTCTAAGCAGTGTGGCCGGCCCTAATAGCAGCCCCGAACCGTCCCTTCTCTCTTGAACCGGCCTTGTCAAAAACATTCTTTTGAAGCCCTTGATCAGACGGCTCATATCAGATACCATCTTCCGTGCTTTATCTCAGCCATTAGATGGAAGTTATTTATTTTGGAAATGTATAAAAAGATGGAACCAAATTAGTATGTATTTAAATTTAATCTCAATTACTTTTATATTTTTATTTAGTATATGTAAATATGTATGTGTGTCTTATATTTTATTATTTAATTTGAATTTAATTTATGATATATTTATTTAACTTTAAATTAATCATATATATTTAGTTTATATGTTAAGTTGAAATTTTATTTTATTTAATTTTAAATTAATAAAGATAATATGTATTTAATTTTATTTTAATTTTTAATGTAAACATAATTCAATATATTTATTTAATTTTAAATTAGATAGAATTTATATTTTTTATTATTTCATAATTTTTTTATTTAAATAAAAAATAAAATAATTATAATAATCTCACTTTCTCTCACCCCGATACGTGTAAAACAGTCGGGCGCGAATTCTTGTTTAATTCGTCTTAATGAGCTAAATGTAGTTGAGTAATATGTTTCACAAAATAATGTCTCAATCAAAAGATTTTAAGCACGGAACAAAGATGTGTCCGGAGAATCCAAATACACACAAAATACTCAACAAATCGACGTCGACTTGAGCTATAATTTTGCTTATGAATGCAAACATAACTTATATGTATAATAGAATGCAAATATATTATAATGACTTGATTCTGATTTTTGACTTTATCCATAAGTTGGTTATGAATGCAAATATATTATATATCATCCTAATTTATTAATACAAACATATTATATAATTATATATACAAATGATTCAATTACTTATCAATTAAGTAAGTGATTCAATTAATTATCATTTATGTTTAGAATCAATTACATATTTGATTTTTAATTATGTTCTTTTTTTGTTTTTCTAGATAAAGGATTCTAATATTGTTATTAAGAGTAACCCTTTTGAATATAATGAATAAGTAGAAAATGATAATGGTGATAGTACAGATAATGAAGAATTTAATGACATGGATATCGATGAAATTTGTGATAAAGAAATAGATGGAAAAATAGTTTAAAAGAAGATAAGAATGTTAACTCAGGGTCAGATACGAGATTTTTTTCATGTGGGGGCACAATTTATAGATGTTCATATACCGAAATCAATATGTAATTTAATAAGCGATGAGAGTTCATTGACAGTGGTAGCAAATGTGTGATATTCAACCTTAGCTGAAAGTGAAGATGGTGTATTATTTCTTTGCCTTCCTTGAAATGAGGGAATCACCAAAGAAGATGCAAAATCTTGTGACAAAGTGTCTTGTGTCCGGGCATGACCCTCAATCTGCATTCGAAAAAGCTTCAAGTTGAATAATAGAAGTAGTGGAAAATAAAATACCTTGCTCAAGCATGGCTTTGAGATATCTAAATATGTGACAAGCAATAATCAGTTAAATATTGCCTTAGCTTGTGGAAGGCAAATTTGATATATGGTCGAGACAAAGTAAGGTAGATCAGTTTACATACGGGCCTTCTATATTGAGAAGCATATATATGTAAATGGGTTGTTGTTAGAAGCATTGAGACAAGTTTTGGGGTCCATTAGTGTGAATGTTGGTTTGGTCCTAAAAATTTGGTGCCTTCAAGCAACTGTAGAGTATCATGGTGTTGGAATAATACTATATCGGATGAGGGAAATGTAGAAACTGGATACCATGGCCAGAACAAGAATGGAATCAGAGAAGAGAGGAGAAGAATTAATTCATTTCAATACCACAAAGCGAAGGTATACAATGGTATATATAGGAGCTGGACAAGTGTACAAGGTAAGGCTAACTAATGAAATACGACCACATTAGCAAGCTTAAGAGAAATACAAAATCTATTTAATTTCTTGTTTTAATACGCCCCTGCAAACTGATGGATCTTGTAAGACCGTCAGTTTGTTCCTAAGCTTAATGAACCGAGTTGTAGAAAGTGCTTTCGTCAGAATATCTACAGTTTGATCGATGGTACTAATAGGTAAGAGACGAATATGATTTTGCCGTAGGTGATCCCTAATAAACTTCTGATCGATTTTGATGTGTTTGGTGCGTGCGTGAAAGACGGGATTGTTTGCTAAGGCGATTGCTGATGTGTTATCGCAGAACATATTGGTGGGAATTTGTTGTGGTAAGCCGAAGTCAGATAGAAGACGACGAAGCCATATTATGTCAGATGTAAGAGCGGCTAATGCACGATATTCAGATTCGATGGAGGAACGAGCAACCGTAGATTGCTTTTTGATTGTCCAAGCTATTAGTGTATCGCCAAGAAAGGAATAGTATCCAAAAGTTGATTTTCGAGATATCGAATCTCCTGCCCAATCAACATCTAAAAAGGAAGTAAGGATAAGATTAGTTTTGGTAATGGAGAATCCAAAGTCAAGGGTACCTTTTATGTAGCGAAGAAGCCGTTTGAGCATGTAGAAATGTTGAGGTAGAGGATCGTGCATGTGCTGAGATAATTGGTTAACGCTATATGTTATCTCGGGCCTCATAAGAGTGAGATACTGTAGTGACCCATTGATACGATGATAGAGCACAGAGTCAAAAAACTACGGATCCAACGAGCAGAGGCTTGGAAGCTTAGTGGCCGTTGGGTTTGCGAGAGTATTGCAATGGGTAAGACCTGTTTGCTGTAGAAGAGAATAAACATACTTTCTTTGAGAAAGAAAGTATGAATCATTGTATTTATCAATCTTTATGTCACGACCCAACCCGACCGGGACGGATCCCGCTCGTCGCGACGGAACTATCGAAAATTCAGGCTCTAGTTTTGGAATTTGCTTCAGACTTTCTTCCAAATATTAAATAGACAAAAAAACATAGAGCTACTATAAACATCCAAATACATAATAGTTCATCTATCTTTTCTTTCATCAAAACAATCATATACAAATACAGTGCATGGCTATAGACAGAAAGAACAGAACAGAAATAGAAAAGCCATGACTGTACAAAATAAAAAATATAAAATACCTAATCTCAGATCAGACACAGAACTTCTAGTCCAAGACCTCATTCCCTTTCCCAGAACCTGAAAACCACGTAGAAAACAAGGATGAGCTAACAGCTCAGCAAGACATCACTCACCAATCAAAATCATCAGAAATTCACATCAGAAAATAGCCGTACGAAAATCATAGAACAGATACTTGATCAATAGAAATCAAATAAATGATACAGAAAACTGAAGTCATGTCAAATCAGAGTTCATAACAGATATCATAAAGCTTTCAAGTAACAGAGCAGACATAATCGTACGGAATAACCAGAATCATACAAAAATCAGATAAAATCACATTCATATCAAATAATTCTAATAAGATAATTCATAAAACAGATCATATAAGTCACAGCACAGATTATCAGATATCAAACATCAAATTTCAGATAACATATCATATATCAGATTTCAGATTCCCAGACTCTTACAGAATCTCTACAGATTCTGGCCCCTTATGCCTCCCTTCCCTGACACTTACAGAATCTCGATGGATTCTGACCCCTTATGTCTCCCTTTGTGCTTATAGCACCAGAACAGAACAGATATTCGGAATTTCCGGAACATAACAAATTTTCAAATTTTAGAGCTCATTTCAGATTTCCCTGATACTTACAGAATCTCAAAGGAACATGGCCCCTTATAGCTCCCTTCTGATAGCATACAAACACTTCAATTCATTCAATATATCAATTCAGAAAATCAGAATTCGTATGAAAAATCAGCGGCATAGCGACAGTATACGGAATTTTCACAAAATTCACAGATTCAGAAATTTATCAAATTATCACAGAATATCCACAACAACGTTATAAGACTTTTACTGTACTGAAGTAATAATATCAGACATCCAGATAAATTATTATTCGAATAAAACTCAGCAGAATTCAAAATACCTGATAAAAATCTTTCAGAACATACTCAAAATATGCACAATTATCATCTAAAAAATATACCAAAAGTTACGCAGTAAAACCTTTGTCAGAAGAAAATAATACCACAAATTCACTAACGGAAACAAAATCTGAAACAGAAAAGTCGTCAAAATCTATATTTCTGAAAATTGAGAAAGGCTGAATGTGCCTTACCTCGAGTCGATCAACTTTCCCAACTATAGCAACGGACGAAAACGAATCGGAGTCGCCCAAAAATCCTCTTTTCTTCTTTTCCCTTCATTTTTCTCTCTCTTGGACTTTCTCTCTATCCAAAAATGACACCATTTAGATATTTATTAAGCAAGATCGTCCCGGACGATGTCCCGATTCGTTCCGAGACGATCTTCTCTGGACTCAAATCGCCCAGACAAAAATAAATTCTAATTTCTTCGTCCCTGGACGATGCTCTCGGGAAAATTTTGTCCCTAGACGAACTCATTTCGTACAGACGAACCATGCAGAGTTCTTCACAACCTGTACTGATCGTCCCGGACGATCCTGGAAGGAAAACAGCCTTTACAATCTCCCCAACTTTAGAAAAATGTCATCCTCGACATTGTCAAATCAAAACTTCGTTAAAATAGATACGGATAAGACTGTCTCATGTCCGACTCTTTCTCCCAAGTCGCTTCCTGAGCTGTTCTGTGCTTCCACTGAACTTTAACCATAGAAATTTATTTATTTCTTAACTTACGCACATCATAAGCCAAAATTTTCTCAGGTTCTTCCTTATACTGCAGATTCTCCTGAATCTCATCATCATCAGCAAATAACTTCTTTTCAGAGTCAGATATCCACTTTCTCAAAGAGGATACATGAAAAACATTATACATATCAGACATCTGATCGGATAACAATAATCTATAAGCAGATTTTTCAATTCTTTCAAGGATTTTAAAAGGCCCAACATACCTTGGACTGAGCTTGCTCACTCTTCCAAATTTGCTGACACCTTTTATCGGACTGACTTTGACATACACAAAGTCACCAATTTGAAATTCTACAAATACATGCTTCTGATTGTAATACTTATGTTGTCTATTTTGTGCAGCTTTTAATCTTTCTTTAATCAAATTGATTTTCATAACAGTTTCATCCACAAAAGTTGAACCCATCACTTGTCTATCTTTCACCTCAGTCAAAGTCAAAGGAGTTCTACACTTTCGGCCATACAAAGCTTCATAAGGTGCCATACCAATACTGGACTGGAAACTGTTATTATAAGCAAATTCGATCAAAGGGATATGATCTTCCCAGCTTCCTCCAAAATCCAAAACACATAACCTCAGAAGATCTTCCAGTACCTGAATAGTCCTCTCAAACTGTCTGTCAGTCTGCGGATGAAAAGTCGTACTAAAATACAACTTTGTACCCAAGCCTTGTTGAACGCCCTTCCAAAGTTTAGAAGTAAACCGTCCATCTCGATCAGATACAATCACTTTAGGCACACCATGTAATCTAACAATTTCCTTCACATAAACCTGTGCCAACTTATCCACCAGATCCGTCTGCCTGATCGGAAGAAAGTGTGCAAACTTCGTCAATCGATCCACAATCACCCAGATGGCATCATGCCCTTGCCTTCATCGAGGGAAACTCATAGCAAAGTCCATCATTACCTCCTCCCACTTCCACTCAGGGATAGGCAACGACTGCAAAAGACCTCCTGGTCGCTGATGTTCTGCCTTCACTAATTGACAGGCTTCGCATTTCGCAACAAAATCTACTACATCCTTTTTCATTCCAGGCCACCAGAACAAACTCTTCATATCTCTGTACATCTTACCACTTCCCGGATGTATTATATAGCCTGAATGGTGAGATTCGTATAGAATCTCTCTCCTCAAATCTCCAAACACAGAAATCCATAGTCTATTCTTGTAAAAAATGACACCAGAATAAAAAACTCGTAGTTTAGGTTTCTTACCAGATTCAATCTGAGTAATTAACTTCAAATAGTTTGCGTCTGACTTCTGAGCTTTCTGAATCCTTTCTTCTAGAGAAGATTGAATGTTTATTTGAGTCAAAACAATAGAATCCGGACCAGTAGAGGAAATCACCTCCAACTATAATCTTTTCATATCTCGTATCAAATAGTCATCAGAAGTGAGCTGAATACCTGATAATCCAAAAGACTTCCTTCTCAAAGCGTCTGCTACTACATTAGCCTTACTAGGTTGATACTGAATCGTCAGGTCGTAGTCCTTGATCAACTCAAGCCATCTTATTTGCCTCAAATTCAGATCCTTCTAAATGAATATATACTTCAAGCTTTTATGATCTGTAAAAATCTCACATCTGACACCATACAAGTAATGACGCCATATCTTAAAAGCAAATACAACTGCAGCCAATTCCAAATCATGAGTCGGGTAATTCTTTTCATGTGGTTTCAATTGTCTCGAAGCATAGGCTATTACCCTACCATGCTGCATCAGAACACAGCCCAAACCTTTCAGTGAAGCATCATTGAACACCTGAAATACTTCCGTACCTGACGGAAGTGCTAACACAAGAACAGATGTCAAACAATCCTTCAACCTTTGAAAACTGTCTTCACATTCCGGTGTCCAAACAAAAGCTACTGACTTCTGAGTCAGTCTTATCAGAGGCGTAGAAATCTGAGAAAATCCCTTTACAAATTTCATATAATATTCAGCCATGTCTAAGAAACTACGTACCTCAAATACCATAGTAGGCCTTGGCCAATCAGCAACAGCTTGAATCTTCTAGGGATCAACAAAAATACCTTCACCGCTCACCACATGCCCCAGAAAAGAAATGCTCTTCAGCTAGAATTCACACTTGAAAAACTTAGCATACAACTAATGTTGCCTCAAAGTCTCCAACATAATGCTCAAGTGTCTAGCATGATCTTCCTCGGAAGCAGAATACACCAGAATATCATCGATGAAGATGATCACAAACTGATCCAGATACTCCTTGAACACTCTGTTCATCAGATCCATGAAAATAGCAGGTGCATTGGTTACCCCAAAAGGCATAACCAAAAACTTGTAGTTCCCGTACCGAGTACTGAAAGTTGTATTCAACACATCAGCTTCCTTCACCTTCACCTGATAGTATCCAGATCTCAAATCAATCTTTGAAAATATAGAAGAACTAGAAAGCTGGTCAAATAAGTGTTGACCTCATTTTTGTATGAGGTCACTGGGGCCCACCCAGACTCCAGATCGATCCTGACCCTACATCATCCTAGACCCCAGACCCTAGGATTCTCCCAGATCAATCTAAACCCTAGGATTCTCCCAGATCAATCTAAACCCTAGGATTCTCCTAGATCTAGACCTTAGGACTTATTCTAGATCCTAGGATCCTTCTAGAACCTAGACCTTAAGATTTCTTCTAGGTTCTAGAATTCTTCCAAACTCCAGGCCTTAGGATCCATCTAGATCCTAAACTTCTTCTAGACTTTAGATCTTAGGATCTACTCTAGATCCCGGAACTTCTAGACTCTAGGATTTTCTTAGACCCTAGAATCCCTTTAGGTTCTATCAATTCAAACATCTAATCAATCCTGGCCTTAAAGCTAACCCAGATATTAATTCAAATCAAACCTCAATCAAAATCCAGATTCTAGTCCAGTTCAAGATCTTAATCTTTAGTTCAAACCTTGATCTTATTTCTGATCAAACTTCAACCTTATCCAATCAATTATGATCCTCCAAATGATCATAAATGATTTAGATAACTCAAACTTAATTAATCAAACTCAAAATTTAGATCAAATCCAAAATCCAGACCAAAATCCTAAGTCCAAAGGCCAAGTCATAAAAGCCTTTTCTTGTGGATTTTTAAACATTTCAAAACCCAATCAAATGACCTCCGATTCAGAGTCTATCAATTGCATACTGATAAGACATGACTATAAATGTAACCCTTCAAATTTGAGCCCATTTTAAGGTCTCTAACCCCAGAAACTAAATCAAAATTCAAATGCTATAAAACCTTCAAATATTTACAGCTCATGCCACTGGACTTGCCATTAAGAAGATTTTGATCCTAGAGCTTTCTCCAAATTCTCTAGTCACCTCCAGACCCTTGATTATGATTCATTGAACATTAAACTGCATTTTTCTAGACCTATTTTGACTCATAGTTGACCAGGGGTCAAAATGACCAAAATACCCCTATGGGGTTCAAATAGGAATTTCAAACCAAATGAACTACAAATTAAACGCAACCACCTCCAGTAAGTTTCAAATGCATTTCAAACCTATTGGACTCATCCTTAATCCCTGGGTCAACCTCGTTGACCAAGTCAACAGGTTTGACCCAAGAGGATCTTTAAGGGTCCAAACAGGTGTTTTGACCCAAATGACCCATTTAAACCCTGGAACCACCTCTACCAGACTCAAAATATTGTATCAAACCTACCCAGCCTAGACCCACATCTTGGGTAAACCTGGTTGACCCAGTCAACCTAGTTTGACCAAATCAACCCTTAAGCCCTTCCACTTTGAATTAAATCCCCAAATGCACCCAGGTCTTTGTCAAACCCTCTCCAGGCTTTTTTTTTATCAATCCCCTAAATGACCTTGGCTGCCACCTCACCTTTTGTTGACCAGTTGACTGCTCAACATGGTCAACAAGGCTATGAAAGAGGCTTAAATCCTCAAATGGGCTTGACCCAAGCTAGCCAATCCCATATTAAATAATTCCAACAATTCCAAAATACTTCTCACCTGCCACCTCAGCACCCCTTAACCCATTGACTGGTCAAACAGTCAATGGGTGGTCAAATGAGCCCCTTAAGAGCCTTAATTAACCCCTTTAAACTAATCCTCCCTAATCTAAACCCTTCCAGCTGTTAAGACCTCTTCTAAAAGCTCCCTAAAGCATTTTGTAACCCTTAGATCTAGATCCAATGGCTCTTGATCAAGCCATGTGTTCAAAGGGGCAAAAAGGAGATTTTACACCTCATGTCCTCTTGTCCTTTGATCCCTTGATCCCATCAACTCCATGGGCACTTGGCAAACATCTAGGAGCTCTTCCATTTAATCCCAGCCATCCAAATGCACTTAGGTGGCTTAAGTAAAAAAATATCTTAAGGACATGCAAATAACCCCTAAGCCTCTCTCATTCAATCCATCTCTCATCCAAGAGTTATCCCAGCCATCAAAACCTTCAAAAAACCTTCTCCAAGCCTTTCCCTAACTTTTCCAAGCCTTCCCCCACGAAAATCTAGCCTCCAAAGTCTTGTTTGGTGAAGAGAGAGAAATCTATAGAGAGAATCTGGTTATTCACAAATCATTTCAAATCCAGCTTGATCCAACTCTTGCGGTCTTCTACAAAGTTGAAGAGGATCTTAGCTTCTTTCCAACAAGCCAAAGAAGTCAAAAATCCGACGGTTGGATTGTACGTTATGCTCATTTTAAGTTTACATTTCAATTTGAGACTGTAGCAAATCTACAATGCATGGAGCCTCCAAACTTCAGTCATTGTTAGATTATGTTTCCATCTAGCTACAGTTCAAATTTCATGCAATTTCGTTGAGTATTTTGAAAGTTATGAGCATTTGAAAAATTTCAACTCTGGTTCAACCAGAATCGTCTGATCGCGCATTTAGCTCGATCGGACGGCCCAGAAACGGCCACGTGGCCTCTCTCTGAACACGGCGTCTTCCCTTGGATTCGAACCCGTGTCGTTTCAAACCGCGAATGATGATGTGGCGCAATCTGGACCGTCCATCCTACCCGCGGTCGATCGGACGGCTGATCTAGCTGTCTGACGTGGTTAAGTGGCGGGCTCCAGCCCGCCACGTGGCGCAATCCTATTAGGCGCCGCCGATTCATTGGCGCCAGTGGTCAATTTGACCAAAAAAATTAAAAAAAAAATAAAAAAAATGCCCAAATCTTTCAAAATTCATAGAAAATAGAATTTATTACCAAATTGGACATTCTTGGGCTCGTTGGGAAGGTAATTACATGTAGTATTTATTAAAATTAAAATAAAGTTTATTTGACTTATGTATTGTGAGTTATTTGCATTTTTGTTAATTAAGTTTTTTTGCAATTTTCTCACAATATAGTGCTCAAATGAAGTCCAACTTTTGGTGGAAGATTACTGAGTATCTTAGGCATGTTCACTGATTTTTCTAGGGTTAGATACCCAATGGATTTTTGTGATGTGAATTTTTAAGTTAAATGGTCCATTTTGGACCCTAAATTTTGAAAATTCATAACTCTTTAAGTTTTCAATGTTTTGCTATGAGATTTCTGTGGTATGGATGCATTTACTCCAGGGTTAGACACATCAAATTTCAAGCCAATTTAAACAGTAGAGACATCTGGGGAAAATATTTAAGAAAATGTCTAGATATTTTAGAAAATTTCTAGGGCATTATACACACATCCACTAGGGGTGAAATTTAAGCACAGTAAATATAGTGACATTGTACACCTTAGGTTCAAATTTCATCTAATTTGGAGTTCATTAGGTTAGATAATTAGACAAGTCAAAGTTAACCCTTTAATTGAGCTTTAAAACTTCCAAAAATTACAATAAATCATGTTTAAATCCAAAAAATACAAACAAGACCTCTAACTGACTAGAATCATGTCCTTAATCAATGAAAATTAAAACCCCCTTTATCAGACATCAAATCAAATCTTAATGTAATTTTAATTGAAACCAATATTTAATTAAAATAAATAATTAATAATAATTAAAAATTACAAAATTTTTCCAAACACTTGGAAATCTCTTCTTGGGTCATTCCTGACCTTTGGAGTTGATTTTAAAGAGTTTGGAATTCATTTAGAGCAAAATCAAGAAAACCCTTCTAATTAAACAATTAAATAAATTCCATAAATACATCAAACTTAAAAAAATCATAACTAACTCTAGAAAACTCCAAATTGACCAAACCCAATGGCATTCAACTCAAAATTAAGTCTAGTATTTAATAAAAAATTCAAACCTCCCAAAATCAGTCAAAATAAAAAAGTCAACAAATTGGTCAAACATAGGTCAAATCAAGTCAAATCTTCGAACCTTCATTACTAATTGTAGAAAAATTCAATTTCAGCATACTTACATTCTAACTGATCGTATTAAGGTCTAATATTTTAATAAAATACTAAATTTATATAAAACTCTATTAATTAAAAATTCAACTTTTGACCCCTTAATTAAATGATTAGAATAATCCAGAAAATTCCTAAAATTTAAAAATTGTCTTAAAATTCTAGAAATCATTAAACAATCTTAAAATCAATTTCAAATCATTAATACTTAAACTCAAATTTAAATCTTCCCTTAAGACTTTCAACCAATCAAAACTTCAAACAACTTTAATAAATTGCCCTCTATAGGACATATCCAAACAACACGGCCTATCTCACACACTTTAGATGGTTTTCTAGGACAACCAACTCTAGTTCTAGGCTAGGCCGGTGTTTACTTTTCTGCTGTGTGCCGGGTTTTCGAGCTTGCACTGCATGCTGGTTGTTAGCTTAAAATTGATTGACTGTCTGTTTATTTATTTATCGCACTCTGTTGAACATTTAAATTTCAAATATATCAACTGCTTGAGATTGAATATTAACTGCTTGAGATTAAATTTTAACTCCTTGAGATTATTTATATAATTGTTGATTATTAGGATAACTCTGCATGATCGAGTCTAGAATTTTCTTTTAAATTCAAATGTAATTTAATTTGATAAGGTTGTAAATTCTTTAAAATGGCTTGAGATTGGGATATGAATTTCCAATTTGAATTCCAAAGAGGTGAAGACATACCTAAAGGGGAGAGTCTTCTTCTATTTGGAAGTCAGATTAGGATACCTTTCAAATATCCAAAGAGGGAAGATAACACCCCGTTCAAGGACTTATTAAAAGTTTTTCTACTTAAATCAAATCAAAACATTTAGGCTCACATAGAAATTTTAACGAATTTAAGAAGTAAGCCCGGGACCACTGGGAGTTCTCATTTCATAGCCTTTATTCAAATTCAAATATTTAATCGAGTCGATCAGCATGCATTAGATTAATAACAAATTAAATTTCTAAAGCTTTAAATTTAATTTCTAGCTTAAGCATTAATACCTAACATAAGTCTAAGGGACCAATTAGGATCCGCTCTAGATGTCGGTCCCGTTCTCAAATACATTTCTTAAATAACATCCCGACCACGCTACATAAATTGATCGGACTCATAATTTTAAATCGTTTAGGTGGTTTAGCTGGCTCCTCAATCCAGGCCGAGGTAAGACCAGATTTGCACTGCATTAGTTAGGTTCAGGCCAATTTCAAGTGCCCAATTTAGACTTAAGTTCTGAGGCAAGCTCGGGCTATAAGACCTCAACCTCCGGGAATTGAGTCCCAATTGTCTAATAAAATTGACCATTTAACTTAAAAATCTCTTTCAATCAAATTCAAGCCCAACACGTATGTTAGGCTGAGGCGTTTCTGAAGTAATTCAGAATCCTAAAACACCTCCTACCTTTCTTCCTTTGATTCTCGAAATAAGTCTTCAATTTTGAACCAATCCCGATTGAAAATTCCAACTCTTAACCTCCTTTGATATCGATCTTTGAAAATCTAAATAAAATTTCTACCGCTATTTTAATCGAGAGTTTTCATAGGAAACTTCTATTTCCAACGATGTAATTAACTACGAGGGCTTGCGCTCGTAAGAAATTTAGTAACCCAGAATTGATTTTCAAAATTAATTTTTCAAAACCTTTAATTAATTCTCTTTGGGAAAAGTCAAATTTCAACGATCGTTACCTCCATTTTCAAACGATCAATAGTGATTGATAACTTCTTTCCTCGGAGAGATATATCAATTTCTATTGTGATTTTGATTATGAAATTAACGATCTCTTATCTGAATTATTATAGTTAAACAATCGATTGAACGTCATTTTGATCTTTCGAGATCATATGTCATTCACCCTTGAGTTTGACTACGATAATTCAGATAAATTTAAAATTCTAAAATTTGAACCCATTAGGGAACGATATGATCACCTCTCGAGGCGATATATTGTTCATAATGATGTGTTCAATTTTAAAAATTCAAAATTAAATATTTCACAAAGATAATTAAATATTTTTTAAAACTATATATATAAATATATATATTTTCAATCAAAACAATAAGTCATCAATCCGTGGTAATGGATACTTATTCTTGATCGTGACTTTATTCAAATCTCTATAATCAACACATATACGGAATGTTCCGTCCTTTTTCTTCACAAACAGTACAGGTGCTCCCCAAGGAGAAATAGTAGGACGAACAAATCCTCTATCCACCAACTCAAGGAGCTGAACTTTCAACTCATAAAGTTCTTTCAGTGCCATCCTGTACGGAGCTTTTGATATTGGAGTTGTACCCAAAAAAATATCAATAGAGAACCCAACATCTCGATCCGGAGGTAAACCAACCAACTCCTCAGGAAATACATAAGAAAATTCCCGTACAACCGGTATATCAGAAATAGAACCCACATCTAGGTTCATATCCCGTATAGAAGCCAAAAATACCGGGCAACCCTTCTTCCACATTCTTCTGACGTCCAACACAGAAATCAAACAGGATAGAACACCTCATAATCCTTGAAATACATATCTCTCACCATCCATAAGCAAGCTCACTTGCTTCTTCAAACAGTCAATCTGAGCCTCTTACAGACTCAGCCAATCCATACTCAAGATCACGTCGTAAGAAGAAATCAACAATAAAATCAAACTTGACTTCCATTTCTTGCCTGAAATATCAAGCTCACAGAAACAAAACTTCCGGGCGATCAAATTACTTCTAGCCGGCAAAATAACAGAAAGCGAAACGGTAGCAAAATAGAATCCAAATGCAAAGCATCAAAATAGCGCTCGGAAAGAAACGAGTGATTGGCTATAGAATCAAACAGAACACGAGAGGGATGTTCAGAAATATAAATCGTACCTGTCACCACATCCGGAGCATCTCGTGCCTCCTGCTGACTCAAACTGTACACACGTGGCTGAACTGGAGCTGGAGCTACTGAACCACTAGACTCCCGCTGACTACCAATAGGTAGTCTCCGTGCTACAGAACTCGACCCACCACCTCTACCAGAGGATACTTCAGTCACAGTACGTGGAGGAACAGTCATCGACCTTCCTGCTAAACCAACAGGTCTACTATCAGATCGGAACTCATATCGTCTATCAAATCCAGCCTGTGGACACTCTGCAATCCGATGTCCTAGCTGACCACATTTGAAATACTGACCAGTCATCCTGAAGCACTGGCCAAAATGTCGTCGTCCACAAGTTTGGCACACAGGTGTCCCACTAACTGATCCCGAACTGGTCACACTGGTAGCGGCAGTACCAGAGACCGTAGTGGATCCAGACGGTCCACTCCTCCTAGGGTCTCCAGAAACAAATCTCCTCTCGCCATAGGAACCACTGCTAGAAGCATCACCCCCAAACCTCTTCCTACTTGCAGTCCACCGCTGCTGAGTAGCCATCAAATCGTTCTCTATCAGACGAGCTCTCTCCACAAGCTCAGAGAAATCAGAAATATGAAACGGTACTAGGGGCTGCCTCATACTATCTCATAGTCCTCTCAGAAATCTATAGCACTTCTCAGCAGAAGTACTTACCAACTGTGGAGCATATCGGGCTAAAGCAGTAAACTCTGCCTCGTACTGCATCACCATCCTGCTCCCCTGAACTAGCCTCAGAAAAGTCTCCTACATCTGTTGTCTTGCAGAGGGAGGTACAAACCACGATCGAAATACCTCAAAAACTTTTTCCCAAGAAATCAGAGAGTTTAGCTTTCCTTAGAACTTTTCCTTCTGCTAGCCCATCCACCAACGCTCAGCCTCGCCATCCAACAGAAAAACTGCCAACGGTACCTTCCTATCCGACGGACACTACATACCATCAAAAGTCTTCTCTAACATTCTCAGCCACTCTTCAGCTGCTCTGGGCTCAACAGTGCCCTCAAATCTCGGAGGTTTCAATCTAAGAATCATTTGTAGATGTCTATCCACATCCTCAGCTCGAACAGTAGAGGCTCTACTCTGAGTCTCGCTCATCATCTGAGCAACTAATATAGCAAACTGAGAAAGTGTATCAGAACCAACCACTGGGGCAGTACTACTCGTCGGAGCTGCCTGACTAGCACTGTGCCCATCTGTCATATATGGGTCTGACAGATCCATAATCACACAAAAAACTAGGCACAAAATAATATAATAAAAATCCAGACAAACCAGAACTATCCCGACAGACTTACAGATCAATTCCTATAGCTCTATCTTATGATCCAAATTCTAAAACCATTGCTCTGATAACACTAAAGTTTGTCACGACCCAACCCGACCGGGACGGATACCGCTCGTATCGGGTCATAACAGAACTATCGAAAATCCAGGATCTAGTTTTAGAATTTGCTTCAGACTTTCTTTCAAATATTAAATAGACAGAAAAACACATAGCTACTATAAACATCCAAATACAGAACATTTCATCTATCTTTTCTTTCATCAAAACAATTATATACAAATACAGTGCATGGCTATAGATAGAAAGAATAGAATAGAAACAGAAAAGTCATGATTGTATAAAATCAAAAATACAAAATACCTAATTTCAGATCAGACACAGAACTTCTAGTCCAAGCCCCCCTTCCCTTTCCCAGAACCTAAAAATCACGTAGAAAATAAGGATGAGCTAACAGCTCAGGAAGACATCACTCACCAATCAAAATCATCAGAAATTCACATAAAAAATAGCCGTACCGAAATCATAGAACATATACTTGATCAACAAAAATCAAATAACTGATACAGAAAACTGAAGTCATGTCGTCGGAGTTCAGAACAGATATCATAAAGCTTTCAAGTTACAGAGCAGACAGAATTGTATGGAATTACCAGAATCATACAGAAATCAGATAAAATCACATTCATATCAAATAATTCTAATCAGATAATTCATAAAATAGATCATATAAGTCACAACACAGATTATCAGATATCAAACATCAGATTTCAGATAACATATCACATATCAGATTTCAGATTTTCAGACCCTTACAAAATCTCTATGGATTCTATCCCCTTATGCCTCCCTTCCCTGACACTTACGGAATATCGATGGATTCTGGCCCCTTATGTCACCCTTTGTGCTTATAGCACAAGAACAGAACAGATATTCGAAATTTTCGTAACAGAACTTATTTTCAGATTTCAGAGCTCATTTCATATTTCCCTGATACTTACAGAATCTCAAAGGATCCTGGCCCCTTATAACTCCCTTCTAATAGCATACAAATACTTCAATTCATTCAATGTATCAATTCAGAAAATCAGAATTCGTACGAAAAATCAGCGGCATAGCGGCAGTATATGGAATTTCCACAAAATTCACATATTAAAAAATTTACCAAATTATCACAAAATATCCACAACAATATTATAAGACTTTTACGGTACTGAAGTAATAATATCAGACATCCAGATAAATTATTATTCAAATAAAACTCAGTAGAATTTAAAATACCCGGTAAAAATCTTCCAGAACATACTCAAAATATGCACAATTATCATCTCAAAAATATACCAAAAGTTACGCGGTAAAACCTTTGTTAGAAGAAAATAATACCAGAAATTTGTTAACGGAAACAAAATCCGAAACAGAAAAGTCGTCAAAATCTATGTTACTGAAAATTGAGAAAGGCGGAATGTGCCTCACCTCGAGTTGATCAACTTTCCCAACTACAGCAACGGACGAAAACGAACCAGAGTCGCCCAAAATCCTCTTTTCTTCTTTTCCCTTCGTTTTTCTCTCTCCTGGACTTTCTCTCTCTCCAAAAATGACACCATTTAGATATTTATTAAGCAGAATCATCCCGGACGATGTCCCGATTCGTCCCGGGATGATCTTCTCTGGACTCAAATCGTCCAGACAAAAATAAATTCCAATTTCTTCGTCCCTAGATGATGCTCTCGGGAAAATTTCGTCCCTGGACGAACCCATTTCGTACAGACGAACCATGCAGAGTTCTTCACAACCTTTACCGATCATCCCGGACGATCCACTTCGTCCCGGACGATCCTGGAAGGAAAACAGCATTTACACTTTATGCCAATAAAATCGTGAACTGGACCCAAGTGTTTCATTGAAAAATTATTAGTGAGCTTTTGAATAACCGAAGAAATAGCATCGTCATTATTACCAGTAATTAGGATGTCATCCACATATACAAGCAAAAATATATTAATGTGTTTTTGGTGAAAAGTAAAGAGAGATGGATCGGCGACACTATGGGTGAAACTAATTGTGAGAAGAAAAGTTGTGAACGTATTATACCATAAACGAGGTGCTTGCTTAAGACTGTATATAGCTTTATTGAGATGACAAACGTGATGCAGATGAACTGAATCTTTGAAACCTTTGGGTTGAGCCATGAACACTTCTTCTGATAGCTTGCCATTGAGGAAAGCATTTGCGATGTCGAGCTGATGGACCTGCCAGTTATGATATAAAGCAATAGAAAGCAAAATTCGAATAGTAGTAAGTTTAGGAACATGGCTAAACATTTCTGTGTAATCTAAGCCAAATTCCTGATGATTTCCCTGAGCCACCAAACGGGATTTGTATTTACCTACGGAACCGTTAGTGTTAAACTTTGTTTTGTAGATCCACTTGAAACCTAATATGGATGAGTCGTGAGGAGGTTGAACTAGATTCCTTGTGCCTCGTTGTTGTAAGGCAAAAAATTCAGTAGCCATAGCTGCATGCCACTCCAGGTATTTGGATGCTTCGATATGGTTTTGAGGAGATTCGGAAATAGCGGTAGCAGTAATAGATTGCGAATGAAGGAGATTCAGGTGAACCACGAGTTTTAACTATCCATTTTTGTGTCTGGTGAGCATATGATCTTGAGGTTGTTGTGGATGTGGGAGGGGTTGAGGGATAGATGTGTCATTGTTTGTGCTGGATTGAGAAGTAGAATGTGGATCGGGCATAGAGGAAATATGTAGAAGATCGGTGAGTGGAGCATCAGAAGTGGACTTAGAAGCAAGACGGGAGTAAGAAATTTTGGAGGAAGAGTGGGAGAACTGATGTGAGGTTCACGTGAAAGAACTGTCTCATTGCTGAACGGAAAACAAGATTCGTCAAAAGATATGTTTCTGGGCATGCTAACTTTGTTGGTGTAGGGATCTAAACACTTGTATTTCTTGTAGGTGTCAGAATACCCAATAAATATGCACAACTTGGATTTGTTTTGAAGTTTATGATGTGTATGAGGAGGAGAGAGTGGAAAGCAGGCACAACCGAACGTCCTAAGGTGAGTGTAATTGGGGTTGGATTTGTGTAGAATTTCAAAAGGAGTTAGATAGTTGGTGACAGGTGAAGGAAGACGGTTGATAAGATAAACTATGGTGAGAGAAGCATCGGGCCAATACTTGTAAGGGACGGAAGCAGTGTTAAGTAATGTTCGGGTAGTTTCGATTATATGGTGATGCTTACGTTCAGCAACTCCATTCTGCTCGGATGTGTATGAGCAAGAGACCTGATGAACAATGCCATGGTTACGTAAAAAAGTTTTGAAATCTTGATTGAGAAATTCAGTTCACCCATCAGAACGAAAGATTTTAATTATTTGGGAAGTGTATTTCTCAATCTGAATTTTAAAGTGAACAAATATATTGTAAAATTCGGATTTATGTTTCATTGAGAAAATCCAAGAAAATCTTGAGTAATCATCTACAAATAGAATGTAATAGCGATACTCTTGAACAGACACAACGGGAGTAGGTCCCCAAACATCACAGTGAATTAAAGAAAGAATGGTAGTTTTGGGACTAGTAGATCTATCAAAACCATTTTATGTCCTTTGGCTTGCTTGCAGGAAATGCAAGAGAAGCTATTAGTTTTTATTCTAAGATATGGGTTACATTGAGCTATGGTAGTAAGCATGCGACCATTGGGGTGACCCAGTGGATGATGCCAGGTAGATGTCGGAGCTGTGAACGTAGCCAGAGCCAATTCCTGAGATGGTGAAGTAATAACCCAAATGGGATAAAGAACATTTTCACATGATCCTTGAAGCAGCACTTGATGAGTCGTCAGGTCCTTCATCATAAAACCAGAAGAATTAAAAGTTATAGAAATGTTGTTTTCTTTGGTTAGTTTAGAAATCAATAGTAAATTGTAATGCAAGAATGGAGTATGGAGAATTTGAGATAGGAAAACTTACGATTAGGAGTCGGTAACAAGCATGTACCAATATTGGCAATGTTAACCGATCTCCTGTTGCCAACCGTAACAGTATCGAAGCCTTGATATGGATTTGAGATAGACATGTTGTTTAGTGAATTTGTGAGATGGTTGGTAGCACCCGAATCAAAAAACCAATTCAAGTAGTTGTTTTCGGAGTTTGCTGCCAAGGCTCGAGGCTGCGAAGTGTATTGCATATCCAGACGATGCCAACATGTAGATGCCGCGTGATCTTTCTTAGAGCAAATTTGACAAATCACATTTGGATTGGAGGATGTACGAGCCGAGCTATTGGCGCGGTTTGAATTTCTACCCCGAGAATAGCGACCACATCCACGATAAGTGAACAGAGCGGTGGCGATATCTGAAGCGGAAGAAGCCCGTGCAGAATCGGAAGCAAGATTGATTTCCTCACTGAGAAGTAATGGGTATAATTGATCAAGAGATAAGGGGGTTAACATGGTGCGGATAGCTGTTTTGAAAGATTGATAGGAGGGTGGAAGGTTGTTAAGTATGTACAGTATGATATCTTCTGTATCAACGACCGAACCAGAAGCAGAAATCTGGTCGACGATATTCTTGATTTCAGAGAGATACTCAGTAACGGTTTGATTCTTGAGCGAGACATTATGGAGGGACTTTTTAAGCTGAATGACTTTAGAACGGTTAGTGGATTGAAACCTAGTTTCTATGGTAAACCAAATTGCAGCGGTGGAATCAAGGTTAACCACATATGGAAGAATCAGAGGTGAAATCGTGGAGCAAAGAGCAGCTGCAAGAATTTGATCGGTGAGGAGCCACTGATAAAACGAGGGATTAGGTGTGGATAGACCGTCAGTTTGAAAAAGAACGGAAGGAGAGTTGTAGGTGGGATCAAGAAAACGTTCAAACCGATTTGCACGGAGGATCTTGACGATTTGAGCTTTCCAGACCGAGTAGTTGTCTGCGGCGAGTTACACGGAGACGATTGTCTTAAGATTTGTAACGACTAATTTGAGAGTGGTCGGGATTGAAGGATCAGGGAGTTCCGTCATGTCCGATTGATCCCCAGAATGCAAAGCTGCGGAGGACGTCATCGGGAAGAAGAAGAAGAAGGATCTTGCCAAACGTTTGATACCATGTAGAAACTGGATACCAGAGCCAGAACAAGAATGGAACCAGAGAAGAGAGGAGAAGAATTAATTCATTTAAATACCACAAAGCGAATGTATACAATGGTATATATAGGAGCTGGATAAGTGTACAAGGTAAGGCTAACTAATGAAATACAACCACGTCAGCAAGCTTAAGAGAAATACAAAATCTATTTAATTTCTTGTTCTAATAGGAAAAAATATTTTTGTATGCCCAAATCCTTGTGTTTATATTATGTATGACAAAGAATTTTTTAATGAAGCAAAATGGGAAATATTTTAACCTATGATTATGATTTCATAAACATAAACTAACAATACAATAAAGCTAAAATAACTTCCTTTTGTAAAGAGAAAATAGTTAGATTTGTTTTTTTAGGAATGTGGGTATCTACCCGATATGATGCCACTCGAAAGGGAGCGCTTGGCGGCATAACTAATCCCTCAGCGGAACCTAGCAAGACCACCCACTGCATCGGACCTACACTTGCTTTAATTTGCCCCACTAAAGAGGCGAGGCCGTACGTAGTAGAGGGGAATCGAACCCGGTATGGGGGCTTCCCAACCGTGCTCGCCCACCTATCACCTTAAGCCTCGATGGATAAAATATTTAGATTTTGATTGAATAAAACTAAATTGAAGTAAGAAATGAGATAAATTTGTATATCAATAATGCAAGGCATGTTTTAAGTCCATAAATAAAATTTTGGAGACCACATATCATTTTTCTACTTGTGTTAGCAAGCTCCATGTCACCTATATATCTTGGAGAGAGATCCATGTAGACATCTTTAAATAAATAACCATGAAGAAAAGCATAATTGACATCAAGCTGAATGAGAGCCCACTTTTGTATAACTGCGAGAGTTAAAAGTATTTTAATATTGACCATTTCGTCAATTGGGGGGAACATTTCTGAAAAGTCAATACCTTCTTGTTGGTTGTAGTCTTTGATAACCTGCAAGTGAGCTTTGTGTTTATTGATAATTCCATCGGGATTAAATTTGAGCTTATACAGCTATTTGTAACCAATGGAATGTTTGCCTATTGGGAACAATAGTCCATGTATTATTTTGTTCAATGGCGCAAAGTTCCTCATGCATGGTTGCCTTTCATTTAAGAAATTTTGCAGCTTGATGATAGAAGGTGGGTTCATGTTGAGTGAAATACATAGGACAAATTTTATGTGCTACGTATAGAGCAAGCTATAAGATAGATAGTCTGAAATGAGAAGAAATATCTAAATTAGTGTGTAGTTGGTTGCAATAAAAATCACATAGACATGAGTATGGCATGGTATTTCTAGTGGACTGACAGAGGAGTTAAGGTGCGGTATTAGTGTTGTTGATGGGACGAGGAGAGCCCTGTGGTTTTGAAGAAGAGTTATCTTGGTCGTAAGTCAAAGGTTCATTTTGGTCAGGTAAGGATGTTTCAAGAATGAGGTTGGGTACGCTAGGGGTGTAAGTGAGTCGAGTCAGAGCCAGCTCGAATTTGACTCGTTTATGGGCTCGTGAGCTGAGCTTATCGAGCTCACGAGTCAAGCTCGAGCTCAAACTTAAGCTCGTTTAGTAAATGAGCACGAGTTCGAGCTTGATGAGGCTTGGCTCGTGAGCTTGCGAGACGACTCGAAAAATTATTACTATTTTTAAATAATTTTTATCCTATTTATTAAATTTAAATATTAATTAATAAATAAATATTAAATATTTAATAATATAAAAATAAATTATTATTTAATGTTTAAAATTAATAATAAATGTGTGAAGATGAATATAGTAACTCTTGGATATATATGATATTTTTTAGATGCGCAATTAATTATATGATCATTAATGTAACACTCAATATCATTAAAAATGTGTGTTATAAATTATTAGTTAGTGACTCAAATATTCAAGCTTGAAGGGCGTTTATCATAATAGTTGTTGCGTCCTGGAATATTCGTGGTGGCAGTTTAACGTCTTAACTTTATATGAAGATGTAACACGCAATCAGATAAGAGAGAGAGTGTACCATTCATAAAAAACCAACATTTTTATGTGCAAACCACTGAAAAGGAGAAAAGCCACAGGGCGTCACCAGTTTGAATGAATCAACTAGTATTTGCAGTTAATTACAAATTAGGCCCTTCATTGAGATGAAGGCCTTGGTTTGATGTAACAAATATACATCATACGGAGTGTGTTACATGGTGGAAACAAGAAAAATCACTATTAACGTGTTTGTTTGGTCGGAAGGACCATAATCAATAGGCGACAAAGGTCAGAAAGAATATTATCTAGCGACAGAGGTCGAAAGGATCATAGTCGGTGGGTGCCGGAGGTCATAAGGACCGTAGTCGACAGACGACGAAGGTCAAAAGAATTGTTGTCTAGCGACAGAGATCAGAAGGACCATGGTCAGCATGCGACAGAGGTTGAAAGGACTGTAGTCGGCGGGCGACAGTGGTCAGAAAGATTGTTGTATGGTGAAGGAGGTCGAAAATACCGCTGACAAGATAAAGTCCAGTGTTTAGTAAAAATCCAGTGACAAATGAATGTCCGGCATCATGTAGAAGCTCGACGACGGATAAAAGTTTGGCTACTGGCAAAAGTTTGGTGTCGGGTAGAACTGACAAAAGTCTAACGACTGACAGAAGTCTGATGACAGGTGGAAGTTTGGCATCTGGTAGATGTTTGACGAAAGTCCAACTAAGTCTGACGACGAGTGGAAGTTCAGCGTCGGGTAGAAATCCGACGATGGGTGGAAGTCTGGCATCGGGTAGAAATTCAGCGACAGACAGAAATACGACATTGGGTAAAAGTTTAATTAAAGTCTGATGACGGATAAAAGTCTGGCGACGGGCAGAAGTTCGTCGTCGGGTAGAAGTTCAACAAAAGATCGGTGACGGGTGGAAGTCTTACAACAGGCGAAAAGTTTGACGACAGGTAGAAGTTAGACGATGGACAAAAGTCCGCCATTGATAGAAGTCCAGCGTCGGTAGGCTGCCGGGTGGAAGTCCGGCGGTTGTTGAGGAAGCATTTGGTGGCAATATAGCTCTCTTCCTTCTCTTTTTGCTTGGGCTTCCCTCTCTCTCTCTCTCTCTCTCTCTCTCTCTCTCTCTCTCCCCCCCCACCCCACCCCACCCCACCCCTCGGGTCACCTTCTATGAGAAATTGGGGGTTTATTTATTGTTTTTTGAGAGTGGTATGACCGACAAATAGGAGGAAGATCAATACTAAATTAGGAGTAGTTTGAGTGGATGGCTCCAAAATTTTGAAGAAACTTATAGAATCATTTTGAAAATTTTTAAATGTTTTTTGGAGGCAATTTTCCCCTTATTTTCAAACGATTCAAGTGGGGAGATTTTAATTTTAAGCTGAGTGTAGAAGATGTTCTTAATGTTAAACATAAAAAAATAGTAGGGGGAGTGTCTCCCATGCAGGAGAGGAGTGGAATGCCGTTGATGTCTCCAAATATTTTGTGCGCTGGATTTGTGGCATGGTTGAGGGATTATGAATTGGCACATGCTTAGATTTTCTGAAACCAATAAGAAGACGCCGAAGTTAGGAAGCTATTGCTATGTAGAGGAAGATATGAAAAGAAGAGCATGGAGGATTTAGTGTGTCAGATTATCTTCATTTTTTCAAAGAAACAAGAGTTACAGTAGTATTTTTATATATAATCGGAGTATGTATGGAGACAGAGTAGATCATCTCTGGATAGTTGTGATTGATTCGATTACTATTGTGGCAAAAATTTAGATTGATATCACAAACTATGATAAACTATGTTGATTTACAAACAAAAAAGAAAAAGACGATACAATAATTAAACAAACCAAAAGACCAACATACAATATTAAACGTTACATTTCAAAAGACTAAACCATATATACAGACAAGACCATCATAGATCTACCTAGGACTAAAGTGAACAGTTTGCTATAAAAAAAAAAAAAAAAAAATCTAAGAGGCTGGTCTCAGTTTTCTTTGAAATAAATTCAATAAATCATTTCATCTATCTCAGTAAATTGGTTAGATAGAATCAAATGTTCAGCAACTAAGTCATCCACCATCTCTTTAGGCACCAAACACTTTCTCTCACTCGACAATCTTTCTTGAATTGTTGGAGAACCTAAGAGCACTTGCAAGAGTTCCTCTCCTTCACCCCTGCTAAGCTGCATATTTCATCAAAATTTATAATTGTATTTATTAGATTTTAATTACCTACAACATAAAATTAATTAAAAAATAAATAAAATAGAAAAAGTATTGCCCAGTTGTCTTTAGTCAAAATAAAAATAAGATATGAATAAAATTAAAAAAATATATTATATTATAATCTTATGTTATATTTTGTATCATAATAAAATTAATTTTATTATATTTATATTTGATTTCAACTATCACATATTATCTCTCAATATAAATAAAATTAACTTATTAAGGAATAGTTAATAATTTTCCCCACGGGGAATTAACCGGCCCAACTCCTGCGTCTTGGCGCTAATCTTCTTTCGCCGCTCCCGCGCCGCCACACTCTACGGAGAAATACTTTGACGAACTCTTTCTCCACTTGCCGTCCAACTCAGTGATGGAGGTGGAGGAGGTAAAGGGGATGAGAAGAGGCTATCCAAGGTGAGTTGGGGGGCGAGGAAGCGCATGAGGGTGTCGGAGACTTCCGAGTCAAAGTCAAAGAATGGAGAAAAGAGGTCGCCGGAGGCGTTTTCATCTCCTGCTAAATTCCTCTCGGAGAAAAAGCTTAGCGCCATGGATCGATGATATGCAAGAGACGGCCCTGCAGTTAAAAAAAACCTCTTTAACAAATAATAGGACTACTTTTAACATGAGAGAGAGAGAGAGAGAACGAAATATGCGTTACTAATCAAGGTCTTGAATTTGAGCATTATGATGTGATGTGTGTGAATTTGCATTGATTAGCCTAAATGTTCTAAAAAAAAAAAAAAGAATGACCACCACACTTCCTAAGCTTTTTGAGCCGAGGGACATCTTAGGTTAATTCTTGAGCTTGTCTTATTTTGAGAGAAGGCATTGAGTCAATTTGGATATGGGAGTTATGTCTTAATTCTTATCTTCAACATTTCTCCCTTGGAGAGTTTTTTGACAATTGCAGCGAACAAACAATCCTTTTAAGCAATTGCACTTGGCTTTTCTACTTTGACTGTTGGTTTACTCTTTTCGTCGGTCATGACTGTATAAGGATTATGTACTAATGTTGGAGAGAAGATATTAGAAGGATAAATGTTGCATGAAAGACAAATCTATAATTAGTTCAATCCAACCTAATAATTTTATTTGAAGTAGGTCAACTTTGATAAGGAGACGTGATATGACCCTCTACTTATACATAAGTCGGCGTGGTTCTCTTTATGCCTGCTCCATTACTCTGTTTACTTTGTGTACTGGTGTAACTCCTCACCGTTGGATGTCTGTAAGGAATCACAGCCGTTTAGGCTGTCTCCCTCACCGGCTTAATATTCCACAGCTGTGCTGTGAAGAATAGCATGAAATGAAATGGGATGAACAGTGTTTTCACTATCTTTTCTATGTCTTCTAACACTGATACTTTCTTCTCTGTTATCTGCAAAGTTCTGATTACTATTGCAGGTTATTGAAGAAGAAGTTTCTTCATGGTATCAGAGCATTAGGTTGGAGCTTCCTTTTCTTCTACAATGGCAGAATCTACATCCACTACTCCCTCCTCTGCTACTATTACACCTGATCCTCCGTCAGCAGAAGTTATAATCCCACCTCAACTCAAGTTCTTTATGGCCAATGTCAAAACCATGGTCACTGTGCAGCTGACCACCGAAAACCATCTTCTCTGGAAATCTCAACTCCTTAAACTGTTTGCTGCAAACAGTTTTGAAGGGTATCTAACCGGCACTGTGGCAAAACCGGCAGACGAAATTCTCTCTGCAACAGGAACCTTAGTTCCGAATCCACTGTTTCAAACATGGAAGCTTATTGACCAGCATCTTCAATCAGCCATTTATTCGACTGTGTCACTTTCTTTGCTACCCTACATTCTCAATCTGTCTTCCACTCATGAAATCTGGACTACATTGGAGCTTCGTCTCCAATCTACCAATCGAGCCAGACTGCTGCAACTCAAGAATGAGTTACATCAACTACAACTTGGTGAAAAATCTATGTTTCAATACCTCTCAGAGATTAAGTCCAAAATAGACGCTATTGCAGCAGCCGGATCCTCTGTTGACGTTGAGGATATCATCCTTTACACACTGAATGGGCTACCCGCCACATATCAGTCATTCAAAGCTATAATACGAAATCAGCTTCAACCCATCTCCTTAGATGATTTCTATGCTTTGCTGTGCAGTGAAGAACTGCATATCTCAACTGAGATTTCTCGCGAAGCCAGTATAAACCCTCCAGCTGATCCCAACTTTGCTTTAACTGCTACTCGTGCATCGAGTCGTGGTCGAGCCTCTGCTACTTCCACCTATCGTGGACGCTCATCTCCTGGCCGAGGATATTCTAATCGTGGCTCTGCTCGTTCACCTTCTGGTCGCTCATCTGCATCGGCTCGTGGAGGACGGCGACCCCGTGTGCCCCTAGACTGTCAAATTTGTGGAAAATCAGGTCATTCAGCGGTACATTGCTGGTATCGCCATGATACCTCTTACAACTCAATGCCGCAAGCTTATATCTCGACAGATACACCCCAACCGGCTGACTGGTTTTTGGATTCTGGAGCAACAGAGCATCTGACAGCCAATCCTGCAACATTGCATAATATACAACCTTACACCGGTTCATCTCAAGTTCAGGTAGGGAATGGACAGCAGCTGCCAATTGCTCATACAGGTCAAGGTTTGCTACCCACTCCCTATCGTAAGCTTTCACTCCCTCAAGTACTTCATGTACCTCATCTCTCTCATAATCTTCTTTCAATTCACAAACTCACTAATGACAATGATTGTTTTGTGCTTCTTGATGCCCATGGCTTCTCCATTAAGGACTCTCGGACCAACATGACGCTTCTCCAAGGACCCAATCGTCATGGTCTTTACCCAGTTAACATTTCTGCTTCCGCCAAACTCTCTCATGTCTCGGCCAATGCTCTTGTTGCTGCCTCCTCTTCAAATGATCTGTGGCATCAACGTCTCGGACATCCCTCTACTACAAGCCAGCAACGTTTATCTACTGTTTTATCTTTTAGTCATAGCTCTCTATCTTCTCCTTGTAATGCTTGTGCACAAGCAAAAAGCACTAGGCTACCGTTTACTTTATCTACTACTAGTACAACTCAATGTTTAGAGCTTATTCATAGTGATGTATGGGGACCTTCCCCAACTTCTTCAATGCAATCTTATCGTTACTATGTTATTTTCATTGATGACTACAGTCGATACTCATGGCTTTATCCCTTACATCACAAATCTGAAGTTTGCTCTAAATTTATTCAATTTAAAACTCTTGTGGAACATCAATTTCAAAAACCTATTAAAATTCTAAGAACTGATGGAGGGGGAATTTGTTAACAAATCCCTCCAAACTTACCTTCTTAACTCCGGTATCATTCATCAAAAATCCTGTCCTTATACCCCTCAACAAAATGGGGTTGCTGAACGAAAGCACAGACACTTACTTGAAACAATTCGTGCCTTGTTATTTCATGCTCGTCTCCCTCCACATTTCTGGCTTGAAGCCTTATTTACGGCAGTTTATTTAATCAACTGCATGCCTACCCCTACCACTCAAAATTTATCTCCACATGAACTTTTGTATAATCGTAAACCTACTTACTCACATCTTCGTGTCTTTGGGTGCTTATGCTATCCCTGGTTTACTACCCATCTTTCTCATAAACTTTCTCCTCGCTCGGCACCTTGTGTTTTTCTTGGGTATGCTCCTCACTTCAAAGGTTACAAATGTCTAGATATTCAAACATTTAAGATTTACATATCTAGACATGTTCGTTTCTATGAAACCATCTTTCCATTTCCTTCTAAACAAATCTCCAATCCTGTTATCTCTCCCCTACCATCTAAGAATGTTCCTTACTCCACATTAATTCCCATCTCCACATTATCTCAAAACACTCTTACTACTCCAGCCGAATCTACCTCAATTCTGCCACAAGACCCAAACTCTCAACCTGCTTCCTTAGCCATACCCTATCACCAAGCTACCACTATCTCTCCACAACCTCCCTTATCTGGTTCCAGTCAACCGGATACTACTACTTCTACCCACTGCCCCAACAAACATTCCATGATCACCAGAGCTAAATCTGGACATCTAAAGCCTCGGCAAATCCTTGACCTGAATCATGAACTTGTGCCGGCTGCACCTACTGGATTTACTCAAGCTCTTCAGTATCCTGCCTGGAGAGAGGCTATGAGCAAAGAATTTCAAGCTCTCCAAACTCAAGGTACATGGACACTAGTCCCGTCCACATCTGCTACAAATGTGTTGGGATGCAAATGGCTATTCAAAACTAAATATCACTCGAATGGTACCGTAGCTCGCTACAAAGCCAGACTTGTTGCTCAAGGCTTCAAGCAGGAATATGGCTTGGATTATGTTGAAACATTTAGCCCCGTTGCTAAATTTTCAACCATTCGAATATTTTTAACCGTTGCTGTCACAAATCATTGGCCTCTTTACCAACTCGATGTCTCGAATGCTTTTTTACATGGACCTCTTCTTGAGACTGTCTACATGAAGCAACCCCCTGGCTTTGTGGACAAACAATTTCCAACTCATGTATGTTTATTAAAAAAGGCTCTTTATGGTCTTAAGCAAGCGCCTCGACAGTGGTTCTCCACTCTTTCTTCCTATCTACTTTGGTATGGATTTTGTTCGAGCACTGCCGATCCGTCCTTATTTTTCTTACAGCACACTACCGTCCGACTTTATATTATCGTCTATGTGGACGATATCCTAGTAACTGGCAATTCAGTAGCTGCACTGGATATACTCTTGTTAGACTTGCACTCAAAGTTTTCCATGCGAAATCTAGGCAAGCCACATCAGTTCTTGGGGCTGCAGGTATCCGAAATACCCAATGGAATTCATCTCACTCAATCCCACTATGCAGCCAGCATACTTCACAAAGCAGCTATGGATGATTGCAAACCTGTGCTGACACCGTTACCTACCACTTTCAACAAGGTATCCTCTCCGGATCCTCCTTATGATCGGCCAGAGCACTACAGACAGCTCACGGGGGCACTGTAATACTTAACGCTCACACGTCCAGACCTCTCATTTGCAGTAAATTTTCTCTGTCAGCATATGCACTGTCCTCTTCAATCCCATTACTTACTGCTTAAACGCGTTTTACGCTACATTCAAGGTACCCTGTCACTTGGCTTACCTATCACTGCTTCAACTCTCATTCTACAAGGCTTTGCTGATTCCGATTGGGCCACTGACCCTATCAACCGCCGATCAATATCTGGTTACTGTGCATTTCTTGGTTCCAATCTTATCTCATGGCAAGTTAAAAAGCAAACCTCTGTAGCCCGCTCATCCACTGAAGCAGAGTATAGGGCGCTTTCAACTGCTGCTTGTGACATTATTTGGATTCGTCGCCTTCTCTCCGAATTTCAGTTGTCACAAACTCAACCCACACCTCTTTACTGTGATAACATCTCTGCCTTAGCCTTGGCCAACAATCCCATATTTCATGCTCGTACAAAGCATATCGAAATAGACTTTCATTTTATAAGGGATTGCATTCAAGCCGGCCACATTCAAGTGCATCACATTTGCTCTCCTGATCAACCAGCTGATATCTTTACAAAAGCTCTAAGTGCAACACGGCATTCCTTTCTTCGGGACAAGCTAACAGTTCAGCCCTCCACTGTTACCTTGAGGGGGGATGATAAGGAGACGTGATATGACCCTCTACTTATACATAAGTCGGCGTGGTTCTCTTTATGCCTGCTCCATTACTCTGTTTACTTTGTGTACTGGTGTAACTCCTCACCGTTGGATGTCTGTAAGGAATCACAGCCGTTTAGGCTGTCTCCCTCACCGGCTTAATATTCCACAGCTGTGCTGTGAAGAATAGCATGAAATGAAATGGGATGAACAGTGTTTTCACTATCTTTTCTATGTCTTCTAACACTGATACTTTCTTCTCTGTTATCTGCAAAGTTCTGATTACTATTGCAGGTTATTGAAGAAGAAGTTTCTTCAAACTTCAGATTTAATAAGAAGGCTGCATATTCAATCCAACCTAGAGCTTTTTTTCTTCAATGTGTACTTGGATAAATAAGAAGAAAGTATACTTACATGAGTTCTGATCATGGTGAATTTGTCTCAGGCAAGTTTAAAATTTATGTCACTACTACTTGTAGGAAGGAATAATAATACCTCAAAAAAATTTTAATTTTCCTTGAAGCATTGAGACAAAAGCAAAACAAGAATAAGAAATCCAAATATGAGACATTACAAAATCAATCTAACTAAGAAAGCACATGATTTTTTTGAAAATGAAGTACAAATTACCATTATTGTAATTATTGGAATTAATAAGATTAACAAAGAACAAGTAATCAGTTTCAATCCAAATCTTGATAAATTTGTGGTCCAAACAGAACTTAAGGCCCATCAATAAAGCAGAAGCCTTAGCAACAATCAACTTACAAGCAGGAGGGCAAGAAGCGAATGCAAACATCATAGTACATTGATAATTTCTAACATTTCCACCCCATCCAGTCCCGAGTTTGGAAACAGAACCGTTAATGTTTAATTTTTATTGAGCCAAAGAAGGCTTCTTTCAATATAAAATTCTAGAGTGCAAGTTTATGTTATTAGATGCAAGAGAGGCTTGAAAAAAAAGAGGTCCAAGTTTTATTACCCTTAAATTGCTTGGGAAAAAGCAACTTGGCAGATACAAGTTGATTGAATTTTATTCTTAAGGGCTATTATGATTCTGTTAGAGCTCATCTTGATACATAGATTTTCGCAATTATTTCTTCCAATTCAAAAAAAAAAAACAAAAAAACCTATTGGTAAGGAGAGCAAAACTTGTAGCATTAACGTAGCTCATATTAACCCCTATAGCATTATCCAAGATACCACACATTGATGCCAATAGGTTCAGCCAAAAAGACATGTTTAATAGTCTCCAAATGAAAATAACATTGCCATTTATAAGTAATGAAAATTCCTTTATTTTTAGGCTTATCATCAACAGGGATCAAACTATTAAGGATTCTCCAGAAGAAAAAGGAAAAGTTAGTAGGAATAACTAAATTCCAGATTTTGTGAACACAAAATTATAAGTAGATTTGTGTCTGAAGAAATTCCAAATACTTTTTGTACAAAAATCACCATTAGCATAGAATTTGAAAATAGGTCATTCCTTAGTGTTAATAATGATGGAATATCATAAATAAAATCAACAACATATTTAGGAATGTGGTCAAGCAGAAGATTGAAGTTTCAAGAACCATTCGAGATAAAATCAAAAGCTTTCAACTTAGGTAAAGAATGAGTATTAAAAAATGAATCAAGATAACCATTCCTCATCCAATTATCTTGCAAATTGTAAGAAGTGCCATATATAATACCTCATTGAATCATGTGCTCACCAAGCCATTTAGCCTTTTAAGTCCTACACCAACCAGCAGACTGATCTTAAAGAAGAATTGAGAGGGATGAACATTATTACAATATTTGATATTCTTATAATTGGCCCATAAAGAATTATTAATGCAAAATTCTCACCAAAGTTTAATACAAAATAATTGACCATATAAATGGTGTATTTACAAATATAGAGCAGGGGATAAAGGATCACCCTGTATGACACCTTGACCAGCTTTAAAGAAATTTTGAACTTTACCATTAATAATACAAAAATACCATACATTTTCAATAATATTTTTAATAAGAGTAATAGAATTATCATTGAAACTAAAAAGCTTTAACTTATTATAAATAAAACACCAGTTTATGTTGTCATAAGCTTTGGATATATCCGGCTTTAAAACTATATTATGACCAACCACTTTATAATTAATATAATGAATAAGTTCTTAGGAAATCACCACATTGTAAGAAATACTCTCCCCTTGACAAAACCAAATAGATTAATGGAGGTAATATTGGGTGGTTGGAGGCCGTATGAGAAGCAAGAAATATATAAATAATTTTGTTAAATGTAGTGCACAAACTAATGGGTCTAAAATTAGTCCAACAATTAGGATTTTCACATTTAGTAATAATAACTAAAGAGGTACTTGAAAAGAATTTAAGAAGAGTCATACCTTTAACAAAACCTTTAACATCTTTAAATAAGTCTTTTTTTAATAAAATGCCAACATTTTTTAAATGAATATAGTTGTAAATCCAATAGGACCAACAATAGAATCCTCGATCATCTCCATAGTGGTATTATGCATTTCAATCTCATCAGGGCAATTAAAAAATTGACCATTATCAATATCATTAATAATGGAAGGGATTAATGCAGGATTGGAAAGATCCTCCACATTCTTTGAGTTGCCAAGAAAATTCTTAAAATGGGAAACAAGAGAAACATAAATAGAATCCTCATTCTTTAACCAAGAATCACTATCCAATTTAATTTTATGAATCATAGATTTGTATTTCCTATTATTAACAAGAGCATGAAAATATTTTTTGTTTATGTCACCTTTAGAAATGAATTCAGAGTTAGCTTTCTGATGTTAATACTCTTATTCTTTAAATTACAAACCAGAGAGAAAGTTCTTAGCATTGATTAATAAAGATTTTTTCTTATGAGAACTATTAATCTCATTTTTGTATGAGGTCACTAAGACCCACTTGGGTTTCTTCCTGGTGATCTAATGATTCAAAAGTGCCTACTTTCTAATCATTTAAGTCCTAGATAAGACCCAATTCGACCCCCATCAAACTCAACTCTACCCTTCAATTCAATCCCTGTTTCAGCTACTAATCAACATTCAATCAACTCCCAAATCTTATCCAATCATAAAAAATCATCACTTTAATTATTGGTGATATGCCACCCCATAATCATCCAAATCCAAAATCCAATCCAATTTCAAAATTTCAAACCAAATCCAAAGGCTAAGGACTAAGGTCTTGAAACCCTTTCTAAGAGAATTTTTAAACCTCATGGGACCCAACCTAATGATATATGATTTAGGGTCTATCAATTCCATTTTGTTTAGGCATTTATTTAAGGTCAACCATACAAATTTGAGCTCAATCCAACAACCCTAGCCCCTCAAATTGAATCTGTTCCCAAAGGCCGCAAAACCTTCAATTATTTATAACCTATGCCACTGGACTTACCATCCTAAGGATCTTGGCCCTGGGACCCTTTCCAAACCTTCCAATCACATCCATGAACTCCATTAGGACTTTTTGACCAATAGTCTACATCTTTTCTAACTAATTTTGGCCTAGAATTTAGCAGGGGTCAAAACAATCAAAATACCCTTTAAAGGGGTTTTTGGTCTTTTCCCCCAAGTTCAATTCAACCTTCCCATTTCAACCCTTAAAACCCAAACCCAATGGATCTTAAACATCACTAGGAACACATTGGACCCAAACCCACACTTAGGTCAGACCTAGTTAACTAAGGTGACCCTTAAGGAGTTTAAATACACATTTCCAACCAAATGCTTTCCTCTTGGCTTGCAACCACACCCATTGAGTTCATATGATCAATTTAAACTCAATGTAATCAACTCTCAAACCTAGGTCAACTTGGTTGACAAAGTCAACCAAGTTTTACCAAATCTTCCAAACACCTCCACTCACTCAAATCCTTTGACCAAGTCGTTCCCAATCCCATTAAGACCCATGGGGTAACCCATTGGGTCCTCAAGAGACCCCTCTTAAGGACCCAAGCTTTGGAATGATTTGGGTTAACCATTTGGCTTGACTTAAGTACTCAAAGTGAGTTCTCTCTTGATCCATTCCCTAGTCCAATCCAAATTGGATCAAGCCCATAGTGGCATTGGATATACCTTGACCCAATACACCTTCCCTAGTCAACCCAGCCATTGGGTCAACTTGGGCTAGGAGTTAGGCTAACCCAAAGTGGCCAAAACCATTTGGGATTGAGCCAAATCCCATCTTAAGCCCAATTGATCCTAGCCAATACCTCCACTAGGAGGCCCTAGGTCCAATGTACCTTCCCCAGCCAGCCCAGCATTTGGGTTAACTTGGGTCAACCTTTAGGCTAGCTCAAAGTGGTTAAAACCACATTGACCCAAGCCATCTCCCACCTCAGGGCAATTTAAACCCAATTGCCGCTTGCAATGGGTGTCGTAGAGCCAGACCTAACTCCCACATCCGACCCATGGTCTGACCTGACCTGGGTTGAGCCCAAATTGACCTAAACTGTATAGGTTTTGGTTAACCCGAGCCATCCAAATGAATTGGACTCCCAAAGATCCAATTGAGCTCACATTCGAGCTCACCACATCCCCATCGCCCTTTCCAGGTCATCCCAGCCCAGACCTTGGTTGGCGGTGGCTGGAACCAATGGAGAATGAGCTTTGGTGGCCCCCCTCCCCTAATTTGGGTATGATCCAAAGCCTTACAAAGGCTTGGCTCGCCAGCTTCAGCCTTACAAACCTCTGGGAGGATGTCCCCTTCCACATGGAGGCCATCCAATGGCTTGCTAGATCAATCCTAGTCGTCCAAACTCACGGGAGTGAGAAAAATAGGGTGGCAGTCCAACAGACGCCCCCATTCAAATTCAATGTCCTAAAATATTTCCCCAAAGCCCTTTGAGTGATCCCGAGCTTTCGCTAGTCTCCCAACCTCTCCCGTCCATCCGTTCGAGCAAACTCTGGTTAAGTACATCTATGGTCATCTTGAAGTCTTACCTTTGGCCATCCTCCGATCTTGGCACCTGAAGGGGACTATTCACCTTTATCTTCTGAAGCTTCTCAAGAGAAAAACATATTCGTTGGGACTTTCTCCGTGATATAAACATTCTCCTAATCTCCTAGATAGGTAGTGGTGGTCAAGTCTGAAGAGAACCTTCAACCCAACTGACTTCCACCGTTGGATTGAAAGTTCTGATCATCCTAATCCTTTATGTGAATTTTCATGAAATCTTGTCATCAGGATCACTCGAATCATGTCTGAGAACATCTAAAGTTTCAGGTTCATACAGAAGGTTGAAGACACAATCCTAGTCGTTGATCTCAATCAATGACTTAGATTAAATCCTATGGTTTACATAAGCCATATAATCCTGACCATCCGCTATTTCATCTAATGGTTGTGGTTAATTTGACCATTATCCAGTCAACTGCCAATGATTCCCCAGCCAATTAGAAGGCACCGCGCATAAAGCGCCGACTGACTGGGTAATTAGGAATAAAATTTTATAGAAATTATGGAAAAATTTAAAAATTCATATCTTCCTCCACACTTGACTACTTTATGTGTTCTTAGGCTCATTGGAAAGATCTCAAGGAGATCTACAAAAGCCCTATGGTCTCAATCCCTAATTGCATATATGTCAATCTTAATTTCAATTTGAATGTTTTACATATTATTAAATTTACATGTTTAATTGAAATCACCATGGCTTGGGACTTTGGGAGAGTCAATTTGAACATGTCCCTGAGATGTCCAAAATTTTCCTCCCCTGTTTGAAGTGTCTAAGGGCATCATTGCATTAATTTGATTTTAAGGGTTATGGTTTGACCCTTAAGATTAAAATTGATTCCATAATCTTTTCAATGGAAATTAGGAGTTAATTTGTGGTGTAATGGTGATGCTTAGTATAGGGAGTATATATCCACTAATTTTGCCCTAATCAGGGCCTATGATAGATCACTAGGATTTTTCTAAGGTGACTTAGAGATCACCTTAGGAGGCTTGGTTAGCCATCATAGAGAGTTCCATCGAGGCTCAAATTTAGTGTGTTTTACCTTGAGATTAGGTGATCTCATGGCCCAAATTTCACTAAATTTGGTTTATATTTGGTCCCCTAATTAGGAGCTTCAAAATCCCCTGTAGAATTGACCTAGAGCCTTAAATAATTCACTAGTAATTCACATTAAATCTAAAAAATTCACTTAATGGTTTTAATTAACCACAATTTAACCCTCAATCTAGAAAAAATAAAATCCCATTTAGATAATATATAATTTCACCTTAATTCAAATTTTGAGTTAAATTAGTAATTAATTCTAATAATCAATTAAAAAACTTTAAAACTTCCAAAAAAATTCTAAACACTTGAAATTATCCCCTTGGATCATTCCTAACCCATGGGGGTGATTTCATATTATTTGAAGTTGATTTGGGTCAAAAATACCAAAACCTTCCTAATTAAGTAATTTTAAAAATTCAAGTAATTAAGCAAACTTTGAAAAATCATAATTAATTCCAAAAAATCTAATTTAATCAAACTCAAAGGCACCTAACTTGAATTAAAATATAGTATTTTACAAAAATGTCAAACCTCCAAAATTTAGTCAAAGTAAAAAAGTTAACCATTTGGTCAAACCTGAGTCAAAAGAAAAGCTCAAACTTCTAAAATCCATAACTTTTCATAGGAAACTTCAAATTGAACATGCTAACAATCTAACTACTCATCATATTTTATAATATTTGTTAAAAATATGAAAATTTGAAATTTAACTTGAATTTTAAAAGTCAACTTTTGGACCCTTAATTAATGTAATTAAAATAATTCCAATAATTCTTAAAAATTCAATAATACATTAAAATTTTAAAATCTTTAATTTGATTAATAAAAATCATCTAACCAACTAGATCAACTTAATCAACCCAATTGTTACTAGGTAACCTAGGCCTACGAGGCTATTAACTTAACCCCAAGGAAGGTGAAAAAATCTTCACGGCCTCGGTGAACAACAAAGCTAGCAATCATTTACTAATTAAAATGCACCCAAACCAATCTTTAAAATAATAATACTTTAACTCAAACATAAAGTTCTCTTTTCGCTTTTAACAAACTTAAACATTAGATAATCTCAACTAATTATCCAGTTTAGGATCTACCCCAGTCACATGACCTTCTATACACACTTTAGATGATTTGCTATGACAACCGACTATTGATATAGGTTAGACTGGTGTTTACTTTTTTACTGTGAGTAAGATTTTTGAGATTTCATTGCATGTTATGATTGAAATTATTTGGTGTGTCTGCTTACTTTTACTGTACTCAATGGATTGATGATTTGTTTGGTGATTAGATTACCCTTAAAATAGGAACGATCTGGATGCTCACTGAGTTTTGTGCAGGTGGCTGTGCTCATACAGGGCAATAAATGGAGCTAAATAAATAATAAATATAATTACTATAGGTTCTTCAGCTGCTTAGCCCCTAATTAAAAAAGAGCGTGACCAAGTGTGTTTACTTCTGTTCTGCACATATATATAACTGCTTAGGAATGTATTTTGATATTTAAATGCCTAGGATAACCTTACCTAGAGAGTCTAAATTTTTTATTTTCATATATATGTAATTCATTTGAAATGTTAAGAGTTGTAAAAGTGTATATTTGAGTTAGGATACATGGATCCAAAGCTTTGATTCCAAATAGGAAAGGATACCCTTTAGGGGATAGTCCTTTTTAATTTGGAAGTCCAAATTTGGATCATCTTTTCATACCCAATGTGGAAAGAGTAACCTTCCCCTCAAGGGAAGAGTTACTTTTTTCCATTTGGGTAGCCAGCTATGAAAAACTTAAGGAGCCCGAATGAGAGAGATCGAAGAATTGAAGACAAATAGTATCCCACTCAAAGTTACTTGTATCTATACTTGGATTAAAATCCAAGTTATTGTCAGTGGTGCCCAACTACTTTAATTTCTACATTTCTGAATAAGCAAGACAGTTTGCCTATGAATATTTATTAATTAATTTGATTATATTTGATGTGTTAATGTGATTGCGTATATGATTGCTTTCTTTACTTAGTTTTTTAGCGATTGTGTGCTGCTTTTGATTTAGCTTGGATACGTGAAACTCGTAAGGGTGTGAAAATTTTTCTACTTGTAATCAAAAGTTTAAAATTTTATGAGTTAAATAACATAGAAAGATAACGAATTTAGTGAATAAGTTGGGGATCACCCCTAGGGTTGCATGCATATTAATGCATCCCCTTTCCTTATTTTAAGACATCCCTACTTGCGAGTATAGTTCAGATAATCTGACCTATGAGGATGAGATGCTGAACCTAGGAAAGCCTAGTCTTCTAAAAAACTATTTTTAAGCCTTTTTTAAAAATTTCAAGCATTTATGATTTTAGTATTTTGACCAACATGCATTGCATTAGAAATACATTTAAAAGAGTCTAAATCTTAATTGTGTTTGTCTTTAACATTTTCACCCAATCTAATTCAAGGGGCCACTTAGGATAATCTATAAACATCGACCCCAGCTCTCCAAAACTTTAATAACAACGTCCATACCACTCTTTCATAAAATGACCAGACTCATGGATTTAAAATCGACTAGGTGATTAGTTGGCTCCCCAATCAACACTACAGGAAAAACCCTGAAAACCGGCGGTTTTTTCCGGCGGTTAGTGTAGATTTACCGGCGATTTTTAACTTTACCGGCGGTCTAACGGCGGTTTGTTAACCGCCGGTAAAAACGGCGTAGGAAACCGTCGGTAATACCGACGGTGTATCGTAGCTAAGCCGCCGATTTGACCGTCAATACAGTCCGACGGCTTAACCGCCGGCGGAGCCGTCGATAATACCGACGATCTATAAACCGCCGGTGAAAACCGCCGGTATTTGCCATTTTTCCTGTAGTGCAAGGTCGGGATAAGTTCAGATTTTGTATTATATTAGTTAGGTTTGGGTTACCACTATGTGGTGCCTAATTTAGATTTAGGATCCGGGGCGCATCTTGGATCATAAGACCCGAACCTCTGGGAATATAATCCCAAATTTCTAATTAAACACTATACTCAAATCAAATCCTAATCCAAAACTTAAAGCCCAACACTTAGATTATGATGAAATACTTCTAGATTGTTCCAGAATCTTAAAATGTCCCCTACCCTTCTTCCTTCGATTTCGTTAATAAGTGATCCATTTTGATCTACTCCTACTTGAAATTTTAAAATTCACCTCCTTTGATATCACTCTTAGAAGATCATTAAATAATATTTCATCATTATTTTAATCAAGAGTATTCGTAGGAAATCTCAATTTCCTACGATGTAATTAACTACGAGGTCTTGCGCTCGTAGGAGATTTGGAACCCACATCCACCCTTTTCATAAATCAGTTTTCAAAATTCAAAATTAATCTTCTTTGAGAAAATCAAGCCGATAGTGATCATTATCATCATTTTTCATTGACCGATAATAGATGATAGTTTCTCTCTTTGGAGAGATATATCTTTTGTTATTGTGACATAGAATATTAAATTAATGATCTTCTATTCGGATTATAGTGATTGATATTGATAGAATCTCATTTCAACTCTTCGGGATCGTATGCTATTCTTATTTGAATTCGACTACTACAATCAGGGTGACAACTTTCAGTTTCATCATCTGAATCCGTTAGCAAACGATGTCATCGTCTTAAGGGCAATATATTGTTTATAACGAGATGTTCGATTTTGAGACTATAAATTCATTATCAAAATTTTCAAATAAGATTAAATCTTTCAAAACTTTTTTTTTTCAAAAACTCCACCAACAAATAAGAACCATTAGAAATAAAGTTATTTTCCAACTGGATGACATCCTTTTGAGCTTTGATGATATTATAAAAAAATAATACCAAAAATATGTTTATTTCACCATCTAATCACTTGTTTGAGATGCATAAGTTTAAGAGCAAATGTAATAATGTTATCTAAACCATCGTAGTAGGACATAGGGGCCAATCTTCCACAACACTAATAAATCAATAAAGGATCTGATTTTGTTAGAATCACCGTAACAATCTTTTTTAAAATAAATCAAGCTATTAAACAATAAAATAAGCTCCATCTTATTAAAGATTAATAGCCATTGGAATAAATATTAAAAGATATGCAAATGAATAGTTTTTTAGAAGAATAAATAATATTGCATGATATAAAACTTATATAAAATGTTTTAAAAGGTAAATCATACTATTTCATTCAACTCCATGCCTCTTTTCAAACACAAGAGCTTAGGAACACTAAATGAATTAATTAAACAGGCGAGGGGTTACTAGATTTTTTATATGTACGAGTGCTATTAATTGATTTACGTTGGGTGATAAGCAAACCAAACCAAAAATATTGTAGAATATCACATTTTCTTCTATTTTTTGATTGAGAGTTATAAATTTCATCTGACTTCACACTAACTTATATTAGTGGAAGAAACTGCCAGCTAAAAAAACTATCATTAAAAAAAAAAAAAAAACATTTAACTATATTTGTATAAAAATACTTTTATTTAAGTGCCTTAAAAATATATATTAGTGCATATACTCATTTGGTGCTAACAGATCGAGATTGTGCATTAGGACAAGTTACCGTGCCCACTTGTTATTCTTTCATTACTTTAATATGTTGGCCTCCTTCAAATGCCTATGGCCTGCACATGCTCTCTTCATCTGCAATTCCTAATTCTCGGTGATTGCAGTCACTACATTGTCAATCATGCCTATTGTATTAGGAAAATCTTCTCATGGCTCTTAATCTTAGTCGAATACTGGCCTTAATTCTTCGAATGGAGAATGTCAATTGTCTAGGATTCAATAAAATATCCTCGTTTCTTCTTTGATTGTCTAGGATTCTTGAGGTTCTCAAATTTTCTAAATGATCGGCCATATACTCGTCAAATGCCAACCGCTTTGTACATTGCAAAAGATAAATCTTTTGGCCTTGTAATCTTATCTACTGTTGATCATGAAGTTCAATAAGATGTTGGCCTGATTTTAGTTCATTTGATTTTCTTGTTTGATTCATTTCTTCTCTTGTTTATATCAGAAAGACCAATGCTCAAGTAGCACGGAGCATGTTAAGAAAGTCCATTAACTTTAACAACTATAATATATAGAACAAGAAAGTATAATGGACTTTCTTAATATGCTCCATGCTACTTGAGCATTTATAGTTTGCTTTAGTTGACTTGATTTCAGTTTTATCACAATATTGCATTACTTGTACTCATAATATACTATAAGTCATTGCGAGTTTACCAAATTGTATTATTTTTACTTATATGCACACCATATGTGTGTTTATGATGTTTGTGTTTTACAATGCCTCCTGGTAGTGAGAGTTTTGTGCGAACTGTCAGAAGCTTGTATGACTTTTATAAGATTAAGGTTTTGTTTGGGATGGCTTTTTTACTGCTTCTTAAAGCAGTTTTCTAATAAAAAATTAAGAAGCAATAAAATTTTTGTACTAGAAAGTAGCTTTAAGAAGCAATAAAAAAGTCGTCCCAAATGAAGCCTAAGTGCTGGTATTACCGCATTGAAAATCTTATTTTTTAAACCATTTTATTATAAAACTTCTAAACACTTCAGCACGCACACAAAGGGCCTACTAAATGCTACTTTTCTATTCATCTTCTTTTAAATCAATTTGGCTTCTGACCATCCAAATCTCAGTCAAAATTATTTATTTTTGGGTCTGACATTAAGATCAAGAAGGAGCTGCAATCTATATGATTTTATTTTTAATTGATCATTATTACATTCATAACTTTCAGTAATGAAACAACTCAAGAGTGCGACATAAGGTTTATTTATTTTGATTGTTAGTGATGATATAGTGGGTTGAGAAGTTGCTCTACGAAAGCAGCTGTAAGTTTTTTTTTTTCGTAGATGGAGCTATTTAATTTCACTTGTTGTGCATATGCTGTATGAAAAGTAAATGACACATTTCTTTCTTGGATGTATCATTATATCTCTGTTTTCAGCCTTAAACTCATATGAGCTAACATTTAAATTATTCTCTGCAAAAATAGTACGTAACACACTGAAGGATCTAAACCTTATGATCTCCAATCAAGCTTCCAAAGTATGAAGTTCAAGTCTAAACCTTATGATCTCCAACTCCAAGTTCAAACTTACAAAGCAAAAACCTTTAGGAAACTAATAAGAAAAAGGTATAAGTGGATAATCATCAAAGTATTACACATGGAAGACCTTATCTAAAGAATAAATCATTCCCAAGATTTTCTTGAATGTTTTACCTATTAAGCGCAAGTAGACATAATTGTAATTATAAAACACCATATAAGTTTTTTCTTTTTTAAAATTAGCTATAAACTAATCATTTAATTACATTGATTTTGTGATTATAACAAATCATTAATGAAACCATTGTCTTTTGATGGATATTAAGAGGATACATTTTTCACTTATAATTCCCCTACCTGCAACTCAAATGCAGTTATGCTTGCCAAGATAGCTACAAGGTAATACCTTATTTAAAATAGAATGGTTCAAAGTGTAAACTTTCTGCTCATCCAAAATGATCATTAATTTCATCTTAAAGCAAACATGAGTCTTACTCAAAATTTTGGGATCCCCATCAAATGGTAGCATGAGATTTTGTTGACATCAAGAATGAAATTTTTTCTATATTCATTGTTATCATATAGGATGTTATCTTTATATGAAGAGTTTTTTACTCCTTGCTTTATCACTTGTTTAGTTATAATGATAATCAAAGCGCATACTTTAAACCATTTGAATATGCCTCCACTAGCTCTCATGGTCCCTAATATTCATTTCTCCTTTGCTATATGAAGGTGCTAACATGGGAAAATATGACCGCGTATTAATGGATCCAAAATTATAGATATGTTATGAAGTATAAATGTCAATTTTGAAAAGAAAATATATGCTAATCCTAATTTGCTTTATAATTGGAAGAAGTTTAGTATATTTTTTTCAAGTTATCGTATTGGGAAAAAGGTCTTTTACATCATAACTTTGATGTTATGCGTATTAAAAAAATGTTTGTGATAAGCTTTTGGGTATGTTATTGGATCTTGATAGAAGGACAAAAGATCATTTGAATGCATGTAAGGACATGAAGAAAATGGGTATACGACCTACTTTACACCTTATTTATACTTCATCTAGACATACTTATTCACTTGTTGCAATATTTACTATGGACAAAAGAGAAAAAAAAAAAATTATGTGAAGTGTTAAAGTGCTAGATGGATATTTATCTAATATTTCAAGACGAGTGCAACTAAAAACTCTGAAAATACTCAAATTAAAGAGTCGTGATCATCATCATCTAACAATGTAACAATTGCTTCTAATATGCTTAAGATGAGTCTTGCCTAAGTTAGTTCACTCTCCTCTAATTCGTTTGAGTCATTTCTTTCAAGACTTGTGCTCTTAAGTTCTTCTCCCGATTGAACTTCTTAGATTGGAAAAAGAAATTGTGATTACACTTTATAAGCTTGAAAATATATTTTCTTCTGCTTTTTTTGATATCATGGTGCATTTGATAATTTACTTGACCACAGAGGCAAAGAATTGAGGTCTTGTATATTACCGTTGGATGTATCCTATTGAGAGGCTAGTAATTATTTCATTTATCATTATATATTTTTTATCATATATAACTTTAATAAAAATTAGATATCACTTATCAATCAACTTTTTTAGATTTTTAGAGAAGTTAAAGTCATTTGTTTGAAATAGAAGTCATCCAGAGGGATCAATTGTAGAAGGCTATATTACCGAGGAATGTTTAACATTTTGCTCTTCATATTTTTCTTAGCATGTGGAAAAAAGGCATAATGAAGTTGGAAGAAATTAATTTAATGAGAATGTCCTGAATGAATGACTTTATATCTTCATTGAAAATGTCTGTGCACTTGGAAAGAGAGAGGTCAAGATCTTCAATGATGAGACACTGATAAAGGCATATCGATATGTCCTTTTTAATTGTGAGGAAATAGAGTAATATGTTAGGTAGAAGAAAAATCATGTAATTCAATACATGTATTCATTTTTTATATAAATACTATTATTATGTTCTTATAAATTTTTTTAATATCTATAGTGAACATTACACTACAATCTACATTTAAAGAAATAATAAGACAAAAATGGTCTCGCTATAGAGAGCATGAAGCTAAAAGAATGCACAACTAGGATTTAAATTCTTAATAAGGTTAGTGTTACAATGTTAACAGACTTGACATGATAACTTTTACTAATTACTATATATATTCTACTTTTTGTTTAATAGATTGCTTTAATTGATCCATTGAAGGATGATATTATTCCTACTGATTTGAGGCACTTAGCTAGAGATCCATCAAATATTGTCACTCTATTCAAGAAGTACCTCATAAATGATTTTAAATTTCATGCTTTAGATTTGGTAAAAAAAGAACTCAAAATTATTAAGTGATTGTTAAAGCTCTAACTACAAGCTTCACTAATATCAAAGATAATAACCCTATTTCAATTAACTTTACATACTATGTGATTTAAAAAAAATATAATTGAATTGGACTACATAGCAGAGCGAAGTGTTGTTTTATTTGAATGTGATTGGGTTTCTAAAGGAAAGAGACTGAAGGAGGATGAGGATGGATTTATATTGACTTATTTAAAAAAAAAAAAAGTATGTTGACGACTTTTTTGCTCGGGATGGTGGACTGCCCACAGGCCAGTTCTGATGATCGAAACTCTATTGATCATCCATCCTTTGGCTCTTGTGTCATTCCTAATTCTACTGTTTCAACACTAAGTATTGGTACTTTGAAGATTAGTCATTTGATTGCTCCCTTGGTTATTAGAGAACCGAATGGTGTCAAAATTAATTCCTCCCCACTGGTGACTGGTAAGGGAAAGCAAATCGTTGATGATTATAAGACAAATATTCCTCTTAAGATTGGTGTTTCCAAATCGAATGATTTTGAATCATCTTCTTTGGATATGAAGCTTTTTGTTAATAGGTTTGGCAATAATTCCAAACCTATTTATATTTTGGAGAAAGCTCCTTTAGTCCAATATAAATGTGATAATCCATTAGCTATTTGTGATAATGCTCTAGAGAAAAATTGTGGTTCTAAGGTTTTAGGAGAGAACCAAAATGATGTTTGAGAATTGAATGATAAAGGTCCTGATAATCCTTGGGTTAAGCAACCATATATAAAGGTTAATATATTGAAGGAAGATTTTTTTTTTGTCTGAGGATGGGGTAGCAGTTAAACTATATGAACCAAATGTTAATATCAACTCAAATAAGCTTCAGTATTCAGTTGTGGTGAAGGTGTTTGGTAGATACATCCCAATTCAGGTGATTGCGGAGGAATTACGACACCAATGGTCGCAATTTGGAAAGTTCCATTTGACAGCTCTTGGCTCAGGATGGATGCTATGTTCATTTTTACAAGTGAAGCTATGGAGAATGTCTTATCTAGTGGCCCCTAGTTTATGAACGGTCATATTATAGGACTTGACAAATGGAATCCTAACTTCTCACCAGACTCTTTAAACGGGCTTGTCATTTTCTACTTGGGTTAGAATACACAATCTTCAACTCTATTGTTGGGATGAGATCAATGTGTCGAGGATCTCTTCTTCGATTAGAACACCTCTCTTGATAAATGGAGATATGGTCCAACAGGGAAGAAGGAAATTTGCTAGGATTTGCATTCGAGTAGAGCTTGACAAACAACTTCCTTTAGGTGTTTGGGTGGAAGGATTGAATGGACGATTCTTTCAAAAGGTTGAGTATGAGAAGATATCATCTTTCTATTTCAAATGTAGAAAGATTGGGCATTTAATTGATGCTTGTGGAGTGAATGTGGTGGCAGGAGGGAAGAGTAGTGTGGGGAAGCAAGATGACCTTGGGAAGGTTTTTGTTGAAGATCAGCCAAAGGAGAGCATAAATGACTCTGCTTATGGGCCTTGTATATTGGTTAATCATAAAAGGAGAAGTAAAATGAATGTGGGATCACGGAAGAAAGTATATTTGCCTAAAGCTAAAGTTGTCTTCAAAGTTCGTGTGTCTAAAGTGTCATCCTCTGATCTTGATAAAGTTCAAAGGGTAGCTGGGACAGAATTAGCTCTGGATGGGATAGTAGTGCAAGATGGTTGTAATCATGTAACTGTGGGAGATAATGAGAATATTAAATCAGCTGCTATTGACCCTGCAGATAAGGGAAGGGACATACCTTTGATTATGGTTAATGATTTGTGTTTTTCTTATATGGTATCTGCTAATGATAGTAATAGCTTTAAAGTATTGGAATCTGTGTGTGGGGAGGAGGCAAATATGAATGGAGCTGCTGATTTTGTTAGAAATGATATAGAAGAAGGAGAATTGGAGGATTCATGAGCTTTAATCAAAATTCTAGAGGAGTCTTCATTGTCTGTTTTTAATGAAGAGGTTGATATGAATATCAAGGCAGATGGTCATGAAGGTTCGGGTAATGTTATTTCTGGAGGTAATAAACCTAAACTTCTTAAGGAACTTAGGTTCCTTGGACCTTTGAACTCATCTTCTAGGCTTAAGAAGATGAATGCATTGAATAAGAAAAGGAACGGGGGTCCTTCCCTCTTATTGGCATAATGAGTTCCTTAGCTTTTTGGAACTGTGGAGGGGCTAACAAAAGAGAAGCCTCCTTGTATTTGAAAGAATTTGTTAAAGATTGGGATGTCTTTTTTGTTGGAATAGTTGAAACTAGAATTTCTTTTGTTAGTCGATGTGAGTTTGATAAATTCATGGGAGTTGGTTGAGATTTCTTTCTCTTCCCTTATATTAGAATTTCTGGAGGTATTTTGGTGATTTGGAGGTCTGATTTGACCTCTTTTTCTTTGTTTGAAGCTTCAGCTCAATGTGTTATTGGGGAGTTGAAGATTGCTAACAAAGGTAGGTGGGTGGTATCTACTGTTTATGGCAGTAAAGACTTGTATAAAAGAAATAAATTATGAGAGTGTGTGGAGTTGCATTTGACTTTGGACGTGCCTTCAGTGGTAAGGGGATATTTTAATTGCATCTTATCTCTGGATGATAAAAAGGGTGGGAAAAAAGTTCTATTTTTCCCAATGGCCATTAGAGCCATTAGAGATGAAAAACATTATGAAAAATAATGATTTTCATAATGTGGGTGTTCTTTGTCCTAAATATACTTGGTGCAACAACGAAAATGGTAGTGCTCACATACTTGAAAGACTTGATAGATGTTTACTGAATTCCAAGGCATTGGAAGTGGTTCATCATGCTTCGGTTAGGCACTTGGCAAGGGTCACTTCTGACCATTGTCCCATTGTTCTGAAAATCTTCCACCAAAAGTATTGTCATAACAAATTTTTGAGATTTGAAGATATCTAGTTATCATATCTAGCTTTAGTAGTAGTGGTGAGTAAATCCTGGAATAAATTTTCTTGTGGCGATGCTATGGAAGCCCTCAATAGGAAATTCTACAGATCTTTGAGAGCCTTGAATTTTTGGAGCAAAGCTAAGCATCAGAATTTAATGGACCTTAAGGAAAAATTGAAGAATGAAATTGAAGAGCTTCAGCTGGAAGAATCAATTAACGTGAATTTTTCTGTGGAGAAGCTTCTGTTGTTAAGGTCCAAGATCAATGATTTGAATGTCACGCTTGCCCAATTCAATACATGATGGAGACAAAGAGCTAAGGTAAGATGTTTAGGTAAAGGTGAAATTAATTCAATCTTTCTCCATGCTTTTGCTAATGGGAGAAGAAACAACTTTATTAATCAAGTGATCAAGAATGAAGAAGACATTCTTGTGGAGGATCCTACAGTTATTAGAGATATATATTTTTAACTTCTTTATCAACAAGTGGAGATATAGAGAATGTTGTTTTATGGGTTGGCCATCTTCCCCGAATTCCTTAAGTCAAGAGGATTTCAATCTCCTTAATGTTGATTTCTCATTTGAAGATGGTTATTAGAGATATCTTTTTTAACTTCTTTAGCAACAAGTGGAGATATAGAGAATGTTGTTTTAAGGGTTGGCCATCTTCCCCAAATTCCTTAAGTCAAGAGGATTGCTATCTCCTTAATGCTGATTTCTCATTTGAAGAAGTGTAAATTGGGGTTAGAAATCTTGGTATAAATATTTCTCCTGATTATGACAAAATTTCTTATTCGTTTATCAAAGTTTATTGGAAGGTGATTGGTAAAGACGTTTAGCATGCTATTATTCTCTTCTTATCCTTGGGTAAGATGTGCTCTAAGTGGAAGGAGACTCTTTTAGTTCTTATACCTAAAGTTTGTAACCCTCTAGTTCCTTCAAACTTTCATTATATTAGTCTATTCTTGTCAATCTACAAGATCTTTACAAAGATTTTATTAAATAGATTATTGAAGGTTATTCATTATTTAATTTCTGATGTTCAAGTGGCTTTTGTCAAAGGGAGGACTTTATCAGACCACATTCTCCTTGCATAGGAACTCTTCTACAATTTTAGATTTTCTAAATAAAAAAAATGATTGGTTGCAAGTGTTGGAGTATTTCAGTTTTCCACTGAAATTTTCTAACCTCTTGATGGAGTGTGTGGTTGATCCCTTATTTTCGGTCCAAGTGAATGGGAATGGTTCGAAATGGATTGAGGCAAGTAGTGGATTTAGACAGGGATGTCCGTTATTAGCTTTTGACTAATGCTTTTATTCATAAGGGGAGAAAGTTGGGGATAAAAACTGCTCCTATTGCTACTAAGATTTCACATCTTATATTTGCTGATGACATCCTTATATTCTTGGAAGTCAAGATTGAGTATTTGAAGAAAGTTAAAAGGCTAATTTCCGAGTGTTGCTATTGGACGAGACATCGAGTTAACATTCAAAAGTCATTCATTCTATTTGGGAAATGAGTTGATCGAAATTTGAGAAAATCTATCTCCAATGTGATGGGTTTTAAAGAGGTAAAGGAAATGCATTATTTGGGTATCAAAATGGATTTGAGAAGATTGGCTTCATATGATTTCTTCAATCTATTGGAAAAAGTTGCTTCAAAATTAGACGTGTGGTGAAACAAGTTCATATCGTTACCATGGAGGTTGGTGCTAGTTAAATAAGTGATTCTCTCCATCCCATTGTTCTATTCTTCTCATTTTTTGGTTCCCTTAAGCATATTAAAAGAATTTGATTAGATGTGCAGGGAATTCTTATGGAATAAGAAAGATGACAATCATGGTATACATTATGTAGTATGGGAGGATCTTTGCAAACCAATGTAAGATGGAGGCCGTGGAATTCATTCATCTGTTGCCATAGTGGGACCGTTGAGAGCAAAATTTGCTTGGAGGTTCCTCAATAATCCAGATTCTCTTCTCAACAAATCTTTATCTGCTAGATATGATAGAGATATCATGTGTGCTGAGGCCATGAAAAATACTTCAACCACTTGAAAGATCTTGCTTAGCAGTGCAAAAGCTCTTAGACCAATTAATGAATTGCAAGGTTAAATTTGAAAGGTTATCAAAGGTGAATCCTTTTCTTGCAAATTTGTATTGCTCTTTACTTTTTTATTCTTGGAAAAGTAGAAAAAAGTTTGTGCATGAGGGTCATGCGCTCGGAATGGCATTTGCAATGTCTAATGCAATTAGCTTAGCATCTACCTCGTTGAAGTTTAATCTTTTTTCGGACCACTGGGGTGTTAACAAGCCTTTTCAGTTGAATTCTATTTTTTTGGCACCCCCCTCCACCCGAATGGATTAAAGTCAACATTGATGCAACTTTGCTAAGTTTTAATGAAGCTGATGTAGGTGGTGTGATTAGAGATCACAGAGGGAGATTTCTTCTTGCTTTTGGGTTCAGATGTATGCACTAGGACAACAACTATCTGGAATTGTTGGCTTTTCGCTCACTGAGGAAGGCTATATGGAATTGTTGCCTTTCCGCTCACTAAGGAAGATTATCAAAGAATGGATGTTGGATTCTAAAGGTATCATAATAGAGGGTGATAATTTTAATGTTATGAAGTACTTGCAAGCCTCAGTTGGTAAAGCCATTTTCTCTCATGATAATGGTGTGATGGAAGACTTGTCGTTTCTTAAGGACTTTGAAAATTTCTTATTTCATTTTGCTAATAGGAATTGTAACAAGTTAGCCGATTTTTGTGCTAACTTTGCTTTATTGGGGAATTTTTTGTGGGAAGAGTTAAATTGTAATAATTTTCCTCCTATTTTCTTTTCTTTGTCAAAGGAGGATTGTGATAGGTTTTCTATCACTTAGTAGTTTGTAATAGGTTTTCTATCACTTAGTAGTTTGTAATAGGTTTTTCCTTTTAAATTTGCAGTTCTTCTAAAAAAAAAAAAAGCATTGTCCTTCGTAGCACTATGATTCATCACTATAAGAGACATATGATCCCGATTAATATGTCCACATCTTGCATTATAATCCCATATTCTCTAATTAAAGGGAAGAACTACCATTGTAACATTTGACTCTCTTTGGTGAATTTTTTCATTTGGATATATGCCTTATAGCTTTCCCACTTTCCACAATTTTGAAAAAAAAATTATTTGACTTGTATGCCGAGCTGCAGAGAAAAATTCAAACTTGTAACAATAATGAATTGCATAAACCAGATAAAGCTGCATATACTTTGATGTTTACCTTTCTTTTTGAGGTTGAATTCTTGAGTACTTTTTGAGATTGCAAGTACTCTTTGATGAAAAATTTGATTTGTTGGGGGATTACTAACTACATAATTTTTATAAGTGAAACTTCTACTAAACAGTGGGATCAATTGCGAGGATAGCCTTTGATATATCTTCGGTGCTGAATGGAATGCCGTCGATTCACAAACCAAAATAAAGGTTCAGAAAATTGGTAGCTAATGAATGGAAATATTTTATCAAAACAAAGGAATCGGCTGTTATTAGAGCACTAACGCACTAAATCCCATGACCGTTTAACTACAGCAGTTTAAACTTTTTTAATTTTTATATAATCAAATATTCCAGAATGTTTATAAAATTGTACAACATAAAAGATTCAGCAACTCATTGACGAGAACATAGCGGTCATAAAATGCTGAAAAACACTAGAAGGATTGCACATTGAAAGCCACATACCTCATATCATCTTCAAGAAAAAATGAACATCACATGAGATTTTGAGAATCTTGATTGACGATCTCTCTCATTGAAGAAACAACCTGGCATTGATGTACTTACGGTTAAAAAAAACCCCATAAAAACTTTGCATTCTTTATTATCTGCTTTGTGCTTACTTACAAAGACTAGAGAAGAGGTAGTGAGCACAGTCAATTAAGAGGCAGTTATGAGTATTTGTACGAGCGATTATTCTGTGTGGATATTGGACAGTTCTTGCATCCGGTTCCACTCTCAGTACCGAGCGGCACTGAGCGCTCGGTACCGAGCGTGGTATATTTTTGAAGCGACGTGGCACATTTTTATTGGTCTCCGGATGAATCCGGACCCGCACGTAATAATTTTTCATTTGCTTGGTGGCAGGTCACTATTGTGGCTGTCAATGTCAAATGATTGGTGGAATCAAGAATTGAAAACTGTAATAAAGAGATCTTTAATGGTTTTGAACACTATGAACTCATGAGAAATTGGTGTGAATAATCGTTTTGGAGCCGCTAGGGTTTTTTCCTTAAGCTCTCGTTCCTCCGCCGCTTTTGCTCCTCCTCGTCGGGGAGGGGCCACCTCCCCATGGCTTCCTCCTCCACTTACAATTGCGACTTTCCCCCTCTTCCTGGCTCGGTGGCTACTTCCTCCCTAGGCCCTCCTCCCCTCAACTTCATTTCGAATCTCACCAACCACGACCCGATAGCAAGTAAGTTTGTTGTCTCCTTCATCAACCCTGCTGCTAGGGTGTCTTTTTCTGCAGCTGACTTGGATCTGGGAGTGCCGGACTGGAAGCATACTCTGCTCGGGTATTCGGTTGGACCCAGACCGACATACCTCAGCCTTCAAACTGCGATCAAGAAGGTGTGGTCCTTGAAAGGTGCGGTTGATTTACTATCCCTGAATGATGGTTTCTTTTGTTCAAATTCGCCACACCTGAAGATTTTGAGACGGTTTGGACGGGTTGTCCTTGGTTTCTTTTTGGGAGGCCATTCATTCTCCAACAGTGGACTCCCAAATTTAAACCTAGGCGGGAGGAGTGCAACTCCATTCCCATTTGGATCAAAATCGTTGATCTCTCGTTAGCGGTTTGGAACCCGTTGGGCATTTCTAAGATTGCCAGCTTTGTAGGTCATCCCTTGGCTGTTGATGCCCTTACAGCTAGGAAAACCCGCTTGACGTACGCTAGGGTCTGCGTGATGGTTACCAAAGAATCCTCTTTCCCAGATGAAATCCTTACCTCCATGGATGGGGATGAAATGTATTTACAAGTGTTATATGACTGGAAACCAACTCCATGTGCCGGTTGCGGATCCCTTGTTCACCCTTCCAGTTTATGTCACAAAAACCCTCAACCCAAACCGTCGGCAAAACCTCAAGCTAGAGGAAGGAGCTCCAGTCGAGCTCGTCCAGCTCTTCTGCCACCTATAGTACCTGTCCCTCAACCGAATCCTCCCCTCCTTCAATCCTCTGTTATTCCTGCCACTGTCGATTCTACAGCCCTCCTTCCATCTTCTGTTACTCTTGCTAATGCTGATTCTACAGCACGAGATCCCACCCCTCTTAACACAGTTGTCATTACTCCGACTTAGGACATAAATGAAAGTTCATTAGGGATGTTAAGCCCTATAGAACTGGCCCAAGCTAACCAAGAGGGGGGGGGGAGGGTGAATTGGTATTTTAAAATTTCTTTTCACAAAGAATAAAATCACATAAACCAAAATCACACCATAAAAATAAATGCGAAAATAAAAGTGCGGATGCAAGAAAACAAGAACACAGAAATTTATAGTGGTTCGGTCAACTCGACCTACGTCCACTCCCCGGAGGCGCCCTCCGAGTATTGCACTACAAACATGACTCTCCTTTAGCCCCCACAGCTAGGCGGAGAAGCCTTTATAAAGCACCTCCTTTTTGCCACCCCGGCAAGGCAGAGAACCCACCTCCTTTTGCTTTCTCCTGAATCTGGCAGAGAACCACAACCCAAAAGCTAACTCCCTTACCTCTACCAACCCTTCCAAGGACGAGAAACTCTAGACGAAGAACAAGCAGAGCGATCCTTGAAGCAACCCTTGTGAATCCCCTCACAAGCTCCCCCTCACAAGATCCTCTCTCTCTCTCTCCCTCTCTCTCATTCTCTCCTCAAGGCCTTCTCAGGTCAAGGCAGCATCCAAAGGTATTCCAAAATGTTGAACAAGAGTTCTTAAATAGAAGAGCTTCAAAGGATCTCATTAATTACAAGTTATAGTCAATATCATCCAGGCCGATATGGACATCGTCTTGGCCGATCAGTACAAATCTTAGAAGATCGGCCAGAGCATCGCCCTGAATGCAAACTGGACGATTTAAAATTGGCTTGATCGTCCAGGCCGATCTTATGATCGTCCCGACCGATTAGTTCAAATTAGAGATAAATCGTCCAGAGCATCGCCATGAATACGAGCTGGCCGATATTTATCGTCCTGAAGTAACTTAAGATTTTTGAATGGATCATCCTGGACGATCCTGCGATCGTCCAGGATGATATGATCGTATCAATCATCCTTAATTACTCCCTTGATTTCCTGATCAATTAAGGTATAATTTGAGAGTTTCGTCCAGGCCGATCAATGATTGTCTTGGCCGATAATTTAAAAATACAGTATACCTTAATTGTCTATGGCGGCAACTTCTTTCTATTTTGAGCTTATCGTCCTGGCCGATACACGTTCGTCTAGGCCGATATGTTAATGATGGTGTTTTGATTAAAAAAAATTTTGTTTAAGTATATATAGTTTTGAAAATATTTAATTATCTTTGGGAAGGTTAAATCTTAAATTTTAATTTTGAAATCTAACACAACATTAGGAACGATATATCATCCCAAATGGGAGAATATCATTCACTAATTGGTTCAAATTTCAAAATCAAAATTTGAAATCAAATCCAAAAATCATTAATTTCACAATCAAATCTACGATAATAATTGATATACCTTTCCGAAGAAAGGAAATATCAATCATTATCGATCGTTTGAAAATGACGATAATGATCGTTGTATTTTAAATTTCCCAAAAATAATTAATTAGAGATTTTTGAAAGATTTTTGATTTTGAAAATTAGATCTGGGTTTCTAAATCTCCTACGAGCGCAAGCCCTCGTAGTTAATTACATCGTAGGAAACAGAAATTTCCTACGAATACTCTCGATTAAAATAGCGGTGTAAATTTTATTTAAGAATTTTCAAAGATCGATATCAAAGGAGGAAAAGGGTAGGAATTTTCAATCGGGATTGGATCAATGTTGAGCACTTATTTCTGGAGTCAAAGGGAAAAGTGTAGGAGGTGTTTTGAGATTCTGAATTATTTCAGAAACACCTCAACCTATCTAAGTGTTGGGCTTAAATTAGATTGAATGAAATATTTAATTTTAAATGGTCAATTTTATTAGAAGATCGAGATTCAATTCCCGGAGGGTGAGGTCTTATAGCCCGAGCTTGCCTCAGAACCTAAGTCTAAATTGGGCACTAAAAATTAGCACCCCGAACCTAGCTAGTGCAATGCGAGTCTGGTCTTACCCCGGCCTGGATTGGGGAGCCAGCTAAACCACCTAAACGATTTTAAAATATGAGTCCGGTCTTTTTATGTAGAGTGATCGGGACGTTATTTAAGATATGTTTTTGAGAACGGGGCCGACATCTAGAGCGGATCCTAATTGGCCCCTTAGACTCATGTTGGGTATTCGATGTCTAAGTAATGCAATTAAATATTAGACTCTTTTAAATGTGTTGCTAATGCGATGCATGCTAATTGACTCGATTGAATGCAGAATTTGTATGTAGCAGTTTAAAAATTTTTGGCTTAGAAAATAGGTTTTTCCCTAGAGATTGCATAACATCCCCTTGACAGATCGGCACCCTCATAGGCCATGTGGTCTGCCAGAACCCGCAGGCGGGGAGATGCCTAACAAGGTTGAGAAAGTATAATATGTATGCATGAAAAACCCTCGGCGAGTCCGAGCTTACTTCTTAGGACCGTTTAGAGTTACTATCTTATCTTAAAATTTTTATTTAATTAAAATAGAAGAATTTTTTGACAGACCCCTAAGAGCCTAAATTCGTATTCCAGACTAAATCAAAGACGGCATGCATATAAAAAGACTAGAAGAGACAGGAATTCTAATGCACAATCAATTAAATAAATTAACTACATTAAATATATCAAATTGAATGTCCATAGGGCAAGTGCCACTTATTATTACATCACAGAAATGACAGTAAAGTAAAGTGGCCGGGCTCCACTGACTACAACCCGGATTTCTAATCCTAAATTAAATGAATTTGAAATTTGGGATTCTTCTCGTTGTCCGTTTCTTCATCTTCTCACGAACACCTTGATTCGTCGGTTCCGGATACCCAAATGAAAAGAGACTCCCCCTTACCGGGGTGTTATCTCTTCCTCTTTGGATATTTGAAGGAGATCCTAATTTGATTTCCAAATGGAAGAAGACTCTCCCCTTTAGGGATGTCTTCACCTCTTTGGAAATCAAGTTGGATCAAATTTCCCAAATTCAAATCATTTTAAGCAATTACAACCTTCATACAATCAAATTTACATCTCAATTAAAAATGAAAATCTAGACTCGATCCTGCAGGGTTATCCTAATAATCAACAATTATATACTCAATCCCAAGCAGTTATAATATAGAAAATTAAAATGCACTTTTTAGCCACACTTGGCCATGCTCTTTTTATTTAAAAAGGGGGTCTTTAAGCGCGGCAGGTACCTGTGCAAAGAGTTATATTATTTTTTTTATGACTGCCCCCTTTTTATTTTAGCTCCTTGTATGAGCATGGCCACCTGCATAAGATTGCACAAATATATATATTTCGTTCCTAGCCTATGGGTAGGTCTAACGCACAATCAAACACAGAGTGCAGAAAGCAAGTAAATAAACATATCAATTCTACACTAGTAAACAGCATGCAGTAAAAGCTCGAAAAACTCGTCACACAACTGCAGAAATTAAAACACCGGCCT
>CM028356.1:39668171-39740171 GCA_016618105.1 Dendrobium huoshanense
TTAGGGATCTTAATGACTTCTAAATTCAGTGAAAATTTTCCTAGTGGCTGTACATGTCACTAAGTTTATGTGATTGAAGTTCCAAGTCAAATGGAAGTGGATCCTAATTATTGAAAATATTCTAAGTTTTCTAAACATGTCCTTAATTATTGTCCTTAATGTCACTAGGTTTAATGGACCCAAGTCAATGTTTTAACTAACCCTTAAACTTAACATATAATTAAACACACATAATCAAACAAGTCCTTAGATCTAGGAGGGCCTAGACTAAGTGCAAGTGTGTGATTCCTATACATGCAAGGATTAACACAAAACACATAATTAAAGACTAGATTGGTGAACAATTAAAATACAATCGTTCACTAATCATCCCCATCAAGTCTCTTCATGCAAGCTCTTTCTATGTCTAAAATTTTAATATCTTCACTCAAAGCTCTCAAAACTTAACCTATATAAATTTTAAAATTAATTTTATATAGGAAAAATAATATGAACTTAAGATAATTCAAAATAATTTCAAAATAAAATATTAAACATATCTTAGTAATTTAAAGTCATTTTAAAATAAAAGTTACTGATTTCAGTTTTTGAAAATAATTTAGGTCACGAATTGATTTAATATTAATACAATATTAACATACCTAAATAATTAAATTATTTAAGTATATATAAAAAAAAAACTATTTTGAATTAAATTTAATTTTTAAATTTAAAGGATTTCAAAATGATTCAAAATCGATCTTAAACTTTCAAAATACTTAATTTAATATTAGTAAAATATGATTTAAATATTTAACTAGTTAAATAACATAAATTATTTAAAGAATCTTTAATATTTTAAAATATATTCAACTTTATATATATAACACATTCCATAATCTGAGATAGCCCCAAAAAAATAATTTTATTTTGAAGTTATGAAAATAATTGGATTTATTTTAATTAATTAATAATTATAGTGTCAAAACTTAAACATTTTAAAATTAATTAAAATATATATTGAATATTTTAAAGTGATTTAAATTTTTATTTTAAAAGGTTTGAATTTCTGAGCATTTTGTCATAAAGAATTAAATTTTTGGATATATATATATTTTTATAAATTTTTTTTTTTAAAAAAAACTGGTAATTAAACTAATTAAAAAAAGAAATAAGCTTAATAGCAGGTTCTGGCGGCGGGACGCCACGTGGCAGAACGGGGTTCGTCCAGCCAGAAACGGCGGGCAATGATTGGAGATAAATGTGCGGGGTCCACGCGCAAATCACTTAAGTGAGTCAGCCAATCCCGCCCGCCGTTCGATCGCCTGGGTTCTGGAACGAACGGCCTGGATCTAGCCGCATGGAAATCTGAATGGCTGGAGGCACCGCGCGGTTTAAACATACCGCGGGATGGCTAGATCATGACCGTTGATCGCAAGATCAACGGTCTGGACGTCACAACAGTTACAGAACTGTGTAAACCGAACCCTAAGGGTGAAAAACTTCTCGTTCTCTCAAAATAATCAACCATTTGACTTAAAATTTTAAACATAGATTAACCTAATGAAGAGCATTAGTGGGGATATATTATCAAGGTTTTAAAAGCGCTTATGAAAAAGCTAATTTGATCTAAGTGAATCTACCTAGGGTTTCGATTTTTCACCTTGATAATGGACGGTTTTACCCGTTTAATGGATGGTTGAGCTTGTAGACTGTCCACGATTAAGTTCCTAGTTGAACCCACGCTCCGACGCTCCACGAATCGCCTGGAATGAGCCTTGGATCGATTGGAGCTTGAGTTCGCCGGAAGATCGTCGGCCACCGTTTTGACCGGCCGGATTTGAGTGGGGATGAGTTGGGAAATGTCTGGGGAGCTCAATGGAAGAAGTGGCTGGGCTTGAGAGGGCTTAAGTGGAGAGAGAAGGTTAGGGTTAGAATGAGAGGCATTAGGCCCTCTTTTCCCTATTCAAACGTCCCCCAGCCAAAAGGGACGGCTGGGATTGACTCCTGGGCTCTCCAGATGCTGCCACCTGTCCCTGGGAAAGCTGGGAGGCTGCCCCAAAGGCTGGGCATGCCTCATTCCCATTGGGTGGTCTTGGGTGAGTGGGGGGGGGGGGACCACTGCCATTTGAGGGTAAACCAGGGCCTGAGCTTGGTTAGGGGGCCTTGAGTGAGCTTTAAACCAAAAGGGGGGTCGGCCTAAAGCAGCCCCAATAGAGAAAAAGAGGTTTAGCTCATGATGGTGCTCCCTTTAAGAGGTTTAAATGAGGGTTTGACAATGTTGACCAGTCAACTGGTCAAAGGAGGCTGAGGTGGCAGCTGACTTGGCATGGGGAGGAGTTCAAGAGCTGAAGTGGTGGGTCAATGGGGGTTCAAGTGAGTTGAAATGGGTTGAGCCAAGGGATTTGACTACTCAAATGCTTGTTGACCATGTGTTGACTGGTCAATTGACCATGTTGACTGTTGAGGTGGCAGCCAAATGACCTTAAGAGCTGATTGGTTTGATTTAGAGCAAAGGTTAAATGAAGGGTTTGAGATTTGAACTTAAAATGAGGTTTGGAATAGATTTGACCCAAGCTCAAAGTTGACTTGGTCAACTTTAAATGGGTCTGATTGGCCAACACCCAAAAACATGATTAGGCTATGTTTGAAGTTAATTGGAGTTTTGAAATGGATTCAATGGGTTCAATGAGCTAAAATAGCCCATTAAGGCCTTAAGGGAATTTTGGGTCAACCTAGGTTGACTGGGTCAACTGGGTTGACTCAAGGGGTGGGTCCAAGCTGGGCAAACTTAAAATGATATTTGAAGTCTGGTAACGGTGTTTTCGAGGATTGAATTGGTTATTTGAGTCAAAAGGGCTTAATGGGCCCTTAATGGGCCCTTAAGCCAAAATTGGTTGACCTGGTCAACCGACTGGGTTCAGGGTCTGGAAATGGGTTCAACAAATTCAAAATGTCCTCCTGAGTCTACTGGATGTGGTCCCAGGGTTTGGAGGGGTCAATTTGGTCAAAATCACTATTTGAACCCTTAAGGGCTTGTTTGGTCAACCTAGGTTGACTTGGTCAACCAGGTTGACCCAGGGTCTGGACTTGGGCTCAACAGGTTTCAAATGACATTCCAAGACTAATGGAAGTGGTTCCATGGCCTGGGGAGGTCATTTGGGTCAAAACACCCATTTGGACCCTTAAGGGGTCACTTGGGTCAACTAAGTTGACTTGGTCAACCAGGTTGACCCAGGGCTTGAAAATGGGTCCAACAGGTTTGGTTAGATATTTGGAACTTGCTGGAGGTGGTTGCGTTCAATTCGGAGTTCATTTGGTTTGAAATCACCATTTGAGCCCCATAGGGGTATTTTGGTCATTTTGACCCATGGTCAACTAGGGGTCAAACTAGGTCAACCAAAATGCAGTTTACTGCTCAGTGAGTCATAATTAAGGGCCTGGAAGTAATTAGAGGCTTTGGAGAGGGCTCTAAGGTCAAAATCCACTGGGTGGTAGATCCAGTGGCATAGGCCGTAAATATTTGAAGGTTTTACAGCCTATGGATTTTGGTTAAGTTTCTGAGGCTAGAGACCTCAGAATGGGCTCAAATTTGGAGGGATGCCTCCAGAGACATGTCCCATCAGTATGCAACCGACAGACTCTGAATCGGAGGTCATTTAACTGGGTTTTGAAGCGTTTGAAAATTTGCTGAAAAAGGCTTTTAGGACTTGGCCTTTTATCATTGGATTTGAGTCTGGATTCTGGATTTGAACTGGATTTGATTGGAATTTGAATTGAACTAAGGTCTGGACATCTCCTAGGGTCTAGAATAGATCCTAACATCTGGATTGGTCTGGAAGAATCCTAGGGTCTAGAGTAGATCATAGGGTCTAGAATTTAGATTGATGTAGGGTCAGGATTGATCTGGAGTCTAGATGGATCCCTAGTGACCTCATACAAATATGAGGTCAACAGATGGCTGCCTTAATTAAGAATCCTTATTTAGACTTTCTGTTTTAAGCCTGGTCGTCAAGGACGATGAAAATATCGTCCTGGTCGATATGAGTAAAAACAGAAATTATAAGTCTCTCAAGTGTGTGTGTGTAGGGTTACTTAGCATCAGTATCTTTGACCATTACAAGTAGACTCAAGAAGTGAAAAACAAAAGTACAGACTGACTCAACCCTAAACCTACGCAATCCTGAACTGGCTTCGTCTGTTCGTCCGATCTTCGATTCCTGAAAAAGTTAGAAGCAACAAGCAGTCCAAGAGAAATAGTATTTGTCAATCATCAAAACATAAGCCATGAAAATAGATTTGTAACAATCTCCCCCTTTTTGATGATGGCAAACACAAGTAGGAAAATTTCAAAAAAGTTCATTAGAATTTTAAAGTTACAAACCCAACAACTTTTCCTACCACACCCTACTCTCCCTTTTGTTATCACAAAAGAGGGTCCAGATACACAAAAGACAACACCACAACAGAAAAAAAAACAGACTAAAAAACGAACTACATAAAACAGGAAACAAATAACAGAAAACACAGATTAAAGAAATGAGGGACCCTGATCATCTGATGGAGGTGGTGGTGGTGGCTGCTGAAAGTAGCTGGCAAGTGTGGTGAACTGAGCATTGAGCCAGGCGATGTCCTGGTCATGCTGCAGCTACTGGTGAGTAATGAAGTTATCAAATCGTGCTAAATCCTCAGTGCGGTGCTGCTCGTAGCGGGTAATATCCTCAGTGTGTTGCTGCTCCTATGCAGCAATGTAGGCATCAAAGCGGGTCTCCCAACGATCAAACCTCTATATCAATTGATCAACCGGTGAGTGCTGGTGTAGAGGAACAGGATCAAGAACGGGAGCGGGAGCCTCCTCCTCTTTAGCCCCCCGAGGTTCCTCATCCTCAGGGTGGAGACGAGTACTGTGAAGGGTACTGAAGGAACTGTTTGAGTAGAAGGGAGTTGGGAGGTTAGGTGGAATAGGATACTGAAGTTGGTATTTGGTTTCTAGGACATAGGCTATGATGTGTCCTAAGGCTAGATTGGGTTTCCTCTTATGACCTGGATCGCAGATTGTGGTTAAGTGATCAATGTATCGAAAGATTAAGTCCGCAGTATTGAATTCTCTATGAGCCATGATGTAGAAAGTAGTGAGGGAAAGTAGAGGGGTGATGTGGATTCGGTCCCCGGCTTTTGGAATTATGGAGGTGCGAAGGACATGTTGGATTGTCCTAGCATCTTTGACTAAAGAGCTAGTCTCTCAAACATGGAAAGGTGCATTGGTCTGGCGAAGGAAGTGATTCACCGTGGACCAGTCTGAAAGTTCGATGGGGATGTTAAGCCCTATGAACTTAGTCCCAAGCTAACCAAGAGGGGGGGGGGGGTGAATTGGTATTTTAAAAAATTCTTTTCACAAAGAAAGGAAATTGCATAAACCAAATCACACCACAAAAAATAAATGCGGAATTTAAAAGTGCAGAAGTAAGAAAAGGAACACAGAAATTTATAGTGGTTCGGTCGACTCGATCTACGTCCACTCCTTGGAGGCACCCTCCAAGTATTGCACTACAAAACGTGACTCTCCTTTAGCCCCCACGGCTAGGCGGAGAAACCCTCACAAGAACCTCCTTTTTGCCACCCCGGCAAGGCAGAGAACCTATCTCCTTTTGCTTCCTCCTGAAGCTGGCAGAGAACCAAAACCAAAAGCAAAACTCCTTACCTCTACCGACCCTTCCACGGATGAGAAAATCTAGAGGAAGACGACGCAGAGCGATCCTTGAAGCAACCCTTGTGAATCCCCTCACAAGCTCCCCCTCACAAGATCCTCTCTCTCTCCTCTCTCTCTTTCTCTCCTCAAGGTCTTCTCAGGTCAAGGCAGCAGCCAAAGGTCTTGAAAAACGTTGAACAAGAGCTCTTAAATAGAAGAGCTTCAAAAGAGCTCATTAATTGCAAGTTGCCAACAATATCGTCCAGGCCGATATGGACATCGGCCGGGCCGATCAGTACAAATCAATGAAGATCGGCCAGAGCATCGCCCTGGATGGAAAATAGGACGATTGAAAATTAGCTTGATCGTTCAGGACGATCAGTTCAAATCAGAGAAAAATTGTCCTGACAATAGCCCTGGATACGGGCTGGCCGATATTGATCGTCCTGAAGTAACTTAAGGTTTTTGACTAGATCAGCCTGGCCGATCCTGCGATCGTCCAGGACGATATGATCGTATCAATCATACTTAATTACTCCCTTGATTTCCTGAACAATTATGGCATAATTTGTGAATATCGTCCAGGCCGATCATAGGATCGTCCTGGCCGATAATTTAAAAATACAGTATACCATAATTGACTATGGTGGCTACTTCTTTCTATTTTGAGCTTATCGTCCTGACCGATACATGTATCGTCCAGGACGATCTGTTAATATCGGCTGCCTTAATTAAGAATCCTTAATTAGACTTTCTGTTTTAAGCTGATCGTCCAGGCCGATCCAAAAAATCGTCCTGGCCGATATGAGTAAAAATAGAAATTCTAAGTCTCTCGAGTGTGTGTGTGAAGGGTTACATAACATCAGTCTCTTTGACTATTACAAGTAGACTCAAAAGGTGAAAAAAACAAACATACAGACTGACTCAACCCTAAACCTACACAATCTTGAACTTGGCTTCTTCTTGATCGTCCGATCTTCGATTCCTGAAAAGTTAGAAGCAACAAGTAGTCCAAGAGAAACAGTGTTTGTCAATCATCAAAACATAATCCATGAAAAATAGATTTGCAACAATCTCCCCCTTTTTGATGATGGCAAACACAAGTAGGAAAATTAAACAAAAATAGGTTCATTAGAAAATCAAAGTTACAACAACTTTTTCCTACCACACCCTATCCTACTCCCACTTTTGTCATCACAAAAAGATGGTCCAGAAACAACAAAAAAAATACAAAAGACTAACAAGTAAACTACAAAAAGATAAGAAACAACAACACAAAGCACAAACTAAAAGAATGAGGGATCCTGATCATCAGATGGAGGTGGTGGAGGTGGCTGCTGAAAGTAACTGGCAAGCATGGTAAACTGAGCATTGAACCAGGCGATGTCCTGGTCATGCTGCTGCTGATGGTATGCGAAGGTTTGCAAAAAATTCTAGAAGAAACTCTGAATTGAAAGGGAAAACAAGAGACAGAATGAAGCAAAGGAAGGTGTGAGCGAAAAGATCCATTACCGGGTAAGAGATGTGGACAGGATTGATGATTCTGGAGACAGTGATTCCACACTCTTTATAACGATGATAGGCGGCTTCATCTTCTGCTTCTCGGAAACGAGGGTCAATCCTTGCCCTCGAGGAACTTCCAGAAGTCTGTCGGGCATGTTTCCCACTAGCCATTGAGAGCTCTAAGCAAAGAACACAAGAGGATAAAGGGTTGGAAGTGAAAAACCATGGCTGGAACGGCCTAAATTTAAAGAAACGGCCATATCGTCCTGGCCGATCGCAGAATCGTCCAGGCCGATATGGTTCAATAATTACGTACAGGCCGACTGATCAAAAAGGCGGTCCAATCGTCCGGGCCGATCAGATATCGGCCAGGCAGATTAGACACAGGCTATCGGCCCGAGGAGTCAGTCCGGACGACCGTTGAAAAAGCAAATCGTCCGGGCCGATTAGGTGTATCGTCCAGGACGATGCACAATAATTGATCGTACCGGCCGAAGTTAAAACGTTTTAAATGCTTGCAACGTTTATTGTCCAGGACGAACAGTGGATCGGCCCGGCCGATTGTCCAATAATGGATCGTCCGGGGCCGAATTTAAAGATCAAAACGTGCTGACACGTGGATCGTCCGGGACGGTCCAGTGTATCGGCCAGGACGATGCACATAGAATGCATCGGCCAGACAAATATACTATCGGCCAGGACTATCACCATGAGTTCGATCAAATCGTCCGGGACGATATAGTATCGTCCAGGACGATGAATTGCAGCAAGCACAGAAAAAAGATGAGCAAATGAATTTTGAACATAATTTTTCATATCGGCCAGGACGATAGAAATATCGGCCAGGCCGATGTGACTTGAATTTGAAATCAAGAAAAGAATGGTGATGATCAAGACCCTCAAAAAATAAAACAAAAGAAAAGACAGTCAAAGACACAGAAAAATAAAAACAACGCAATGAAAACCAAACACCGAACATTTTTGGATTTTGATTTTTCTATTTTTTTTGTTTTATGGATGCATCATATAAGAATTCTTTTCACACATTAAACTTTTAAAGTTCCAAGAGATCAAGAGGTTTAACAAATCCCAATCAGAAGAAGGTAGAAAAACGGATTCCGTTAACCCTAGATCGGACATCCTTCAGGGTACAAAATTCTCTTGGAAAAATAGAGGCCTAACTCGGAATAACAAAATAGGATAAGAAGATCCATTCAAGACTTGTTTACAACTAAAATATCTCATAAATAATAAATCAAAATAATTTTTTTCAATCATGGAAATTGAAATCAAGTCTTTGAAAGTATCACATAATCAATGAGTTTTCTAAGTTTTAAGAGTTTTACCAAAGAGATGATAGCTTGCATTTAGTTGGCTCATTTTATGCCTCTTGTCACTTTTATTGGCTCTTTGAGCATCTTTTGATTTTTGATACACTTTTGTGTACATAGCTTTCTTTTCAATTTGGCTTCATTGGCCTCTTTCCTTTTTAACTCTTGCAAGCTAAAAACTTTTTAATATACCCTTAAAGAAAAAGACTTAGTTGTGAGTATATCCTCCAAATATTAGAGAATAGGAGCTCTCTCTCTAACATAGGGAAGAACAATCCACAACACAAAATCAAAATCACGTGATAAATGCAAATGACAAGATTTCAAAAGCTTGAATGATATCTAAGAATTTTGGCTATTATGCATAAGATAATTTAATGTAACAAGATAAGAAAGAGATCTTAGATGAAAATCCATTGGTTAAACTGAGTTTAGACTTTTGTTTTAGAGAAGAAAATCATGCCACTAAACAAAGTCAGAAGAAGGGAAAACATCAACAGTTTACTCCCTTTAACCAATTTAGAAAAGCTAAACCCTATCTCCAAAACTCCAATATTTAAAAGCTTGAAATGTTTCATCATATGGAAGGCCAAAAATAAAGAACAATGTGAAAAACAAAAAATACATAAAATAAAATAATAAAGCAAACTAAAAAACAACACAAGGTGAGCACAAAAAACTAGCACAAACAAATAAAATAAAATAAAAGACACACAAAAGCTAAAGATTTCAAGCAAGTGATAAAGCAGCGGATTTAAGCAATTTGAGCTGTGAGCCTCCTTATGTCTAGTTATCTTATGCTCCCACGAGGACTTTGGTGAGAACACACCTGCAAAACTCAACAACAGTCAGATTTAGGAACCCAAACAGGTTTGGGCTCCTTCTTAGGAAACGTAGAGTGCAATGCAGATGTGGTATGCTTTGAATCATGCATCTTAGGTCTCCACACCCAATGTGTACTACGGTGAACTGTGCAAGTGTGTGAGATATGTCCTAGCATGCCATAAGAAAAACATTGAATTCCAGGAAAAGGTTTTCTTAAATGGTTTGGGTAAAAATGCCTCTTCCTAGGTTCTGGCTTTTGATTAGTAGTTAGTGTCATCCTAGCTTTCTTACATGTTTCCAAATCATTTTGAATTCTCAAGTTAGTTCTTTTTAATACATCATTCTCAATCCTCAAATTTTTCTCAATCTCTTTAGATTTCTTAAGATCATCCTTAAGTGAGGTGTGTGAAGCTTTTAATGCATTACTTTCATCAATTAATTCTAAACGCTTCTTGTTTAATTCATCAAATTCATCAAGGAGAGCCATGTGATTTGAATCAATCGTTACATGATCTTTGAGAAAAACTTCATGTTCTTTTTGTAGATTTGAATGTTCTAATTTTAGGCTAGCATGAGTTTTCTTAAGTTTTTTTATTGATGTATGGATTTTTTCACAAATTTCAAACAATTCATCATAGGTTGGTTTACATACCTCTTCCTCATCACTTTGATTTTCTCCCATGAAACACAAGTTTGTAGTCTCTTCCTCTGGTTCAGTCTCAGAGGAATCAGTACTAGATTCTGCCCAGAAACCTCTTTGGATTTTCTTCTTCTCCTTCCTAGACTTAGCTTTCTCCTCACCTTTTTCCTTTTCTTTGCTTGAATGATCTTGAAGTGTAGGACAATCGGCTCTCACATGTTCAGGTTTCCTGCATTCAAAACAAACAACATCAGAAGATCCTTTAATATGTTTATGATCCTTACCTTTTCTCCAACTTTGATGATGCTTTTGTTTCTTCCTTAGAAAGCTTTTGAATTGCCGTGTGATGAAGGCAATTTCATCGCTTTCAGACCCGGAAGATTCAGAATTCAATTTGTGCGCCTTCAATGCAATTGTTTTCTCCTTTTTCTTCTCACATGCATCAAGATTTCTTTGATTCACCCCTTGCTCGTAAGCAATGAGTGAGCCAAGCAAGTTATCAATAGAATAGGTGTTCAAATCTTTAGATTCAGTGATGACAATAATTTTTGCATCATAAGACGAATGCAAGCATCTCAAAATCTTGTTAACTTTTTCATAGTTCGAAAGTTCTTTTCCTAGTGCATGCAATGAAGTAGCAATCTGAGTAAACCTAGTGTACATGTCAGAAATCGATTCATGAGATTTCATACGAAAAAGTTTGTAGTCATGCAAGAGAATGTTTAAACGGGATTGTTTAACTTCATTAGTGCCTTCATAAGTGATGCACAATTTATCCCAAATTTCTTTACCAGTTTTGCAAGTTGAAACACGCATGTAATCCTCAGATTTCAAAGCACAGAAAAAACAATTCAAATATTTTGCATTTAATTGAGCTAAATCTCGTTCATCAAAAGTCCATTTGGTAAAAGCAACTTCAGTTTTAAAACCATTAATTTCACGAGAAGGTGAAGAAAAACCTTCTTGAATAAGCATCCACATGCGATAATCAGTAGATTGAAAAAAGGTTGACATGCGAGTTTTCCAAAAATCAAAAGGTAGGTTATCGAACAGAGGAGGTCGGGTAATAGAATACCCTTCCGTAGTGTTGCGATTCCCAAAGTTAGACATGGATCAAATTCAAAAAGTTTTCAAACTTTAATTTTCGAATCAGGCTCTGATACCACTTGAAAGTTCGATGGGGATGTTAAGCCCTATGAACTTAGTCCCAAGCTAACCAAGAGGGGGGTGAATTGGTATTTAAAAAAATTCTTTTCACAAAGAAAGGAAATTGCATAAACCAAATCACACCACAAAAAATAAATGCGGAATTTAAAAGTGCGGAAGTAAGAAAAGGAACACAGAAATTTATAGTGGTTCGGTCGACTCGACCTACGTCCACTCCTTGGAGGAACCCTCCAAGTATTGCACTACAAAATGTGACTCTCCTTTAGCCCCCACGGCTAGGCGGAGAAACCCTCACAAGAACCTCCTTTTTGCCACCCCGTCAAGGCAGAGAACCTATCTCCTTTTACTTCCTCCTGAAGCTGGCAGAGAACCAAAACCAAAAGCAAAACTCCTTACCTCTACCGACCCTTCCACGGACGAGAAACTCTAGACGAAGACGACGCAGAGCGATCCTTGAAGCAACCCTTGTGAATCCCCTCACAAGCTCCCCCTCATAAGATCCTCTCTCTCTCCTCTCTCTCTTTCTCTTCTCAAGGTCTTCTCAGGTCAAGACAGCAGCCAAAGGTCTTGAAAAATGTTGAACAAGAGCTCTTAAATAGAAGAGCTTCAAAAGAGCTCATTAATTGCAAGTTGCTGACAATATCGTCCAGGACGATATGGACATCGGCCGGGCCGATCAGTACAAATCAATGAAGATCGGCCAGAGCATCGCCATGGATGGAAAATAGGATGATTGAAAATTGGCTTGATCGTCCAGGCCGATCGCATGCTCGTCCTGGCCGATCAGTTCAAATCAGAGAAAACTCATCCTGACAATAGCCCTGGATACGGGCTGGCCGATATTGATCGTCCTGAAGTAACTTAAGATTTTTGACTAGATCTGCCTGGCCGATCCTGCGATCGTCCAGGACGATATGATCGTATCAATCATCCTTAATTACTCCCTTGATTTCCTGAACAATTGTGACATAATTTGTGAATATCGTCCAGGCCGATTATAGGATCGTCCTGGCCGATAATTTAAAAATACAGTATACCATAATTGACTATGGCGGCTACTTCTTTCTGTTTTGAGCTTATCGTCCTGGCCGATACATGTATCATCCAGGATGATCTGTTAATGTCGGCTGCCTTAATTAAGAATCCTTAATTAGACTTTCTGTTTTAAGCTGATCGTCCAGGCCGATCCAAAAAATCGTCCTGCTGATATGAGTAAAAATAGAAATTCTAAGTCTCTCAAGTGTGTGTGTGAAGGGTTACATAGCATCAATCTCTTTGACTATTACAATTAGACTCAAAAGGTGAAAAAAATAAACATACAGACTGACTCAACCCTAAACCTACGCAATCCTGAACTTGGCTTCTTCTTGATCGTCCGATCTTCGATTCCTGAAAAGTTAGAAGAAACAAGTAGTCCAAGAGAAACAGTGTTTGTCAATCATCAAAACATAATCAATGAAAAATAGATTTGCAACACAGTCAAGGTCAGGATTTGAAGCGATTAAGTACAGCTTATCCCCGGTGGGGGATTGTTGTAAAAGATCAACACAATCCTGATATGTGATTTCGACAGGGCGTCGATTCACATAGGAGGTCAGGGCTGTGAAGGTAGGGTTAATACGAAGGTTTGCAAAAAATTCTCGAAGAAACTCAGTATTGAAGGGGAAAGTAAGAGACAGGATGAAACAAAGGGAGGTGTGAGCGAAAAGATCCATTACCGGGTATGAGATGTGGGCAGGATTGATGATTCTGGAGACAGTTATTCCACACTCTTTGTAGCGATGATAGGCAGCTTCATCTTCTGCCTCCCTGAAACGAGGGTCAATTCTATCCCTCAAAGAACTCCCAGAAGCCTGACGAACACGTTTCCCACCAGCCATAGAGAGGAGTCAGCAAGAAAACACAAGAGGAGAAAGGATGAAGTGGAAAACCATGGCTGGATCGGCCAGAATTTAAAGAAACGGCCATATCGGCCAGGCCGATCGCAGAATCGTCCAGGCCGATATGGCTCAATAATGCGTACATGCCGATTGGTCAAAAAGATGGTCCGATCATCCAGGTCGATCAGATATCAGCCAGGACGATTAGACACAGTCGATCATCCCGTGGAGTCAGGCCGGACGACCGTTGAACAAAGCCAATCGTCCGGGCCGATTAGGTGTATCGTCCAGGACAATGCACAATAATTGATCGTACCGGCCGAAATTAAAATGTTTTAAATATGTGCCACGTGTATCATCCAGGATGAATAGTGGGTCGGCCAGGACGATTGTCCAATAATGGATCGTTCGGAGTCGATTTTAAAGATTCAAATGTGCTAACATGTGGATCGTCCAGGACGATCAGTGTTTCGGCCAGGACGATGCACATAAAATGCATCAGCCAGACGAAATATTCTATCGGCCAGGACTATCATCATGATTGCAACAGAGTTCGATCAGATCATCCAGGACGATATGGTATCGTCCAGGACGATGACTTACAGTAAGCACAGAAAAGACCAGCAGATGGAATTTGAAGAGATTTTGTCCTATCGTCCAGGACGATAAAAGTATCGGCCAGGACGATGTGACTAGAAAATGAAATCAAAGAAAAGATGGTGATAATCAAGGCCCTCAAAAAATAAAATAAAAGAAAAACAGACAAAAACACAGTAAAAGAAAGCAAAAACACAATGAAAAAAAAATGAATATTTTTGAATTTTAATTTTTCTAATTTTTTTGTTTTATGGAGGTATCATATGAGAAGTTCAAAAAAAAAAAAAAAACTTTAGAGTTCCACAAGATCAAGGAGTTTAGCCAATGTCAATCAGACAAAGGTAAAATATTCGATTCTGTTAACCCTAAATCAGACGTTCTTTATGGTACAAATTGTTTTTGGAAAATAAAAGGGCTTAATTCAGAATAAACCTAATCGGGCAAAAAAGAAGATTCAATCAAAACTTGTTTACAAAAAAAATTTCATAAATAATAAAACAAAGTAATTTTTCTCAATCATGAAACTTGAAATCAAGTCTTTGAAAATCTCATATAACCCATAAGTTCTTGTAAGTTTTAAAAGTTTTAAAAAGAGAGGATAGCTTGCTTTTTAGTGGGCTTATTTTATGCCTCTTGTATCTTTGATTTGGCTCTTTGAGCATCTTAATTTTTAATACACATTTGTGTATATATTTTTCTTTTGTAATTTGGCGTCATTGGCCTCTTTCCTTTTTAATTCTTGCAAGCTAAAAGCTCTTTTGCAAACTCTTAAAAGAAGCTCAGTTGTGAGTATATCCTCCAAATATTAGAGAATAGGAGCTCTCTCCCTAACATAGGGAAGAATAACCCAGAAAACAAAACTAAAGAATCATATGATTAGTGCAAGGGCAAGATCTCAAATAACTTGAGAGATATATAAGAACTTTAGATATTATGCATAAGATAGATTTTTTGTAGCAAGATAAAAAGAATCTTAGTTTCAAAAACCATTAGCTAAAGTGAGTTAGGCTTTTGTTTAGAGAAGAAAGTCATACCACCAAACAAGGTCGGAAGGAGGGAAACCATCAACGGTGTTTCTTCCTTTAACCAATTTTAGAAAAGCTAAACACAATCCTCAAAACTACAAAATCTAAAATCTTGAAAAGATTTAACATATGGAAAGCCAATTTTAAAAGCAAAGTGAAAACAAAACACATTAAAAAATACAAACAAAGCAGAAATAAAACACACTGAAACAAAACACATTTCAAGGAATTATTGAAGAAGCAGGTTTGAGCATGTATGAGCTGCGAGCCTTCATATGTCCAGTTATCCCATGATCCCACAAGGTCTTTGGTGAGGGCACTCCTGCAAAACTTAACAACAGTCAGATTTAGGAACCCAAATAGATTTGGGCCCCTTCTTAGGAAAAGTAGAATCTAATATAGGTATAGTAAGTTATGAATCATGCATTTTAGGTCTCCACACCCAATGTGTACTATGGTGAATCTGTGCAAGTATGTGAGATGTGTCCTAGCATGTCACATGAAAAACATCTAACTCCAAGAAAAGGGTTTCTTAAATGATTTGAGTTATAATGCCTCTTCTTAGGTTCTGGCTTAAGATCAAAAGTAGATGTTATCTGATTTTTCTTACATGTATCAAAATCATTTTGAATCCTCAAGTTAGTTCTTTTTAATGTATCATTATCAATCCTTAACTTTTTCTCAATCTCTTTAGATTTCTTAAGATCAGATTTAAGTGAGGTGTGTGAAACTTTTAATGCTTTATTTTCATCAATTAATTCCAAATACTTTTTGTTTAAATCATTAAATTTATAAAGAAGAGCCATGTGATTTGAATCAATAGTTGCATGATCTTTGAGAAAAACTTCATGGTCTTTTTGTAAATTTAAAAGTTCTAATTTTAGGCTAGCATGAGTTTTCTTGAGTTTTTTGTATGATGCATGTATTTTCTCACAAATTTCAAATAGTTCATCATAGGTTGGTTTACATACCTCTTCCTCATTACTTTGATCTTCTCATATTAAACACAGGTTTGTAGTCTCTTCCTCTGGTTCAATCTCAAAGGAGTTAGTACCAGATTCTGCCCAGAAAGCCTTTTGGATTCTCTTCTTATCCTTCTTGAACTTAGGTTTCTCCTCAATCTTTTCCTTGCTTGTGTTATCTTGAAGTGTCGGGCAATCAGTTCTCACATGTCCTGATTTCTTGCAATTATAGCAAACAATATCAGAAGATTCTTTAACATGTTTATGATCTTTACCTTTTCTCCAATTTTGATGATGATTTTGTTTCTTCCTTAGAAAGCTTTTGAATTGCCTTGTGATGAAGGCAACTTCATCGCTTTTAGACTCGAAAGATTCAGAATCCGATTTTTGCGCCTTTAATGTAACTGTTTTCTCCTTCTTCTTCTCACATGCATCAAGATTTCTTTGATTCACCCCTTGCTTGTAAGCAATGGGTGATCCAAGTAAGTTATCAATAGAATAAGTGTTCACATCCTTAGATTCAGAGATTGCAGTGATTTTAGCATCATACGACGAAGGCAAACATCTTAAAATCTTGTTAACTTTTTCATAGTTTGAAAGTTCTTTTCCTAGTGCATGCAGTGAAGTAACTATCTGAGTAAATCTTGTGTACATGTCAGAAATCGATTCATGAGGTTTCATACGAAAAAGTTCGTAGTCATGCAAGAGAATGTTCAAACGGGATTGTTTAACCTCATTAGTACCTTCATAGGTGATGCACAATTTATCCCAAATCTCTTTACCAGTTTTGCAAGTGGAGATACGCATGTAATCCTCAGATTTTAAAGCACAGAAAAAGCAGTTCAAACATTTTGCATTCAATTGAGCTAAATCTCGTTTATCGAAAGAACATTCAGTAAAGGCAACTTCAGTTTTAACACCATTAATTTCACGAGAAGGTGGAGAATAACCTTCTTTGATAAGCATCAACATGCGATAATCAGTAGATTGTAAAAATGTTGACATCCGGGTTTTCCAAAAATCAAAAGGTAGGTTATCGAACAGGGGAGGTCGGGTAATATAATACCCTTCTGTAGTATTACGATTCCCAAGGTTAGTCATGGATCAAATTCAAAAAGTTTTCAAACTTAAATTTTCAAATCCCGCTCTGATACCACTTGAAAGTTCGTTAGGGATGTTAAGCCCTATAGAACTGGCCCAAGCTAAACAAGAGGTGGGGGGTGAATTGGTATTTTAAAATTTCTTTTCACAAAGAATAAAAATCACATAAACCAAAATCACACCATAAAAATAAATGCAGAAATAAAAGTGTGGAAACAAGAAAACAAGAACACAGAAATTTATAATGGTTCGGTCAACTCGACCTACGTCCACTCCCCGGAGGCGCCCTCCGAGTATTGCACTACAAACGTGACTCTCCTTTAGCCCCCACAGCTAGGCGGAGAAGCCTTTATAAAGCACCTCATTTTTGCCACCCCGGAAAGGCAGAGAACCTACCTTTTTTTGCTTTCTCCTGAAGCTGACAGAGAACCACAACCCAAAAGCTAACTCCTTAACTCTACCAACCCTTCCACGGACGAGAAACTCTAGACGAAGAACAAGCAGAGCGATCCTTGAAGCAACCCTTATGAATCCCATCACATGATCCTCTCTCTCTCTCTCCCTCTCTCTCTTTCTCTCCTCAAGGCCTTCTCAGGTCAAGGCAGCAGCCAAAGGTCTTCCAAAATGTTGAACAAGAGTTCTTAAATAGAAGAGCTTCAAAGGAGCTCATTAATTACAAGTTGCCGACAATATCGTCCAGGCCGATATGGACATCGGCCTGGCCCATCAGTACAAATCTTAGAAGATCGGCCAGAACATCATCCTGAATGTAAACTGGATGATTTAAAATTAGCTTGATCATCCAGGCCGATCTTACATTCATCTCGGCCGATTAGTTCAAATTAGTGGTAAATCGTGCAGAGCATCGCCCTGAATACGAGCTGGCCGATATTTATCATCCTGAAGTAAATTAAGGTTTTTGAATGGATCGTCCTGGCCGATCCTACGATCTTCCAGGACGATATGATCATATCAATCATCCTTAATTACTCCCTTGATTTCCTGATCAATTAAGGCATAATTTAAGAATTTCGCCCTGGCCGATTAATGATCGTCCTGTCCGATAATTTAAAAATAGAGTATACCTTAATTATCTATGGCGGCAACTTCTTTTTATTTTGAGCTTATCGTCCAGGCCGATACACGTATCGTCCAGGCCGATATGTTAATGATGACTGCCTTAATTAAGAATCCTTATTTAGACTTTCTGTTTTAAGCCTGATCGTCAAAGACAATGAAAATATCGTCCTGACCGATATGAGTAAAAACAAAAATTCTAAGTCTCTCAAGTGTGTGTGTAGGGTTACTTAGCATCAGTCTCTTTGACCATTACAAGTAGACTCAAGAAGTGAAAAATAAAAGTACAGACTGACTCAACCCTAAACTTACACAATCCTGAACTGGCTTCGTCTGTTCGTCCGATCTTCGATTCATGAAAAAGTTAGAAGCAACAAGCAGTCCAAGAGAAATAGTGATTATCAATCATCAAAACATAAGCCATGAAAATATATTTGTAACAATAAATATAGGAGACTCTGCTACTCCTAGAATTCTTCTTCCCAATCCGCAGCCTGACATCTCAACTTCGGTTCACCCAGCAAAGGACCCAATACCTAACCTAAATTCACCGATTGATGTTGTCTCATCATCAGAGCAAATACCCAACACCTCAACTGAGAATAGTCAATCAAGTTCCCCTCAAAGCGCCCTGATTTCCTCTTTTGAGCACAGCAGAAAAAATTTCAATGTCTCTACTACCCCCAATTAATTTTCCATCTTACAAATAGATGGACAACAAGATCTTGGTTTCCAAGATCTGGGTTCCTCTTCTCAGCATATTGTTGATGATAGTCTCCTCAAGGGGAAATCTCAAAAGTCCCAACATGCAAAAACAACAAGGGCTAAGGGTGCTAAGAAAGCACAAAACCTATCCAAATCTAAATGACAATGACTCTTCCTGCTGTTGGTTGCTGGAACATCCGTGGCTTTAATAAGCTGGAAAAAGTTCTAGCTTGCAAGAATTTAATTTCGTCTCATCAACTTGACATGCTGTGCATCCTCGAAGCTAAAGTTAATCCTTCTTCTCATCTGGACCCGTGGTTTCACAAGACCCATCAAATTTTTCCCTTGGAAAATTGCTGCAATAACTTTAGCGTCTCATATCCTGGGAGGATTTGGTTAAAATGGAATCCCTCCTCTCTTACATTCAATACTATCTGCTTTACCTCTCAACTGATTCATGGCTCACTTCGATATGGTAACTCTCCCCCCTTTTATATCACCTTTGTCTATGCTGCTAACTCCCCAAATGATAGAGCTCCTTTGTGGCATCAACTTTTGGATATGGAAAATTCTATCTCTTCTCCTTGGATTGTGATGGGAGATTTCAACTGTTTTAGAGATCCTAAAGACAAAGCTGGAGGTGCTCCAATCCACTTTAGCCGTATGGGTGAATTTAATGCATGGGTGTTCAACTCAGGCACTTTTGAGCTGAAATCCACTGGGTTGAGATACACTTGGTTCAATGGGCGTGTTGATGATCCTATTCACATCAAATTTGATAGAATGCTGGTTAATCAAAAGTGGTTGGATAGTTTCCCTCTATCCTATTATAAGGTTGTCCCCCCCACTTGCTCAGATCATACTCCCCTCTTATTATGCTCGGGTGCCCCTTCCTTGCTTAGCAGATTTCAGTTTAAAAACTATTGGCTAAATTTTGATGGTTTCTGGGATATTCTCATCACTTCTTTTGCCACTCATCATGCCGGCAGCCCTATCTCTAACCTGTATGGTAAACTTAAGGCACTCAAGCTACAACTTAAGTCCAAAAATTAGGCAAAAATCCATTATGTGAAATCTCATCTAGAGGTTCTTCTTCAACAACAAAAATTATGTCTGGATCATTTGCAAACTAACCCGTTGGATCAAGCCCTGAATGCTTCCCTCAAGGCTCTTAATAATAGAATTCTAAATTTGCAAAAGGCTTGGAGCTCTTGGATCATCCAAAGAGCTAAGGAAAAGTGGTTATATAATGGAGAAGATGATTTGGGATTTCTGTACGCCCGCATTAAAACTAGAGCCAATTCTTCCAAGATTAGGGAAATTTTCACTGATGAAGGGCATTTCAATTCCCCTCTGGTGGTTGCTAAGGCCATTGTGGATCACTTCAAAAAACTCTATAACCCGTTGGAACATGTTCACTCTTATAACAATTTATTTGCTTGTGGTGACTCTATCCCCAATCATCTCATAGCTCCTTTAATTGCTTCGGTTTCTAACACTGAGATTAAGCAAGTGGTTTTTTCTGGTCCATCGTCTTCAGCTCCTGGACCGGATGGTTTTACTTTTGAATTTTATAAAGGTGCTTGGGAGGTTATTGGCCTGTACGTCATCAATGCGGTTAATTTTTTTTTTAAAACTGGGAACCTTCCTAGGAGTGTTAAATCTACCGCTATCTCCCTCATCCCCAAGCACCAACAAGCCTCCAATATTTCGAATTTCAGACCTATATCTCTTTGTAATGTCTTCTACAAAATAATTGTAAAGATTCTTGCCAACCGGCTTAGATGTGTTGTGCCCTACATTATTCACAAAAGCCAAGTAGGATTTATCCCTAACAGAATTTCTACGGATAACATCATTTTAGCCAATGATATTTTAAAGGATTTCAATGGCAATCCTTCTAGAAAATATTTCTATGCGAAGCTTGATATTTGCAAGGCTTTTGACTATGTGAATTAGGATTTTCTCCTCAATAGAATGAAGATAAAAGGTTTCCCGGATCGTTTCATTGCTTGGATCAGAGGCTGTATTTATGGTGTTCCTTTCTCTGTTTGCATTAATGGAGTACTTGAGGGGGTTTTCACTTCTAAAGCAGGATTAAGACAAGGTTGCCCTTTATCTCCCCTGCTTTTTGCTATTACCATGGATGCTTTCTCTATCACTCTAGATGCCTCTTCCTTTTATGGTATTCCTTATGCTGATACCTCCATTAACCATCTCTTCTATGCCGATGATGTGCTGGTTTTTGGGGTGGCCTCTATTAACAATGCTATGGTGTTATCCAACTTTTTAAAGGTCTTTGCACTTGCTTCAGGTCTCTATATCAATCATTCCAAGTGCTCCATTCTGTTTTCTGGTAACACCCCGCTGGCTAATGATATCTCCTTTGCTCTGGGTTTTTCTCCAACTTAGCACTCACTAAAGTATCTGGGCCTTCCTATCTCTATCAAGAAACTTACTTCTGCTCACTTCCAACCTATTTTAAGTAGAATTTCTACTCTTCTTGATGGTTGGAAAGTTAAATTTCTATCTTTTGCAGGTCGGATCCAATTTTTAAGATTTACAATTGCTAATACTTTGGCTTATTGGATTAGGGGTTCTATTATACCCAAATCTTGCATGAAATTTATTGATAAGATTTGCTCAAGGTTTTTGTATCATGGCAATACTGAGGGGAAAAAATTGCACCTGATAGCTTGGCACAAAACCTGTCTTCCTACTTCCCTGGGTGGTCTCGGGATCCTGAACTTTCATGCCTTAGCCCACGATTTTGGTTGTTCTTTCATTTGGAGATGGTATACTACAAAATCTTTGGTTTTTGACTAGTTTAAATTCAAGTATCTTTCACCATGGAAACTGATTCCTCTGAAATGTCCCAGTTTCTGGAAATATATACATTCAATTGCTAGTAGGATTAAAAATGATCTCCGATTTATTGTTTTGTCGGAAGGCTGGAATTTCTCCTTATTTTGGGACCCTTAGATGGATGGGAAAATGCTCTCTAACGTTTTCATCACATCGGCTAGGTTATCTGATAAGCTTTGCTCTCTTATACAACATGGAACCTAGTGTTTATCAAATTATTTGCCTCTGTGGGTGAAACAACTTATTTCTGCCATTCCAATATCAGCCTCTGTTGTCCCTCTTCACTGGAAAAACCTGGATAAACCAAGTTTTAAGGTTTTTAAGATGAATTTCTTTGATGGTTGTCAATTGCAAGCATGGCATAAGTTCATATGGCACAAAAGGGCTGCTCTTAGGCATTCTTCTTATGCTGGGCTTCTTATTCGGGATGGATTAAAAACGGCTGACATTTTAGCCAAACGAAACATTTTCATAAATCCTATTTGCCCTCTTTTCCATGGTGATGTTGAAAGTGGTGCTCATTTATATTTTTCCTGTGAATTTTCCTTTGCAATTATCACCTATCTCCTTCCAGTTTTAAACTGCTTCTTATTAAGACCAACAGTTCTGTGACTTTTTGAATTTGTGGAGGATATTAGCATCCTTAATCCTGTGGAAAAGAACTTCTGCTATTTTGTGATTTGCTGTGTTATTTATTTTATCTGGAGGGAAAGAAATGATAGGAGATTTGAGGGGTCTCATCTATCTCAACATGAATTGTGCAAAAAGATTGCTTGGATTATTTCTTGCAAAACTTCAAAATGGAAAGACTTCGAACTGCTCCATGCTATGTTTCCTTCTTGTTTTTTGGCGGGCGATGCTTCTTCGATTTATTGGGGACAATGATGTCTGAAATTGGCCTGTTTCCCTTTGGATGGCTGCTCGGTTCCAGCCCTTGCAGGTTTACTCATTGGCACGGCATTTCACTACAACCTGTCTACCCTATTTTGTGCTGGTCCCTTTTGGCAACAAGGGCAGCATTTTGACGGCTTCGTGGGGACATTTGAGCTTAGCTGATTGCATGTTTTGTCCTTGCCGGTTCCAATTTTGCCTGAGTCCTCTGGTTTTTGCTTCTCAAACTTATTGTTTTTTGTCTTCTACTTTTTCTTCATCATTTTCATAGATTTCAAATTGTATTTTCCTTAGTTTCTTCTTTTCCAGCCACTTTTTAAGCTGAGCTCTTTGTAAGTCATCAAATTTTTGGTATATCAATATATACAGGCTTTGCCCCAAATTTACCCAAAAAACAGTTTTGAACACTGTAATAAAGAGATCTTTATCGTGGCTGTCATTGTCAAATGATTGGTGGCATCAAGGATTGAAAACTGTAACAAAAATCTTCTCTAACAATGGTGAATAGAATATGATACTAGTTTGTTATATCTTTATGGTATATAAATTAACATGAAAAAATAAAAAAAATAAGAAAAATTTCCTTGAGCAATTGCTTGCAGACCTTATGATGAGAGTATTTAAGCTGGCATCTGATAGGAAACACGTACCCAAAAGCAGAAAAACTGCTATTTTTCGGAAGAAAATAACAACTTGATAGCAGCAACCTTGAGAAAACTGTAAAAATTGAGAGAACAATGAAGGATTCCACTAACGTATGCAGAAAAATAACAAAAGATACACGTCTCTTTAATTTGAGAGGAAGAAACAACTCTCCAAATTTCTAGTCGAGACTAGAGCCCAAGTACACAAGAGATCTCAAATTTCTTATTCAAATTCATGATAATCCCAAACCCTAACAAGAGAAACTAATTAAAGTAAAAAAGAATAGTACAAAATCCCTAAATTACCCCTAATTCAAATTTTCTCTCCCAAATAATGTTTAATTAAGCCTTAAGCCCCACCAGATATAAGTGATTTTCTAGCAAAAATTCTTTAATTCGGTGGTTTTTTTTCTTCCAGCATTTGCCGCATAGGAAATTGAAACCAGCAGTTTATTCCGGCGGTTTTAAGTTGTGGTTTCGCCTGTGGTCGGACCGGCGGCTGGTGTAGAATAATCGCTAAAAATTTCTAGCAGTTGGTTCGGCGTCTAATCGTCAAAAAATCACCGCTAATAATCGATAGTTTCTCTTGTGTTTCAGCGTAGTTAACATAGTGCATTGTACAAGCATCTCTTTGTAGATTCTCGGACGTTAATAAACACGTCCCTAGAAAATACAGGTTTGAAATCATGCATGGGCCAATGGAATGGTTGATTTAGACATTTTTTGTTATGTTTTACACTGGAAAGCATTAATAAGCTAAAATTTTTATTCTTCCTATGTTCCAATATGGTTTGTTATCTCACTACTATTAAAATAGACTTTCGCAGCATTTGTTTGCCCTACGGAAGCTGTTAAAACATTTACTATGTTCTTTGCAGCAGTTTATAAACCACTACACATCCGCCATATTTATTATCACTACAAATTACTTTTACAACGCTATTGAAACAATTGAATTAGATCTAGCTTTTGGCAGCAACTTTAACCGCTACATATCTGATACATTACAATAATTTTAACACCTACAAATCTGGACAATGGGTCTATAACAGTAGTTTTAACACCTACGAATATGGAAATATGTCTATACTTGCGGTTATAACTGCTCCTAAACTACAGACTAAACCAATGACAGTAGTTAAAACCACAATATTTCTAGCAGATTTTTCTTAAAACAAATGGATCATTTGCTCATATATCACCAGTGTGTATTAAGTGTGAAACGTTAACCAATGTATTTCAATAATGATATACTTAAGTGCTAGCTAAAGTTGTGTTAGCCCAATCACACATGAACAACACCACATGAAATAAGCCAGAGTAATTAAGCTCAATAATATCATTCAATCGACCATAATAATAAAAATTTCTAATTTCAATTTTGTTAACAACGCCATAATTTTGTATTATCTTGTTCTCATTGTGAGCTTTAGTATGAAATTGATACTCATTAACATAAAATCTTTTAAATATTTATGTGATTTGCTTAAGAACAACCGCGAGGTGTCTAATTTCTTTTGAAACTATTGAATCGTCTTTAAAAGTAATATACACAAAAATTTTAGTCAAATTAAGCATATGATCTTTTTTATCAAAACATCGTGCAATAAAAATGACCAAGTAAGGAGAGGTTTTGATTTCTGACTGTTCATTTGAACCATTCAAAAAAATGTTTATTAACAAGTTTATCAAGAACTAATGACATTAGAGGAAAGTTATTGTCTCTTTTTTGTCTCTTTTTCTCCTTTTAAAATCAATATACTTTGCTAAATGATCATAATGTCGAGCACATATATATGACCATACATTAATGATAGGTCATCTAACACACATATAGACACTTGACCAAAAGGTTTATCGGTAGTCATGAACTTGTAGGAAATACCTTCGTCCTTAGATAAAATTCTAGTAGATATGAACTGGGCCAAAGTCTTCACACTATCCAGATATTTTGAGAAAAATGAAATTCCCTCTTCAGCAATGTATCACTCAACAATTGACCCTTCAGGTTATGACTTATTGCCAGAAAATCCTTTAATACTAAGAAAAATATATAAATTATGAAAATATACGTGAATATACCCCACAAAATAATAAAACATTTAAGCAATAAGAAAACATATTACCTTTTAAAAGGGTACATCCATCTATAATGTTATGCCCTCCAAATTTCACTTCTTCAACCAAATGGATAAGCAAGTTGACCATGACAGTAAAGAATGATATGAGAAAGTACTTCTCCATATTATATAAAATCAATGAAATTTCTTTTTGTTTATTGTCAAGTTGAATTGGATTTATAACTTTTGCGCATATGAATTTCAAGAAATGTGAAATCCCAATAATGATGGTTAGTACTTCATTTGATGGTGATCTTAATGCAATAGACAATTGTGGCTTTTTAGACCCATTATTTTGCACTCTTTATTGTTAAAACTTTTAGAAATATTTGATGAATAACCCTTAGGTAGCTTCATATTTTTGAGAACTTCACAAAACATCACTTTATCCTTTTTAGACATCGTAAATAGGGTTGGTGGTAAAATATAACTACCTTTTGAAGAACATGAGTATGCAGTTCAGGCTTCATTCCAATTGAACCAAATTTTGTCAAGCTTGTAAGTTATCTTTAATTTATCAAGGTCTAGCAATGTAGAAATGATGTTATCAAAAAATATTTTTCTATATATGCATAACATCTAAATTATGAGGTAATGCAATATATTACCAATAAGATAACTAGAAAAATATTGATTTCTTCTTCCACTTAGTAGGCACACTTATCATTGACAGACATTGCAGCTTTGTACACTCTCTAGAATATTTTTGCCCTATCATTATTAAGTTTTCCAAGGGTGAATTGATGATTTTGTAATTCAGTACAAATTTCACTACCAGAAATCCTTACAGGCACTGATCTAAGTTCATTTGTATTATCAAAGTACTATTTTTTCTTACAAAATAAATGGGTTGTTGTAAGACAATTTCAGTGGCCCATATATGCAAACTTCATACTCTTATACAACCATAATGAATATTATTTTGGGCACAACATGGACAAGCAAACTGCCTTTGGTGCTCCACCCAGATAGCATGCCATATGTGGGAAAGCCATTAATAGTCCACAATAATGTTGCACACATCATGAAATTTTCTCCACTTGTTGCATCATAACATTAAACACCTTGTCATAGTTGTTGTAGTTTATGAATTAAAGGTTTGAGATAAATGTCAATGTCATTTCTAAGATTTTTCTCACATGGTATAATCATTGAAAGAATAAATGATGCTTATTTCATTCCACTACACGGGGGCAATTATATGGTACCAAAATCACTGGACAAATGCTATAAGTACTGCTCATAATCTTAAAAGAATTAAAACCATTAGTTGCTAAACCAAGGTGAACATTATGTGGATATGTGACAAAATCAAGAAATCTAAAATCAAATGATTTTCATGCTTCTCCATCAGTTAGGTGTCACAACATACCGTATATATTTCATTGTGTGGCATCCAAAATAATCTTTTCTACAAATTTTTTTGGCTTTAAATAATCTTTGAAGTCTTAGAATTAATAGAAAATATCAAAGAATTTTAGCAGGTTTCATTTGAACTATTTTATATTATAAAATATTGCTCTTTTGATTAAGAGGCCATCTTAATGCTCCATAGACTTTGTATACATTCTCATTAGACTTATATTCGCAAAATAACTTGTAATCATTAGGGCATGCATGTATCTTGGTATAACTAAAATCAATTTTCTTCATTAATCTTTTAACTTCGTATGTAGCTCTGTGTAATAAAGTCAGGAAATGCTTCAATAAGTTACTCTAATAACATATCGAAAGATCTTGTAGTATAAGAGTTTAGACATTTTAAACAAAATAAATGTATTATGAATAACAACTTTGAAAATATCTTACATCCTAGATATAATTATGCCCCCATATTTTGTAATAACTTTGAATATTTTTCATCTTGTTTATTTAAATCTTGAGTAAAGTTTTCATGTTGATCAACTAATTTAATTGATTCATTGATTGGAGCAAATGTATCCCTCAATAATATTTCAATTTCATTATTATATGGTTGCTCAATTTGAGTAGTTTGTCATACAAAATCAGACATACTAACAACACCTTCATTTTTTGCATCTCTAACAACATCTTGAAAACCCTTCCCATGCCTATTCCAAATAATATATCATGTAAATAATCCATTAGTGATAATGTGTTCCTTGACATCTTGTACTAAATGAAATTATTTGTTGATGCATAATTTGCATGGTCATAATGTCTTTTCTAATAGATTCTCACTCAAACTAGAAAAATCTAAAAAATCTAAATTCCTTTGTTGTATTCATGACTCTATCTTAACTTGGTTATCCAACTCTTATTCATTTTAAAGTTCAACTTTTAGCCATTGATAATAATTGAGAAACTATTACAGTTCATATATTTTCTAAGAAATAATCAAGCTTTTAAACAATGGGTAATGCAAACTTTATTCAAATGCAACAAAACATGGTGTGAGATTGTTTGACTTAAAAAAAGAGGTTTTTGAAAAGTTAATTTTCTTTGGAAAAATTTAATTTTTGGAATTTCAGTTTTAAATTCAAACACATTATTATGAATGATATATCACTTAAGGAGACAAAAATATCATTTCCTAATGGGTTCAGATTACAAAACTTTGAGTTCATCCTGATTATCATTATCAAATTCAGAGAAGAATCACATATGACTCTAGAGGGTCAAAAATGACATTCGATCTAGTATTTGACTGTGATAATCTAGATAAAAGATCATTAATTTCATAATCAAAGTTATGATAATAAAATAATATATCTTTTCAAAGAAAGAATAAATCATTCACTATCAATCATTTAAATATGACAATAATAATCGTTGACTTTATTTTTTCCAAAGATAATTAATTGAGTTTTTAAAAAGATTGATTTTAAAATTTGATATAAGTTCTTTAACTCTCTTACGAGTGCAAGCCCTCTTAGTTAATTACATTATAGGAAGCTAAAGTTTCCTACAAAAACTTTAGATTAAAATATGGGTAGGAATTTCATTTAGAATTTTTGAGGAGTAATATCAAAGGAGTGATGTTTGAATTTCAAATAGAATTAGATTAAATTTTGAACAATAATTCTGGAGGTCAAAGGATGAAAGGTAGGAGGTGTTTTAAGATTCTAAAATACTTCAGAGGCACCCCAGCCTATCCTATGTATTGAGCTTTATGTTTTAGTTTGAAGAGAAATTTAATTTAGGTTGATTAATTTATTGAAATATTGAGATTATATGCCAAGAAGGTGAGGACTTAAGATTTTAAAATCTGCCTCTGAATATAGATCTAAATTGGGCACTAAATAACAGTAGCCCGAACCTAGCTAATGTAGAGTAAATCTAGACTTACCTCGGCCTGAATTGGGGAGCTAGCTAACCATCTAAGCGCTTAAATCCATGTGTACAATCTTTTTTATTAAATAGTGGAAGGGATGTTATTATTTAATTTTTGGAGAAGTGAGGCCTATGTCTAGAGCAGTTCCTAATTGGCCCCTTAACTTAATGTAGGGTGATTATGCTTAAGAAAATTTAACTAGAAATTTAAACACTTTTAATTTTTTGTTCTAATGAAATATATACTATTTGACTTGATAAATTCATAAGTTTGTATGAAGAAATTTTAAATAGGCTTAAAATAAGGTTTTTACTTAGAGGTTACACAACATCCCCTTGATAGGAATGCATCCTAATAGGTCTGGTGGCCTGCTAAGACTTGGAGGTGGGGATGTGCCTTATAAGGAAGAGAAAGTTCAAGCTGAATGCATGCAAACTCCCGGGTCATTCTCAGGCTTACTTTTTAAAGTCATTAAGTTTTAATGTTAGCGTAAAAAATTGAATTTTAATTAGAGTAGAAAAAGTTTGTTCATACCCTCACGAGCCTCCGATCGTTCCAGGCTAAAACAAAATATGTCATGAAAGAAATAAAGCTTAAAAAATAGGCCATTTCTAATGTGTAATGAATTTAAATAAATCAAATTAAATCAGTTAAATTAAATATAATGTTTATGTGGCAAGTGCCACTTAATAGTCAGTGTACCACTGACAACAAGCTGGATTCTACTCCCCTTTATCTCCAGTAATACCAGCATCCTAATAATATTGTTAATCATGTTAACCACTATGATTGGTTATTTGACTTATCAGGTGTTAACATTGTTGTTCCTAATAATGTTGCTGAGGAAGTGAATGATAGTAGTTTTTATTATTCTCTAGAAGATGTTTGTTTGGATGTAGTGAAACTTGATAAGGCTAGTTATTATATTGCTTAAAAGAAGAATAAAAAGAAATACAAAAATACAAAAAATAGGGAATTTCCTTTTGCTTTATTTTCTCTATTTATTTTCTTTTGTTCCTCTTCTGTCTTTATTTCTGCGGGCCTTCGTCGAACGGGGTTGTTGGGTTTTGGTTTTCCTTGTCTTGATGTGGATCCTTATTTTTTATGCTGGTAGCTTGGCTTGGAGGTCTGCAATTGCTATTGGTGGGGTAATTCTTTAGAACACATTTTTAAATATTCCGTTCGATGCTCCATGAGATCTAATTTGAGTTTAATTTTTTGTTTGTCATGCTATTTTGTGAGCTTTTTTCAAGTTAGTTTGGGTTATTTTGTTGTATTTCTAATGCTATTTATTCTCCTGGTTGTGGGTGCTTATGGTTGGGGGTTTCTTTGCTGTTGTTTCTATTTTGATGGGGAGGTGGTTGTCGTCTTGTAGCTTTTGGCTGGGGCTGGTTGTGTTAGAGGCTTGTTGAACCCTTCGTTCTTTGTTTTTTCTTTTTCTGCAGGTTGCTAAGGTCTTCTGTTGCTTCCTTGGTTTGGTTGGAGCTATTGTTATGCTGGTCTAGCCTTCTTTTAGATGTCCCTCTCTTGGGTGGCTCATAAGCTCTATAAGTGGATTTGCATGTTTTTGTTGCCTTCATTTATTTTAGCTTATTTCTTTTAATATATTAAATTATTGGTTCATAGGTTTGTATTTTTATAGAGATTATGGTTCATTACTGACTTGTTATCCTTTCTAATTTAGATCATAGGCCTTCATGTTGGTTTTATCTAAAAAAATAAAAATTTTAATAAATCATAATTAAATCAAGACAAATCTAAAAAAAATATGATAGTTATTATATATGGTGTATAACCTACCTATAATAAGTTCCACATCCTATAGTATATGAATTGAATAAAGTAGCCATGCTTACTTTCAAAAACTAAAATGGGATATTATCAAAAGTAGTGATTTGGTAATCGAGTCTACCATATCACAGTATGCCATGACAAGATCTATTTAAGATTTTAAAGCCTATCTAGTAAGACATGCTCTAATACTAATTAAAAGTGTTTTTACACAATTAAATGGGATTGGTGAATTGATGTGGTTCTTAAAAATTTAAAGATAATTATATGCATAAGGTTGTATAACCAAAATAGATTAAAGATCCTTGTTTAAAAAATTGTTCAACAAGATAAAAATTTTCTTTTAAATAAAAAAAATTATTTTTGGATTTTTTTTCTTAAATAATATTTTATCATGCAAAATAACTCAAATCTACTAGTTTACATTTTTATCCAATTTTCTACAAATTATCATTTAATCATATGCACAAAATAAAATTGCAATAAAGTAAATTCAAAAAATAAAAAAGAGTGTAAATCATTTATATTAGTTAAGTTAATTATATTTAGGTCCACTCCTCAAATCATCTCCTTGAGAATTCCACTAACATTCTCCTTTTTTCTCCTAGCAAGGTGGAGAAGCCTCTTCCCTTCCTATGGTAATAAAGAAATCCAAAACTACTTTCCTCATAAAAAAGCAACTTATCTCTAGCCTTTTACTAGATCCACAAAGTCTTTCCAACCTCTCACAAGGTCTTTGAGAACCTGAACAACACCCAAAGGAAACAAATGATATAGAATTAGCTAAAACTATCATGATGAACCTTACACACAAATCTCTTAAACTTCTCAAAAACTTTTCTCTCAAGTTCTTTCAAATATCTCCTTTCAATCCTTTCTTAAAAAACTCTTACTATTTTCACAAAAAGTTTGTTCACTTCTTAAAAAATACGGTTTTATATATTAGTAGTTTTTTTTTTTGAAAAAAATGGAAAATAAATTCTAATTAGATTTTTTAAGAAATTTGATGACATGATCATATTATATGATACAAGTATCATATATTACAACTGGTTAAATCAACTTGAACATTAAAACTATGCTCTTTTTGATTGGACTATATGATATAGATCATACAATACAATTAGTTCAATTTATTAACGTAAGATATTGGTTCATCCTATCCAATCTAAGGTTGAATAGACATCTTCTATGTTTGCTCAAATCATATGATGCATACCTAATAGTATGAAATTTTATACCAATTCAACTTCTCAATTTTTGTCCTAAGATATATAGATATCTTAAAGATTCATATAGCACGAATAGGATCGTATATTATGATTAGATTAACTTTGAATTTACCTAATTTTGAAAAAAAAATTATAACTGTCGAGCTTAATTTTAAATAATAGATTATACCAGATGATATATATCATATAGTACGATTAGTTATATGAAAATTATGGTTTTAATTTTTTGTTGATTAATACAACTTGATTATCTTATTTTGCAAAAACTTTCACTCTTATCATACAACATAATTCGATCATTTAATGTGATTAATTAGAGAACCAAGTATTTAAGGTTTAGGTTTCAAATTTTTTGTTTTAATTTGTTTTACAATCTTGCATGTGTAATTGGTTGTTTAGCCCATTATATTTTTGCACAAATATATGAATATATACTCAAGAAAATGAAAAATTACAGATTTACACAACACTTCAACTTTTGAGGTCTTCTTGTCTTTGCTGATTTCATATCTTTAAATTGAACTTTATTAGCCATCTTTCTTATTCTCATCCCTTATGTATCATATATCACTTTATCCTTCATCTGCACTTTTACCTGAAACATTACTTTAAAAGAGATGATCTGCACACACATACATAATTTAGATCTATATAAGTAGTAATATTTGTGATCATTAAAATAATAGTCTATACACTAGGCTCATGGGATCTAACTGTTAGCATATACTCGCTCATGTGCCCACTACCCTGCTCTAACAGCCGCAAAAACCTCCAACCAAATTCCAGACAGCTACGTCTAATGGATCACGTGACTCATTCTCCCTTCTTCGCTATATATGTAAACAATCCTAGAGGAAATATGAACAAGATGTGTTTTGGAATTCACATCACATTTTCGGCTAACCTTCCATGCTTTCTGTTTAGTTTTCATTAATGCAGGTTCTTCTCATGGTATCAGAGCTGTAAGAAGCTCTACAGTTCCTTCTTTACATGACTGAGCACGAAGTCTCAAGCGCCCAGTTGGCGTCACAGCCGACCTCTTCTCTCTTGGCGTCAATGGTGGAATTCATGGTTTCATATCCTTTAAAATTCCTGAAGTCCAACATTAAGCAAATCGTCACTATTCAGATTAACAATGAGAACTATGCCATATGGAGATCTCAAATACTCCAGCTCTTCATCGCGAACGGGTTTGAGGGATACCTCACGGGAACACAACTGAAGCTGGCAGAAATAAGTGCAGATTATAGACTAGGGATGCTCATTGATCAAAATTTAATTTATGCACTGTTATCCACCGTCTCCCCTTTAATACTTCCTTATATCCTTAATCTATTCTCGGCTCAGGAGATCTGGAAAACTCTCGAGAACAGACTCCAACCCACCAAGAGTTCAAGAGTTATACAACTCAAGAACGCACTACATAACGTCACCATGGGAGAAAGTTCAATGCAACAATACCTGGCACAAATCAAAGGCTTAGTGGATAACATTGACGCAGCTAGATCTCGAGTAGATTCCAAGGATATCCTTCACTACATTCTCAACGGATTACCCGCTGCATACAACTCATTTTGAACCTCCATTCGAACCTTCCATACCTCCATAAGCCTTGAAGTCCTCTACTGACTACTATGTAGTGAAGAGATTAATATTCAAAACCAGCTTCTTAAGGACTCCACATTGTCCAAAGACAATGTTGCCTTTTATACCAACACTCGTTCTAATCGAGGTAGAGGAAGCTATCCGTTCAATACCCGCCTAGGTCGTGGCAAAGGAGCCAGCAATCGAACCACAAGCTCTGTCAATCCTGCAGCAGCAAACTCTGTTGCTGCACATGAGTTGAACCAGCCCAGAAAAAATTATCAAATCTGTAACAAACCAGGACACATTGCTGCTCAATGTTGGCACAGATGCAATTTAAACTACGTCCCTGCCCCGCCACGAGCTATGCTCTCTCACGCATCCCCTGCTTCTCCGACTGAATGGGTGATAGAAATAGGAGCCACATTCCATCTCATGGTCGATGCTACTATCTTCCAACAACCACTTCCCTATTAAGGGTCGGACTCAATCTCTATCATGAATGGTAGCACGCTCCCCATCCAGCATAGCGGTGACGACATCCTTGCCCTACCTCAATCCAACCGTAAGTTATTCTTACGCAATCTTCATCATGTTCCAGCCTTATCTCACAACTTACTTTCCATCCAAAAACTAACATCCGATAATAACTATTCAATCTCCTTCGATTCCTCTGGTTTTCAAATTCTTGACCTATAGGATAATTAGATTCTTCTTGGTGGTAGATGTAGAGATGGTCTCTACCATCTATCAACACATATCTCTACTTCCAGTCTTAAAGCTCTCCCGTTCAGTCCGACTTCCACCAATGCTTGGCATGAGCGGCTTGGCCATCCGAATCAACAAATACTTCATACATTAGCTAAATTAGACTCCTCTATATGTATTTCCCCCTTTTTTCAATTTGCAAATTCTGTAATATGGCTAAAATCCATAAACTACCTTTTCAAAATAGAATACAAAATGCTTCAGCTCCATTTATGCTTGTTCACACCGACGTCTAGGGTCCTGCACCCATTTCATCGCTCACCAATTGTCGCTACTATGTCACCTTCATAGATGATTACACCCGATTCTGCTAGCTATACGTAATGAACTCCAAGGCCAAAATCTTCTCTAAATTCCAGTAATTTACAACTCTCATTTAAAGTTAGTTTCAAACTAAAATAAAAATATTACGATTGGACGGTGGCGGTGAGTACACAAGAACCCAATTCAAGTCATACCTCTCGTCCTAAGGAATCCTTCAGCAATTCTGCTGTCCACATACCCTCGAGCAGGACGGCCTCACTGAGAGAAAGAATCATCACCTACTTTACACAACTCTTCCACTTCAAGCCATCCTTTAATCACCTCCGAGTGTTTGGTTGTCAATGCTTCCCCTATCTCCGACACCAAGCACCCAACAAATTATCCCCACGATCATTTGAATGTATATTCACTGGATATTCTTCTACCCACAAAGGGTGCAAGTGTTTTGATCCCCTCACCAACAAAACACACATCTCTCACCACGTTGTATTCCATGAACATGTCTTCCCATATCAGTCTACCAATCTCACACCGACTCCCTCTTCTTCAACCAATTACATATCACCTCTTACCCTCCTCCCCATTTCAGCCATTCCAGCTCCACTAATACAACAAGCAACTCCAATCACCACACCTGCCCCTACCTCACTCCAATCACAAGAACCTCCTATCAACCCTCCTGTCCCATCTTCAGTCAATCCTCATTACCCCGAATCCACCTCCCCCACGCTTAGCTCCACAATTCCTACCTGCCCACTACCAATCACTCACCCAATGCTCAATCAGCTCAAATCTGGAATCATTAAACCCAAACCAATTCTGGACATACTAGCCAACCAAACCACTCACATTACTCCAACATCCTTCACTCAAGCCAACCAAAATCCCAACCAGCATGCTGCCATGACCGAAGAAATTCAATCCCTTCACAAACAGGGTATGTGGTCACTTGTTTCCCCACCATCATAGCATCTCATCTTGGGATGTAAGTGGACTTATAGAACCAAGCTGGATTCAACTGGGAAAATTGACCGCAATAAAGCATGGCTAGTGGCCAAAGGTTTTGATCAGCAACCTGGTATCAACTACCATGAGACGTTTAGTCCCATAGCTAAACTGCCAACCATATGAATCCTCATCGTCATTGCAACTCAGCGTACTTGGCCCATCACCCAGTTGGATGTTTCCAATGCTTTCCTCCACGGTGATCTCGACGAAGAGGTCCACATGAGGCAATCACCAGGTTTCATGGATAAACACCATCCCGATCACATGTGCAAGCTACATAAGGCCATTTATAGCCTAAAGAAATCCCAAAGACAGTGGTATTCCAAGCTCGCCTCCCATCTTCAAGTAACCGGGTTTCACTTCAGCAAATTCGATCCCTCGCTGCTACTTTACAACACCGGCACAACTAGCATTTACATACTCATCTACGTCGACGACATGCTCATCACTGGTAACTATAACCAATTCATTGAGCACCTCTAAACAAACCTTAAACAGGTTTTCTCCCTCAAAGAACTTGCCCCTGTCTCTATGTTCTTGGGCAGTCGTATTACCCCACTTTCATCAAGTCACTTCCTTGACCAGCAACAATATGCCCAAGCTATCTTATAAGTAAGTGGCTTCCTTAACTACAAACCGTCTCTTACTCCCCTGGCTCTCAAACAGACAACTGCCAAAGCTTCAGCTTAGTCGTTCAATGATGCAATGTTCTACAGGAAGCTAGCGAGCTCTCTCCAATATTTAACCATCACACGACTGGACATTGCCTTTGATACCAATCAAATATGCCAGCATATGCATGACCCACAACTGTGCCACTTTCAAGCTCTAAAGGGACTCCTCCGATACATACAAGGCATAATTGCATACGGCCTCCCTCTGCTACATAGCACTCTGGATCTATCCACTTATGTTGATGCAGATTGGGCTTCCGACATCACTGATAGGATTCTTGGCTCTAATCTAATTTTCTGGTCAGTGAAAAAGCAAAACACCGTTGCTAAGTCATCTATTGAGGCGGAATATCGGGCGCTAGCAGCAGCAATGTCGGACATCATATGGCTCAGGCGGCTCCTCCGTGACTTCGACACACCTCAAATTACACCCACAAAAGTGTTTTGCAGCAATACCTCCACCATAGCCTTAGCTAAAATCCCATATTCAATGCTCGTACCAAGCATATTGAGATTGACTATAATTTTATTAGCCATCACATTACCAACAAGGAGATTGAACTTATACACATTAACTTTGCTAAGAAGCCAGCTGATATCCTAACAAAACTACTAGCAATATCTAGATTCCAAGAACTTCGCACCAATCTAACTATTCTTCCCAAAGATACTTAGTTTGAGGGAACCTGTTAGCATACACTCGCTCTGTGCCCACTACCCTGCTCTGATAGCCGGAGCAGCCTCCAACCGAATTCTAGACAGCTACGTCTAATGGATCACGTGACTCATTCTCCCTTCTTCTCTATATATGAACAATATGAGTTTTGGAATTCAGATCACATTTTTGGCTAACCTTCCCTGCTCTCTGTTTAGTTTTCATTAATGCAGGTTCTTCTCATTAAAAGAGATGATCTACACACACATACATAATTTAGATCTATATAAGCAGTAATATTTGTGATCATTAAAATCATAGTCTATTCACCAGACTCATGGGATCTAACAACCTAAGCTTTAACTAAGAGTAAAGTATGAATATTAAATCTAACTAATGATATATAATAGTTATTATGGTTGAGATTTTACTTTGAATTAATGATTGCAAATCGCTTGAACATTAACTTAATTTTTGACATGAATCAAGCTTGGATGGAACCAAATTAGTCGAGCCATGAGCAATTTTTATTTATTTTTTGGTTTGGTACAATTTGAGTCAATTTCAGGCTAAGCTTGGATCTAGTCAAGCTAGCCCAAAATATGAATTTTTTTATTATGTATATATATATATATATATATATATATATATATATATATATATATATATATATATATATATATATATATATATATATATATATATATATATATATATTAAATATTATAAAAAATAAAAAATAAATGATTTTGACCTGATTCAATTGTAATTCAAACAAGCTCAACATCTGCTTTATTAAAGTCAAGCTACCTTTATGTTGAACTGTTTTGAGCCACAAGCCCTTTTCAAACCAACTTAAATGGGTGCAATCTTATCTAAAGCCATTACTATATCAGCTTGTTCTCATCCCTAGTCGTTAATAACCGATGCCTGACACTCAACTTCTTGGTTTCTTTGTCTCTCTTCCAATTAAAAGAGTAACCAAGCTAGTTATCTATTGTCACCTGATGATAACTCTAAATACATTATGACTCTCATCACCCATATGATGGCCATCACTAATAGTTTAAGCATAATAGATTGTATTAATAGCTTGGTCTCAAATCAAGAGGCAGCTTTTGTAAATATTGATTCACATTAATGGAACGTTTTCAAATGATTTTGACCTTATTTATTTTCAACCTAGTTTTTCTAAATTAATTAAAAGAATCTTTCTCATATATTAGTTGAACTTTTTTATGTACTTAGCATCTTTGTACAATCCTAAGACTTTAAACTCTTCATCTATTATCATAAATATTTTAACATGTAATAATAAAAATTAGTCTTCTTGTTATGAGATAATTTGTTTATTTCCCATCATATATATATATATATATATATATATATATATATATATATATATATATATATATATATATCTTCTCCTTCGCACGTTTCTGGTGCTGAGGGGAGTTCTCTCTGCCTTACTTTTCTCTTCTCTTGTGTTCTTTGTTTTCTTTTTTTCAATTATGTTTTGAATTGGTTTTCATGATGACAAATGTTTTTAAGTGTTCTAATCCTAGTTTTCTCAATTGTAAGAATCCTTAATCATTCAAAGGTATTATTTCTGGTTCTGATCCCTCGAATGCTTTTTCAAATATCAAAGTAACTATTCTTTGGGCTTTGACGGCTCTGTGGATCTCAGAGGAAGGAGTGTAGCACCTTGCAAAACCTTTTTATTTTGCCCTGGTAGGTAAGTTTCCATTGCACAGACTTGTGCTTTATAATATTCCAAAATTTCTTTTTAAGTTGAAGCTTACTAGTGATTTTTCGATAACCTAGTTAGATCAACGATATGTGCTAATCAAGTTATCTAATGATTTTGACTATGGAAAGGTTTTTGTACATAGATCGTAATATTTTAGCAATTGTTTTATGAAGTTAATTAAATAGTCTCATTTTTTTTGATATTTTGGAGGAAACTCTGATCGTTACCGTTTTGGCTTTACTTCACGGATCTTTGTCCCCATTTCATCTCCCCTTGTATTCTCCATGGTCTTGGTTCTTTATTTTGCCGTTCGATCCAAATAGATAATGCAACCGCTGTGGGTTATAGACATGTGGTTGCTCCTATGCTTGTTGAACTGGACATTACTAAAAAGTATCCTGAATCGGTTCGGCTTGGACTTGAGAAAAACTGATATATTCAGAAGGTGGTATTTGAAGATTTTCCTAGCTTTTGTTCTCATTACAAAGCATTGGGTCATAACAAAGTTGAATGCCTCATTTTACACCACCATTTGAGGAAATCTATTATTCCTAAACCTGGTCCAAAAACGGTTAATGGCCCTATTCTTATTGGGTATTCTGATAAGGTACAATTGAATGATCATAATTCTGTTCTTGATAATGTGCATTTAGGAAAGGTATTATTGATTTCTCCTATTAACTCTCATTTTGATGTTGTTTGTGTTAACAATAATGCTGATTCGCCTCTCGTTACTCCCTCTAGTGCCAATTCATTCAAATATTTGGATTCTGATAGTGATAAAATAGATAACATTTATCTTATTTTTTTAAATGTCTGGTAAGCATTTAATTTCTTCTTTTGCTGGTAAGAGTTTGTCGAATGACATTTATGATATTGTGGGTAATATCGTGACTTATAGTTAAAACCCTGTCATTGATTTTTATCTTTCTATTGAAGGGATGGATGTTTCTCATAGCGTCCCTATTATTGATTTATCTATTTCTCCCACATTGGATGTTGAGTATATTAACTTGGATGGTGGGTTGCATAAGGGTTTACACTCTGTTGACCCTATTGATCACTCCAATTGGATTGAGGAATTCTTGGGTAATAAGTGTTGTGATGGGGATATATATGGTGGTTGTTCTAAGGTGTCTTTAGAGGATTTTGATTTCAATGTGATGAAAAATGATAAAGTTGACTTCTCTACAATGTTAGGGAAGAAAAATAAGAAAATGAAAGTTAAAAATTCTTGAACTAGGCTTTATAAATGCTTTTGGTTGTTCTATTAGATCAAAATCTATTGTTTAGTGGGGTTTTATTATGTTTTTTTTTTAAATAATAAAAACCCACGGTGGGGCCTACGTGTTATTTAAAGGTAAATAGTATGAAGTCCTTAAATGGACCTCGCGCTCACTACTGCTCATAAGAGCTATGAAAATAAAAGACAAAAAACCTACGAGCACAAGATCCTTACTACACAAAAATACAAGACAACATAGGTACATTCTACAGTGCTTAAGCACAAACACCCAAAAATAGGGAAGAAAAGAAAATGAGCATGCACGATATGCTTCCCAGCAAAAATCTTATAATCCTTGCTACCTGCACAAGAAACCTGCAAGAACAACACAAAGCCTACCAAAAAACAACACAAAGCAATGTAATAGAAAAAATTAGATAAAATGTAAACCTAAGGATATAACTAGAAAACTGTTTTATGACTGTAGTAAGACAGCCACCAAAGAATGAAGTACAAACTCCCATCCGAGAAGAGAGCAATCAAATTCCAAAAGGCAACAAACTGGGAATTAAGACAACCAACCGAGTAATAATTCCAACATATATTCCCAGAGGAAACCCCCCACATCACCATGTTACACCAGAAAACACCTACACCACACAAGAACAAATTGCAGGTAAAGATTATACAGAAAAACCACTCTAACCCCACCAGAATTGAGCCTCCTAGGCTCCAGCAACATGTCCAACCCGCAATAGAGCTCAACATTAAACTTCGCCCAACACAGTCATAACACATAGAAACTAAGAGAGAACCTCGAAACACCCAAAACAAACCAGTTCAGCGACAGGTAGAACCACACCCAGTAAGAAAAAACAACACAAAAACTAAGATAATGAAGCAAAACACCAACCCTCAATGAAGAAAAAAACCACAACCACCAGAAATAACAAAACCACCCAAAAGTAATGGCAGATATAAGGTAAACCAATTTGATCTAATCTAACAATGCCCTGAACATGATTAGGCAACTGAACAAGTGGGAGATCATTAAAACTATTAAGCATTGTACCCAAAATAGCCAAAGCTTGCGCAATAGCATTCCCTTCTACCTTAATGAAAGAAAAGGAGTAAGAAAAGAATTCAACACCTCTTTAATATTTCTCTGGATGTAAAACAGAGCTGGGGCACACATACTATCATCTTTATTAAGACACAATAGACTATCATAATAAGAGGCAGCCTCCAAAATAATGTTCATGAGGAAAATAGCTTTGCAAAGATTTAACCCATGCAGAACACTAGTGAAAATGCCATGTAACTATCATCAACATTAGCCGGCCCAGCAAAGCCAGAAATATAAATTCCCAGATGATTTTTGATGATACCACCATAGCCAAATTTACTACCAACTTTAGCACAAGCCACATTCAATTTGAAAAGATTAGGAAGAGGCTTGCACCAATTAAAGCAAATATATCTAATTTAACACTTATCCACCTCCCCATTAATACCAAAAAAGGAAAGGGTATAATAATAATTAATTCTTAAAATTGTTAGTAGAAAGGAAATTGGAAGAATAAAGAGAAACCACCTTGTCTTTAATTTTATGAATAATTTTCTGGTGATTCATATCAACCCCATTAAAATGAGAGTCATTCATTTCCAACCAAAGAAACCAACAAATAAGAGAAGAAATCACATTTTTAATATGGCCTTTGGGCTTTACAAACCAAAAGTCAAGCAATTGAGAAATAGAAGTAGAAGCAACATATAAGTTTAGTTGAAACAAGTCCTCAAAAAATGTCCAAACCTTGACCGCAATAGGACCAGATATAAAAACATGATGCATATTGTCGACATGGAAACAACATTGTCCTTTAGAAGGAATAATGAATCCTCTCTTCCTCAAATTATCATCAGTTGGAATGAAACTGTGAATAATTCTCCATAAAAAAATAGAAACCGTAGAAGGGATATTATCGTGCCAAATCATTTTAAACAACTTAGAAGTATATTTTTTAGATCTGAAAGTGTGCCAAGCATGCTTAATACTGAATGAACCATCTTTAGAACACGAATATGTTGCAACTCGGGCTTCCGAGTTTATGATTTTGATGATAATAAATAATAATTATTAATCTTTCATTTCTCCTGGTATTGGCAGTGCATATTTCTTTCTATGTTAACTAATATTTCAGGTACATCATACACCGTTCTTTGAAGATTCAAGGCTCAAGATTGCGTAGAATTGGTCGTATTAAATGAGTCTGTAATTTTCATTTATTGAGTCAAGTCTTATAATGATGTATGATAGTTGGTTGATCATGCACACACACACAGAGGGAGCAAAAAATGATTATAAATATTTTAACTTTTCTGTTCATCGTATTGTACGAATTTAATTCGTACTGTACGATCTGGTGTAACAGAAATAAATTAAAATGTTTATTTTTCCTTAAAAAAATTAATTTTGAATATAACTAATCGTACTGTACGATCACCACATCGTACTATACGATCTGTTATAATTAGAAAGACCGCCGTCCATTAAATTAGGCAAAAATTTGAATTTGAACAGTTGTATAATCGTACTGTACGTTCAGAATCGTACTGTACGATGTTTGAAATATTACCTAAGTTAATCCTGAGATTATGCAATCAAAACGGCTTAATTTTGATGTGTTGATCGTACTGTACGAACTGTATCGTACTATACGATCAACAGAGACAATTTTGGAAATCTGCCCGTTTATTGAACTGTTCGTACAGGACATCGTACAATTCGAACTTCAATTGAACTGTTCGTACAGTACTAACTGGATCGTACAGTACTAACAGGTCAATTTCTGCACATCGTACTGGACGATCTTGAGATCGTACGGTATGATATTTGACGGCTGAATTGAGTATTTTTAGGGTTTTTTGAGCCCTCTATTTAAGCACTCTCATAAGACTTTGTAAGAGTCTTTGTCAGCCATTGTGTCTTCATTCTTTTGGAGAAAACTTGAAGAGAGGACTTGAAAGGGAGAGAGGAAAGGGTGAAGTTTGAGAGAGGGAGAAGATCCTTGGAGGGGGTTTCAAGGGAGTGTGAAGGAGATCACACGGTTGCTCTGGCGAGCTTGCACCTCAGTACCATCGGATTCAAGGTTCATCTTGAAGGAAGTTTTGGGAAGAAGAAGATCTCATTGGTGTCAAAGGACCCGGCTCCTCCGCCGCACCGGGGAAGGTGGAAGTGATTGTGTCAGGGCTTCTCCGCCTAGCTGTGGGGGCTAAAGGAGAATCACTAAAGGTTTAGTGTAATACTCGGAGGGTGCCTCCGGGGAGTGGACGTAGGTCATGGTTTGACCGAACCACTATAAATTGGTGTGTTCTTTCATTTATTTTTCTGCACTTTATTTCCGTGTGATTAATTGCGTGGATGAAATTGATTATCTATCTTTTTATTGTGAATGAAATTCGCTTCCGCATAAAGTCATAAAAAGATATTTCTTTTCATTAAAGAAGTTTTTAATCATCCAATTCACCCCCCTCTTAGCGCATCTAGTAATTTCAATTGGCATTTAGTCATTTCAGAATAAACTAACACATCATTTGAATTGATATTAATAGGAACCTTTAAAATAAGTTGAATAATACTATCCGGGAGAACAGCAGAAAGTTTCTCCAAATCCCACTCATTAGAGGAAAAAAAATAACTAACCTTCCTCTTAGAAATAGAAACAGTGTTAAGTAAAGAATCAAACAAATTACCATTAGGCCACCTATCTTGCCAAAAGAAAATGTTCCCATTACCAAGGCCCCGTACTAAAGAAGATTCCACTTTCCATTTAACCGAATAGATCCGATGCCAAACTTTAGAATGCCCTTTCGAGAAGCAACTCATGGAAGGATGTATCCCCCCACAATATTTGGCCCTTATAAAATTGGCCCAAGGACTCACATTAGACCTAAAATTAAACCACAACTTAAAAGAAAAGCAAGAGCCATGTCATTCATGGATTTACACCCTAAATCTCCTTCTTGTTGAGTACCACAACAGCCACCCCAATTCTTCTAATGAATCTTAGAATTATTGCCAGTGCCTTTCCAAAAAAAATTATTCAAAATTCTATCAATTCTGAGACAAACACCCTTATTAGGAAGGAGAGTTTGAAAACTATAAATAGGAATAGAACACAACACGCTTTTAATAGGGATGAGACACCCACCAAAACTTAGAAAATTAGAATTCCAAGAAAATAATAAATTCTCAACCATAGATATTAAATCATCTAAGAGGAAAGATCTCTTTCTGCCCTTAAAAAGAGGAAAACCCAAGTATTTTATAGGTAAATCACCTTAAGAAAAGCCAGTAAGATTCTTAATATCCATAATCTGATCAGGCAAAACATTCTTAGAAATAATAAAATAACATTTATGCTTATTGAAGGTCAGACTACTAACTGATTCAAAATGACAAAAAAAACTCAAAATTTTACCAATCTTATTCTTAGAAGCATTAGTGAAGACAATGAAATCATCAGTAAAGCATAAAAGGGAGATATGAAAAGCACCTAAAGTCTTGAAATACAGACTAGGGCAATTGTAGAAAAGATTATTCAAGCTACTAGAAAGATAATCAGCAGCAATAATAAAGATAGCCGGAGAAATAGGGTCACCTTGCCTCAAGCCATGAGAAGCTTGAAAGTAACCATGTCTCTTACCATTCACAATAATAGAGAAGAATGGATTCTCAATAAAATATTTTATGAGATTTATGAATTTAAAATCAAAACCAAAAAGAATCAACATCTTATAAATAAAGCTCCAGTTAATATTATCATAAGCCTTAGCAATATCCAATTTCATAATCATGTTACCACCTCTCACCTTGATATCTAAATCCTGACAGAATTCCTGAGCCAAAAGGATATTGTCAGCAATGGCACGACCTTTGACAAAGCCCATTTGATAAAGATATATAATCTTAGGCAATAAAATAGTTAACCTGCTCCTCAAGAGTTTAGAGTTAAGTTTATAAAACATAGTATATAAACTATGTTGAGTCTAGTAATTAGGTTGTTAAGCCTAAGTGAATGTCCCAAGGCTACCAAGAGGGGGGTGAATTGGTAGTTTAAAAATTTTAAATCCTCTTTGAAGATTAAGTTGAACCGAAATAAAAATTTCTTTTAAGTTTGTAGAAAAATATTTTTCAACCACAGAGTTGTTAAAACTAAAATTTAAAGTGCGGAAACGTAAAAACAATAAAGTAAATGACACCAAATTTATAGTGGTTCGGTCTATAACCAGACCTACATCCACTCCTCAGAGGCACCATCTGAGTATTGCACTAAAACCAATAGTGACTCTCCTTTAGCACCCACAGCAAGGTGGAGAAGCCTTTACAACACACTCTTTTCACCACTACCCGGTGCGGCAGAGAACCGTCGTTCTTTTACACTATCCCTAGTGCTGGCAGAGAACCGTCGTCCTTTTACACAATCCCCAGTGCTGGCAGAGAACCGTCGTTCTTTTACACAATCTCCAGTGTTAGCAGAGAACCGTCGTCCTTTTACACTCTCCTAGTGTGGGCAGAGAACCCTACGGCTGTTCACACTCTCCAAGTGTAGGCAGAGAACCTTTCGGCTGTTCACACTCTCCAAGTGTCGGCAGAGAACCGAATCTCCTTGACTGGTCTTCTCACAAGAATCTAGAAGGAAGAATGAAAAGAGTGAAGTAATCCAAATTCACAAGTAGAGACTCTTACCTTTGAAATCCAAGTGAAGCCTTCTCGCTCCAGTGGTTGGAATCCTCCCTTGAATGCTCTCTTCCACTCTCTCCTTGGCTATTCTTTCAAGAGGCACGAAGATCAAATGACAAAAAGATTGGGTGGCAGTCTAATTTGGACTATTTATATAAAAGACAAGAAAAACCACCCAAAAACTGCAAGTTTTCAATTCAGTACGCAGTGAATCGTCCTGTACGATCGTGGATCGTCCTGGACGATTTTACTTAAACGATCTGAAATGATCCTATTTGAATATGTGTACGAAATAACTTCGTACAGTAGATCGTCCTGTACGAATTTAGGTTCATCCCGTACGAATAGTTATTACAAGGTCGATTCTAGAAACTGCTGAAAACTGTTCTAAGTCGGTTAATCGTTTGGACGAAAATATGTTAGTCTGGACGAAATTTTTCCAGAGGACCGATCGTCCTGGACGATTCTTGACTTCGTCTGGACAAAAATTTTCCAGAGGACCAATCGTCATGGACGATAATATATTTTTGTTTGGACGAAAATTTTCCAGAGACCTGATCGTCCTGGACGATTTTTATTTTTGTTTGGACAAAATTTTTCCAGAGGACCAGTCGTCATGGACGACAATGTAAATTCGTCTGGACGAAAATTTTACAGAGAACCAATCATCCTGGACGATAATTAATTTCGTCCTGGACGAATAGGACTTAGAAAATTTTTTTCGAACAAGTTCCTATTCGTTCCATGTGCTCTTATAGGAGATAATTATCTGATCGTCCCGTACGATCGGATATCGTCCCGTACGATCAGTATAAAATTTTTAATATCTCCTTATGTGTGTGGTATGTTTTTATTCACTCAATTACAATCACTCCCTTTCAAATTTAATTCAAAGAAAAAAATGCAAGTTTTCAAATTAACAAAGTATCTCATGTTGAATTTGATCTGAAGTTTTCGTAGTGTGGAGTCTGATTTTCCTGAAATGTTAGTACACACAAGAGCAAATACAAATATTCTAAAATTTTTAGGAGATAACTACACATTTGAACAATAATGTTTGGAATCATCAAAACTATACAAGTTGCACAAATGTAAAGCATTCAAATAGCAACTATTCAACAATCTCCCCTTTTTTGATGATGGCAAAACCATTATTGTTTGTATGGTTTCAACAAATCTCCTATCTCCTAAACTCCCCCTGAATTAATGAATACATGAAAATAAGGAGGCATTTTGAAGCAAAGAATAAAATTTTTGTTTTTCAAAAATTTTTAACACAAACAATCACAAAAGCAAAATGCAAACAAAATAATCAAAACAAAACAAATCAAAACCAACACAAACATCAATTACCAACACAAACACAATAATTACTCCCCCTTTTTGACAACAACAAGAAGTGAAGAAGAAATAGACGAGAAATGTAAGTAGTTATATGAAATTCATTTGAAAATTTAATCTAAATGGTGATTGATATAAGGTATGTAATTTTAAACTAAAAACATTAGGTCAATCATAGAAATTCATAAAATTTAAGAAGTAATATAACATTGTACGTAAGAAGAATTTTTCAAAACATGATTCAATTTAGACATTGGAATATAGAAAATCATTACAAGAGAGATGTAGAAAAAAAAAATTTTATATTTCAAAATTTAATGGAATATAAATGAACATAAGATTAATTTGAATTAAGAGATTAAAAGAATTTGAAAAGAAGAGAATTACCACATGTGGCGCTTTTCGCATCTTTTTCAAATTTTTGGGCACATTTTTGTGCATCTTTTGACATTGGACTAATTTTGTGCCTCTTTTTTAAAATGCAAATCTTTGCGCATTCCTTTTGATTTTTGTACTTTTTGTACAATTTTTCAAGAGTAATTGAGACCAATTCTTTCCAAAATTAATAATCTAAAATTTCAAATATTTCTAAGTGCATAAATATCACTTGAGCATAGAAATACAAAATAAGAAAACATCTAAATTGCAATAATAATATTAACTTTTATGTAGTCTAAATGAATAGACATGAATTTTAAAAGTTCTAATTACAACAAGTTATAAACAACTTTTAAATTTAGAAAGACTAGATTTTCTAATATAGATAATCTCAAATTACAAACTAATTTAAGGACTATAAAGATTAAATAATACTAATGAAATTCATAAAAATTAATCACATTCCAAAAAGCAAATCAAATTTGAAACAAGTACAACATCCATTGATATTAATGAAAAGATTACATATTTCATAATAAAAAAATAAGAAAATACACCGAACAACATAAAAAAAATCATGAAAACAAACACAAAATATAAAAACTGACACAACAAACATCTCTACTGTTCTGGAGGAGGAGGAGGAGGAATGCCGCCAAAAAGATTGAAGTAGGAGGCCATCAACATTACATTGGTATTAATTTCATGTACTTCATCTCTAATGTTACCAATGTCTTGTTGCTGCTGCTTAAGTTGAGCATCAAATTGATCAAACCTTTGATCAACGTGAGTCTCTAATCTATCAAATCTTTCAATCAGATTCTGATAATCTGACTGAGGTGCAGATGTTTGCTCTCCTTCTTCTTCCTCTTTTGAAGCACTGGCATGTACTTTTCCTTTTTCCTCCTTGAAAAGCAATCTGAAGGAAGCATCATTATAGTATACTGGCTCTTCGTATTCTTCATCAGGATGCACTAAGTTATATTTCTTTTCCAAAATGTATGTGACTAAGTGCCCTAATGAGATGTTCCTTTTTCTCTTTCATTCTGCATGTCCTATTTCTAAAAGCCCATAGATATGATCTATGATAAGTTGGGCTTCGTCAATAGGATGACATTCCATAATCAAAAAGGTTAGAACAGAAAGGAGAGGGGTAATATTAATCCTATCACCAGCTTTAGGAATGATTGAAGATCGAAGGATATGCTGGATGATTCGGGCATTTTTGGTCATACCGGAGACTCTAACGACATGATAGTCAAGACCATTTTCTCTAATTACCCTATTGACATGATACCATTTGAAAGAGGTTTCTAACATTAGGGTGTGAGCTCTATATCCCTCAGTTCTTAAGTTCAAAAATGCACCAAGGTCGTGCTTGGTGATCTCAACTTTTTACTTGAAGACATAAGAACTTATGGAGGAGTGGTCTGAATTAAAACTCATGTTTGCTAGGAAATAATGATAGGTTTGCTTGTTGTAGAAGTGGGCGAGAGAAAGTATGAATTGAAATTGGGTTGAGGCAAAAAGGTGCATTACCTTAAAATTTAACTCGCTTTGGATTAAAATGCGAGAAGGAGTTATTTTGGCGGATGCAAAACGAGGAAAGGATTCCTCATTCGCCTTAGACAGGAAGTTTTCTGAGGAATTCTAATTTGGTTTCTTTACCAACACCTTTTGTCTCTTGCTTGAGGAGGCCATTGTCGATTTGAAGTAGAAAGGGATTGAAAGTGAAGTTTGGAAGTGTGATTGTTAAGTTAGAAAGCCTTCCTATTTAAAGAAAAACGATACGTTCATCCTGGACGAAAACTTTCATCCTGGACGAAAAATCATCGTTCGTCTAGACGAAAATATTTCGTACAGACGATCAAATTCGTCCTAAATGTAACGGCTTTTCGTAATCAACACAACTTACGATGCGTCCCTTCGTACAAGCTTTTTGACTTGACCGATCGCATAGACGAAAAAATTTTGTACAGACGATCAAAAAGTAACTCGTTTTAATGTCTCTTGAAAACCGTCCCCTACAATGAACCGTCATATGTTCGTCTGGACAAACCAAAAATTCGTACAGATGAAATTCATATTAAAAACTGTCTTATCCACTCAATCGCTGCATTCAATCGTCTCGACGTTTGAGAAAAAAATATTTTCGTCCTGGACGATCGTTAGATCGTACAGACGATCTAATTAGATCTAATTAAAAACTGCTCTCAAAACGGTTAAAAATTCGAGCAAAGTGTTCGTTCACATATCGTCCCGTACGAAACCATATTCGTCCCGGACGATTTCCTCCAATTTTTGAATTTTGATTTTTAATTTAAGAAAATCAAACTAAACATTCAAAAACACAGAAAATATAAAAAAAAACCATAGACAAAAAAAAAATTCATTCAAAACACACAAAATTTTACAAAATAAAAAACAAAACAAAACAAATATCAATGTTGCAAAGACATTTTGTTTAGGCATTCAAATCAATAACACCAAGCCTTGTTCTTAAAGTACTGAAGGTATCAAATACTAAAGGTTTTGTAAAAATGTCTGCAAGTTGATTTTCAGTTGAAACATGTATGAGTTCAATTTCTCCCTTGGATACATGATCCCTTATGAAATGATGCCTTATATCAATGTGTTTGGTTCTAGAATGTTGAATAGGATTTTTGGAAATACAAATAGCACTAGTATTGTCACAATAAATTGGAATAGTGCCTATAGTTAATCCTAAATCAATCAACTGTTGTTTTAACCAAAGTACTTGTGCCACACAACTTCCTAATGCAATGTATTCTGCTTATGCAGTAGATAGTGCCACTGAATTTTGTTTTCTACTAGACCATGAAACTAATGAATTTCCAATAAATTGACATGTTCTAGAAGTGTTTTTCCTATCCACTCTACAGCCTGCAAAGTCAGAATCTGAGTAACCAATAATTTCAAATGAAGAGCTAAACTTAGGATACCAAATCCCTAAGTTTTGAGTTCCTAATAGATATCTTAAAATCCTTTTCACTGCTGTCAAATGTGATTCTTTTGGATCTGATTGAAATCTAGCACATAAGCAAACACTGAACATAATATCTGGTCGGCTAGCAGTCAAGTAAAGTAAAGATCCAATTATTCCACTAAATTTCTTTTGATCAACAGATTTTCTCTTAAGGTCCTTATCCAACTGAACTGAGGAACTCATTGGTGTACTAACAGGTTTAGCATTGTCCATTTCATATTTTTTGAAGATGTCCTTAATATATTTAGTTTGACTAAGAAAAGTACCTTCCTCAAGTTGCTTAATGCTAAATCCTAGAAAGTAATTTAAATCTCCCATTAGACTCATTTCAAATTCACTACTCATTATTTTAGAAAAATCATCACAAAGATTTTTATTTGAAGATCCAAAGATGATGTCATCCACATAAATTTGAATAATAAGTATATCCTTTCCAATTTTCCTTAAAAAGAGAGTTGTATCCACACTTCCTTTTTCAAAAGATCTTTCAAGTAGGAAGGGGCTCAACCTCTCATACCAAGCCCTAGGTGCCTGTTTCAATCCATATAATGTCTTTTTTAACTTGAAAACATGATTTGGAAATTTAGAATTTTCAAAACCTGGAGGTTGTTCTATAAAAACATCTTCCTCAATTACCCCATTTAAAAAGGCACTTTTGACATCCATTTGAAACAATTTAAAACCTTTAAAACAGGCAAAGGCTAGTAAAACCCTAATTGCTTCAAGTCTAGCTACAGGGGCAAAAGTTTCCTCAAAATCAATTCCTTCAATTTGATTATACCCCTTAGCTACTAATCTAGCCTTATTTCTAATGACTACTCCTGAGTCATTCATTTTATTTTTGAACACCCACTTGGTTCCAACAACACTTTGATCTTTTGTCCTTGTAGTTAATTTCCAAACTTTATTTCTTACAAATTGATTTAACTCTTCTTGCATGGCCAATATCCAAAATTCATCAGAAAGTGCTTGATCAATGTTAGTGGGTTCAATAGTTGAAATAAAGGCTGAATGATTGACTTCCTTGTTTAATCCATGCCTAGTTCTAACACCCTCACTTGGTTCACCTATAATCAATTCCTTTGGGTCGTTTTTAGAAAATCTCAAATCTCTAGGCAAAGGGTTTTCTCTTTCCAAATTTTCTTCCACATTTTCTTCCAAATTTAATCTATCAATCTTTTGGGAGTTTTCTTCAATTTCTTCTTCAACAACATTTGGCTCTTCCAAGTTTCCACTTTCATCAAATACAACATGTGTGGTTTCTTCAATGACTAAAATTCTTTTGTTGAATACCCTATAAGATTTTCCAACACTTGAATATCCAACAAAAATTCCTTCATCTAATTTTGGATCAAATTTTTCTAAGGCAGATTTTCCATTATTATGTATGAACACCTTGCAACCAAATACATGCAAATGAGACAAATTTGGTGTTCTACCTTTTAGCAACTCATAGGGTATTTTATTCAAATTTGATCTCACATTCACCCTATTCAGAACATAGCATGCAGTGCTAACCGCCTCAGCCCAAAAATATCTAGGAAGCGAGTATTCTGCCAACATTGCTCGGGCGGCTTCTATTAATGTTCTGTTTTTCCTTTCAACTACCCCATTTTGCTGAGGGGTTCTAGGTGCAGAAAAATTGTGATCAATCCCTTTTTCTTTACAGAAATTTTCAAATCTTTCATTTTCAAATTCTCCTCCATGATCACTTTGTATAGAAATTATTTCACTCCCTAGTTTCCTTTGAATCCAAGTAGAAAAGTTTCTGAATTCCTCAAACAATTCACTCTTATGAAAGAGAAATCTAACCCAAGTGAATCTTGAGAAATCATCCACTATAACTAATCAGTATACCTTCCCTCCTAGACTTACAGTGCCTACAGGTCCAAAAAGATCCATATGTAGAATTTTTAAAGGTTTACTGGTCCTAAGATCTTTATTGGACTTAAAAGAGGACTTCACTTGTTTTCCTAATTGACATGCATCACAAAGATGGTCCTTGGTAAAGTCTAGTTTAGGTATACCTCTCACCAAATTCTTTTGGGTAATTCTCCTAAGGTTTTTCATACTAGAATGACAAAGTCTCCTATGCCAAAGCCATGATTCATCAGAAATAGTTTTTAAACAAAAAGTAGTAGGAGATTGAATACAATTTAAATCTAGCATATAGACATTGTTTACCCTTTTTCGATTTAAAACAATTTTCCCATTTAGGCTTATTATGCAGCTAGTAGGTAAAAATTTTACATTATAGCCCTTATCACATAGCTGACTTATGCTAAGCAAATTATGTTTTAAGCCTTTAACTAATAACACATTGTATATGAAAAAGTTTTTCAAATTTCCAATCATACCTGATCCAACCACTTTCTTTGTGGTATTATCTCCAAGTGTAACCTTGCCTCCACTCCTGACTTCCAGCGTTATGAATTGAGCAGTATCTCTAGTCATATGCTTTGAACATCCACTGTCCAGGTACCATATACTCTCACGAGGTCTTGTGTGAGAGTACTCCTGCAAAATTTTCAAATGTTAGACCTGGGAACCCAAACAAGTTTGGGTTCATCTTTATGAAATTTATAATCAGATGCATGTATGATATGTCTTAGTTTATGCATCTTAGTTCTCCACACTAAATTAGTTTTCATCTTTAAAGTGCATGTGTGAGATATATGTCCCAAAAATTCACAATTATTACATTTAACATTAGGAAAAATATTCCTATGTTTTCTTTCATATGATTGTCTTCTAAGGGATTTCATGAGTTTAGGATAATATTTAGGATTTATAAAATCTTCAAGTTTAGGGGGGGTCCTATTATCCTCGAGAGCTCTTATTGTGAGTTTGTAAAATGAATTCATATCTTCCAAGATTCGATTGGTATAATTGATTCTATATGTCTTGCTCTCAAATTCATCCTTAAAAGTCTTAAATTCTTTTTCAAGTTCAGCATAGGATGATTTTAAATTCTCAAAATTTTTATTCAAGTCATCATATTCATCAAGTAGTTTCATGTGGTTGTTATCTATTAAAGCATGATCTTTCCTAAGGATTTCGTGTTCCTTATTAAGCTCTTCCAATTCTAAAACTAAACTAGCATGCATCTTTTTCATTTTCCTATATGCATCATGCATATGTTCAGAAACTTCAAACAGTTCATCATAGGTTAAATCACATACCTCTTCTTGATCTGATTGTTCAACATTATCTGTCATCAAGCAAAGATTGGTGACTTCTTCTTCTTTTTCAGTCTCAGATGAGTCTGAAGCTGAGTCCGCCTAGAAAGCTCTTTGAAATTTCTTCTTGCCCTTCTTTACCATTAGTTTCTCCTCTACTTTCTCCTTGCTAGGAGTGGCTTTGAGTTTTTGACAATCAGTCTTTATATGACCTAGTTTCCTGCATTCATAACAAATCACTTCATTAGAAACCTTGCCATTTCTGTTATACTTACCTTTATTCCATTGCTAGCGTCTCTTATGCTTCCTCTTTAAAAAGCTTCTGAATTGTCTAGTCATCAATGCAATATCGTCTTCATCCTCAGGTTGTGAGTGTTCACTCTCTGACTCTTCCACATTTAGTGCAATATTTTTGTCCTTTATAGGTTCACCTGCATCAATCTTTCTTTGACTTACTCCTTGCTCATAAGCAATGAGTGAACCAAGAAGATTGTTAATGGAATAAATGTTCAGATCTTTAGACTCTGTAATTGCAGTAATTTTAGCATCGTAAGCAGTAGGTAAACAACGAAAAATCTTATTGACCATTTCAGCATTAGTTAATTCCCTACCAAGTGCATGCAAAGAGGTGACAATTTGAGTGAATCTTGTGTACATGTCTGAAATAGATTCATTAGGTTTCATGCAAAATAATTCATAGTCATGTAACAAGATATTGAGTCTTGATTGCTTAACCTCATTTGTCCCTTCATAAGTTATACAAAGTCTATCCCATATGTCCTTTCCGCTTTTACAAGTGGAAACTCGCATGTAGTCTTCAGATTTTAAAGCACAAAAGAAACTATTTAAACATTTCGCATTTAATTGTGCTAAGTCACGTTCTTCAATAGTCCAATCTGCATAGGGTGTTTCTACCCTAACTCCATCAACTAATCTAGTTGGTTTTGAGTACCCTTCCTGGACTAGCATCCACATGCGATAATCAAGTGACTGTAAGAAAGTAGACATACGTGTTTTCCAAAAATTAAAAGGAATATTGTCAAATAGTGGATGTCTAGTGATAGAGTAACCCTCAGGTGTGTTTCGGTTTCCAAATGTAGCCATCTACGTTAATCAAAAAGTAGTTCAAACTTATGATTTTGAAACGATGCTCTGATACCACTTGTTGAGTCTAGTAATTAGGTTGTTAAGCCTAAGTGAATGTCCCAAGGCTACCAAGAGGGGGGTGAATTGGTAGTTTAAAAATTTTAAACCCTCTTTAAAGATTAAGTTGAACCGAAATAAAAATTTCTTTTAAAGTTTGTAGAAAAATATTTTTCAACCACAGAGTTGTTAAAACTAAAATTTAAAGTGCGGAAACGTAAAAACAATAAAGTAAATGACACCAAATTTATAGTGGTTCGGTCTATAACCAGACCTACAAACTAATGGGTCTAAAATCATTCCAAGAATTCACAGCAGTGTTCTTAGAAATTAACACAGTAGAAGTAAATGTAAAAACTTAGGAATAGGAGAACCATTAAAGAAATCTATGACAGTAGAAGAACATCATTAAAAATAATAGGCTAAATCTTTTGAAAGAACTTAATAGTAAAACATCAAGCCCAATAACAAAATCAACATTCATATCAAATAAGATATCTTTAATCTCCTTAAGAAGAGGAGACTTAGATAAAGAATAATTATCCTCTTGAGAAATAATATTAGGAATAAAAGAGTGGTTAGTAATAGAAACCTTATTTAAAGACTTACTAAGATTCTTATGAAAATAATTAATAGCCATGTTAGCAATCTCATCTCTATCCTCAGAAGTAGAACCATCGTCACGAGAAATTTTATGAATACTGTTAATATAATGTTTCTTATTCACAAAGGCATGAAAATATTTAGTATTATTATCACCTTCCACTAAAAGCTTGGCAGCAGCTTTTTGTTTCCAAAAAGTTTCTTCCTTAACTTGAAGCTTAGTAAGGTCTACTTTAGCCTCATTCAGAAGTCACAGATTATCCTCAGAAGAATCCATCTGACAAAGATCATCAACGGAGTTAATTTTTTTTTTTAGCAAGTAAGATGTTGGTAAACAAATTTTTAAAAATATTATGGTTCCACCAATTCAATACTTGCTTAAGCCTTTTAAATTTAAGTCATAATCTGTTCATGCTAAAAAAAGAATTATTAGGATAAATAGGAGCATTCCAATTAGGGGTGTCAATTTCAGGTTACGGGTCGGGTCCAGGTCGAACCCGGAATTGACCTGGCACTGTTCGGGTCAACCCGAACCCGACCCGTTTTTGCAAACGGGTCAATTTTTCAAACTCGAACCCGACTCGCTTTAGGTTCAGGTCAACCTAAACGTGACCCGCTGACACGAAAATGTGGGTCTTCCACGCACGTCGACGCGTCAACCGAGCTCCTAGGGCATAGCGTCGTCCACGCGGGTCTTCCATGCTCGCAGCACTGCGTCGTCCAAGCAGCACTGCGTCGTCCACGCAGCACTGCATCGTCCACGCAGCACTGCGTCGTCCACGCGCGGCACTTCATCGTCAACCGAGCTCTGAGAGCACATCGGTGCGGGTCTGCAAGCTGCAGCCGCTGCAGCTACAGCTCGGTCGCAAGTTGGTCCACGCGGGTCTTTCACGAGCGCACCGCAGTCGGCTTGTCACGAGGCAGCTGCATTGCGATTTGCAGGGGACCGAGTTGACGGAAGTCGGAAGCGACGCAACAGGGCTGACACAGGCGAATTGACAGACGCAACACGAGGTAAGAGATGGAATTTTGGGTCAAATCGGGTTGATTTCGGGTTTCCGGGTCAACCCGAACCCGACCTGATTTTACAAACGGGTTGAAATCCCGAACCCGAACCCGACCTGATTCGGGTTCGGGTTAACCCAAACCCAAAATTTTTGAGTCGGGTTCGGGTCGGGTTTTTGAGCCGTGTCAAATATTGACACCCCTAATTCCAATTATTCTGGACAACCTAAAGAAAAGACTCGTGATGTAACCACATATTCTGAAATCTAAATTAAGAAGGGTACCTCTTAAGATTATTCTTAATGTTTATAAGCAAGGGGGAATGATCAGAGAGAGTACGACTCAGATGTTCAACCTTGGTCAAATTAAAAGCGTTCAATCAAGAATTATTAAAAAGAACTCTATCCAACCTCTATCATAAATTCCCACGATGCCAAGTATAATTGTTACCAGAAAACCGAATATCAATGTGATTACAAGCCATGATCATATCATTCAATTCCTCCATAAACTAATATATATGGAAGAGACCCCCTATACGTTTGTCTGGGCTAGTAATCGTATTAAAATCACCACCCACAAGCCTAGGAAGATTACAAACATTATGAAAATTCAAAACTTGCTCCCACAAAATCCTCCTAGTATAATGAGAAGAGGCATACACAAAAGATGCACAACAATGCACATTAGAGCTTTCAATATTGCAATGTAAAACTTGAGTGAAGTCACCAATAATATCAATTCTAACAAAATCTTTCCATAAAATCTAGATTTTATTGGCAACATTCGACTTAGCATTATTAAAGCTCAAATATCTAGTTGTTCTAGTTAATTTATCCACAAAAATAAGAGGTTCGAGTAAAACAAGAATAACAATATTATGAATACGATATAAATTTTTAACCCTAAGCTTAGAAGAGGGGTAGCCAATGCCACGCACATTCCAAATAATGACGTTAAACATAAAAAACACACTTAATGAGAAGTATGCGATCGGGTGCTTCTAGGGGATTGTAAAATAACATTTTTAGATTTCCTACCATTTTTACCACGACCTTTAGAAAAACTAAAGTCATTGTCTTCACTAGCATAGCATTTAGCCAAAATATCAATTTCTGTATCGGTATAAGCATCACAATGATATAGATCAGATCAAAGAATGATTTTATCATTTAAGTTACTGGAAGGCCCCTTAGGAAAAGGCCGCTTACCAACCACAAAGAACGTACACGCCATCTTCTAAAGTAGTTAAATACCTCTCATTTCCTTCAATTAAATTGATCCTCTAGAATGGGCCAAAGGAAGATCTGCCTGAGGAGGCAAAGCCTCATCCTCCATCAAAGTCTCCTCTATATCTTTGCATAAATTGTTTCCACTTTCAGTTCAGACCATAGGAGGATTCACCAGAATAGGAAACTCCTCCCCATGAAAAGAAATAACCTGATAATTCTCAGCAATAGGATTAGGATTAGAATCAATATTAGTATTATCATCCAAAATAATAACCTGAGTCACATTTTGTAAAGATTCATAAGCAATAGATGATGAAGAGGGATCAGACACTTTATTCACAACTTTAGATAAATATTTTCCTTCTCCCATGCCACAAGTAAGATCCAAAGTATGTTCATTACCGGAAGACGAAGGAGCAACCTGTATAACTGGCTGAGCAACCACGTCCTTAGCTTGAATCTTAATACCATTACCTTCCACCAACTTGTCATTAACATCAACAATCGTGTTGCACTTTTGCATTTTGATGGGCCTGACAATTTCTTTATCTTTCTTAAGGTGGGGATGCAATTTAAAACATTCACTCAAACCATGACCATACATCTTGCAATGAGAACAAAAGATAGGAAAATTTTCAAATTCAATCTTTTGAAAATAACCATTCACTTCAGACCCAAGCCAAATCTCGGTAGGATACTTTTTAGAGATATCAAATTCAACCAAAACCCGAGCCACCGAATGAAGTGAAACCGAAGTTGTGGCTTGGTTCGTTTGCAATGGTCGGCCAAGGATTGAAGCCAGGCCAAAAAGGATTTGAGAGTTGAAAAAATGCAGCCTAAGGTTAGGAAAAGAAACCCATACCGGAGCAATTGGCGATTCATGACAAACATTAAAATCATGAGTCCATTTAAGTAGATGCATTTGACAAGACTGAATGTAATAAGAACACCTAGACAAAATCCGGCTATAATCCAAAACATTACTCAGTTGAATAGTCACATGCCTGGGATCGAGTAAACCAACATGAAATGAACCTGAAAGCTTTAAATTATAGAAATTTTTTTGGATGACATCAATGTTAGGACGCTTCAGAACAAACTTACCCACAAGGGTAAGAGCAAAAGGAGATGCTAATTGAGCCACAACCGAATCATCTAATATTAAGGCGGACACCCTTTAAAAGATGAATGAACAAATTGCAGGGGAGGAGAAGAACCAACTGAACCAGCCAAAATATCCTTAAATGAGCGTGATTCACTACAGGAAAACACGCGTTTATCGGCGGATTTTTCCGGCGGACTCGGCTGCATCGGAAAATACGGGAAAATATGGCGCATGCAGCGGCGCATAATGCGAAGAAATGACTACAGCATTTTTTCCGGCGCAATATGCTCCGGTAAAATACCAGCAGCTTTTGCGCCGCAAACAACGTCGGTTAATACCATCAATTTATGTTTGCGGTGCACTTTACGGCGGAAATGTTACCGGCGCATAAAACGTCGGCATATTTAAACTCAACGACTTAAAACCAACGGATATTGCACTAGAAAATCCATCGGCGTAAACCCTTATTTTCGAACCCGAGCCCGACGACTGGTCATTTCTTTTGTTCGTTTCTCTCATATCTTTTTATCTCCCTCGTTGCCCTCCGTCCACTCGCCACCGTAGATCGACGTCACCGGCCTGTGCGCCGGATCATCGAACGTCTCCGACGATCACAGCAATCGTGGTCGGGAAAAGGACTTTTTCACATTGAGTTTACGCCTCCCTCTCGTCGCTTCCCTCCCGTTTTTTTTTTTTTTTTGTCGTTCATATAATTTTATGTAGGATGCATATTGTAAGAAGGATCTACATATTTATTTATTTTTATTTAGATAAATATAGAGAGAGTAAGGAGGATCTACATATGATTTTTGTAGATTTATGCATGAGCTATAAGTTTTTCCTATAGGCATTCGCAAGAGGATGCACCTTTATGTAATGATATTCTTCTTATTGATAAGATTAGAGAGGGAGTTTAAGGCGAACTTGAATTATGGAGGTCAACTTTAGAGTATAAAGGTTTTCGCTTGAGTATATCTAAAACTAAATATATAGAGTATAATTTTAGTAGCAATAGACCTAAAGATGAGATTGTGACTTAAGAGTAGACATTTTAGATATATTGGATCTATTGTTCAGAGTGATTATAAAATTGAAGGGGATATTATCAGCAGAATTCAAGTTTGATGGTTGAAGTGGAGGAATGCATCGGGCTTATTGTGTGATAGAAAAGTCCCCCTCAAACATAAGTGAAAATTCTATAAGATGGTGGTGAGACTTGCAATGCTTTTTGGTGTCGAATGTTGGCCATAAAAATAGAAGCATAATACTAAGTTAAGTGTTGCAGAGATATTGAGATGCTTCGGTGGATGAGTGGTTTGACCCTTTTAGATAGGATACAAATGGATCATATTTCAAGTGGAGATGTAAAAATAGAAGTAAAAAATTAAGTTGAGTATTATAGAGATGAGGATGCTCAAGTGGTTGAGTGTCTTTACTCTTAGAGACAATGTTAAAATAACCGACATATAAAATACGGGACATCATACGGAGTAGGTTTGACGCACCTTATGTTTCTTGGAAGAAAGTCCCAAAAGAAGTCCGGGAGATGTGGTTTGGAGAGTTTGAGGTATTTTTGGGTTTTAGTTTTTATGTAAAATAATTTATTCTTTTTTACTTAAGCTAAAAATCTTATATATTATATATCATATATATTTGAATGCAGAAAGAATTTTGTTGGCTGCCCCAACATAATGATAGGATTAAAAAGAATTTTGAGAAGCGTGGGTCTACTCGGATGCGCGACATGTTCACAGATATTAGAAAGCATGGAAAGCAACCATGCATTGTGGATTGGAGATGTTATATGGGCTGAGTTGAATATTTCTTGGGGCACCGAAGAGTATACTAGGAGGAGGGATCAAAATCGACAGAATAGAGCTTTTGATGTTGGGGGCTTGGGTAGTTCACGTCATACTGGCGGCTTGGTTCCACATACTAAGTACAAGCGTCATTTGGTAATGAATTTTAAATTTTTTTCAAAATTGTTCTTTAATTTAAATATTAATTAAATTCTCTTAATTCTAACAGAAATAGATGCTTGGTAGAGAACCAACTCTTATGGAATTGCATAGTCGCACTCATAAGCGACAGGAAGATCAACAATGGATTGATGAGAGAGCAAGAAAAGCCCATGTAAGTATATATTTATATGTGCTTAATATTTTTTTATTTTTAGTTTAATTATTTATATTTATATTCTACTTTCACAGGAGGAATATACACGGCTTCGAGAGACTCATGTCATAGCAAGTGAGGGCCCTTCTGGCGGCTCTGTGGAGTTTTCTAAGTATCGCATCTGGTCGCAGGCTGTTGGAGGAATGCAGCATGGTAGAGTTTATTGTTTAGGTATGCAAGCTCAGGCATACGAGGGGATGACCTCCTCTACTGCATCCAGCTTCGCATCCAGTTCTCATGACTCCCACTACAGGAAAATCACTTATTACCGGCGGCTTTCCGGCGGTCAGTTTTCCGACGGCTTTCTGGCGGATTTCTGGCGGCTTTTTGACGGATTATTTCCTGCAAAATTTTCCGGCGGCTTTTCGACGGATTGCCGGCGGCTTTCCGACGGCTAATTTCCCACAAAATTTTCCGTCGACTTTTTCAAGTTTTCCGGCGGAATTTTAAATTTTTTTTATTTAATTGATTAAAATTATAACTATTTAAATGATTTTTAAAAAATGACTTAAAATAATATTAATGTTTTCCTTAATTTAAGTATAAGGATTTAAATTAAAAATTATTATTTACATTGTTATTTATTTTTTTTAACTTTTTTAATTAATTTAGTTGGTTTATTTAATTTTATTTTGAAAATTTTATTTTCTATTAAAAGATAGTTTAAATAAAAAAAATTGACATTAATAAGACATTTAATTCATTAATAATTTTATAGTATATTTAAATTAATTATTTATTTAATAATTTTTTTTATTAATTTAATAACATATTTTATTTAATTGTTACTTAACTAGTTTATTTTAATTATCAAAAATAAAAAATTTAATAAAACAATGTTTTAATTATAATATTCATATTGTTTTAATATAAATAAACAAATACTTAAACTATCTCATTTTGTAGGATCAGCGCATTGGTCAGGCTTCAACGCGTGTGGGTGCTGCGGGTGAAGAGGTCTAGGGTTCGAATCTCAGGGAAGATAGACGTCGGAGCGGGCGAGTTTGGCGCACTCAGGCTCTGGCTGGCTCGCGCGAGCGCGGTCCAGCGCGACTCGGTTTGGGTCTGGTCCTGCACGACCTTAGGCTGACACGGTCCGGCGTGATTCGGTTTCGGTCTGGTCCGGTGCGACCCCCGCGGTCTGGCGCGACCGTCGGAGCGGGCGCTGGCGTGCCGACGGGATCGAGATCCCCGGGATGTTGGGGAGCGCCTGTAGGGGGTCGCTTGATTTTTTTTAATTCAACCGGCGGTTTATGTCCGCCGACATTATTTGCCGCCGGAAAAAGCCGTCGGAAATTATTTTCCTACGCCGTTTTTTTCGGCGGCAAGAAAGCCGCCGGAAAATTAAAAAACTACCGGAAACTGCTCAAATTCCGTCGGAAATGGGTGATTTTCCTGTAGTGTCCTTACAAGATCAACAAATAAGTGCCCTTCAAGCTGAGCTAGAACAAGTAAGAAAATCACAAGCTGATTGGCAAGTTCAGTTACAAGCACATGTCCAAATGTAGATGCAGATGCAGATGCAAGAGCAACAGAATCAATTGTTGGATGAAATGCGTAGAATTAGGGAGCAGATGAGTGGAAAAGAGGTAGCTCCAGCTGAGAAGGAGTCCACAGAATCAGAGTAGTTCACTTTAGTCATTTGAACTTGTTTATTTATGTGAACATGTGTTAATGAACCATTTGTGATGTTCTTAGTTTTTTGATGCTATTGAACAATGTTAACATGGATATTTATGTTTTTGAATGAACATTTATGTTTTTGAGTATATGTTGAAGTTGTTTATATCTGTTATATGTATAGCTGTTATATGGAAGTGTTTTCGTATAGGTTTGCAGGTGTGGAAATTTGATTGTTGACTGGGAAGACAATTTTTTTTTGCCAATGCTACAGATTTCCGACCTATTTTGCATCGGAAAGTCGACGGAAATGATGATATAACGAATTGGATTGATCAGTCCGAAAATTACCGACGCTTGTTCTGGCGTCTAATCCGCTGGTGATTGCCGACGAAGGCCCTGCGCCGGAAATCAGCCGTTGCTTATTTACGGTGACATTACGACGACTTATGTGCTAGTATTTTCCGTCGGATACGTACGACATAAATTACTGACGCATTCGTCGTCGGAATTATGGAATAAACATCGACGTCTTTCATGTCATAATTTGCGCCGGTAATGTGCCGGAACGTGGGCGGGAATGGTTACCGGCGGATTCGAAACGTCGGTACATATTTTACGACGCACGCCAAACCGGCGGATGAAAATCCGACAGAAATGCATCGGAAACCTAGGATTTCCGTTGGATTTCAGCGGTTACCGGCAGATAATGTCCGCCGGTAATAGCGTGTTTTCCTGTAGTGATTTACCATTCGGGATAGAAGCTACAGGTGGGATAGATGACGACGAGGTCATTATCCCCCCAAAAAAATAAAACCAAAAGGCCAACCAAACCAAACCTCAAAGGATCCAAGAAAAAAATAAAGAAATCAGGAGGGAAACGAAATGAAACGGAAAAGCCACAAGCCTCAGAGGAAATTGCACGAAAACACGAGAAAGAAAGACAACCGAGCTCGAAAAGAAACAACCCTAAACAATAGGAAACAACCACACAAAAAAATAGGGGAGAAATCACTAGAAGTCCGACGAGAGAGCCACCCAACGAACGCCAAGCCCACCCTAGAATCGCCTGAGGGGAAAGCAGAGAAAGACGTAATAAAATGAGACAGCACAAGCCTTAAAATATTCTCATCTGGGTTTTATTGTGGTTGTTGATTTTTTTTTTTTGTGGTTGTTGGGGGCCATGTGTTTTGTTATCCTGGGCCATGGGTTTTTCTCGGGTTAGCTTGTCTTGGTTGGATCGCGCTGTACATGTTGTGGGCTTTGGTTTGTGTTCCTGGTCCTAGTCTTAGTTGATCTAGGTTGGTTTTGGTGTTGTATTTTGTTGGGGTGTTCCTTCCATTGGCCTTTTATTTTCCTGTATTGTTTTCTCATTCTTTTCCTAGATTTTTTGTTGTATGGTGTTTTTTTGGGTGCTCTCTATCATATTGGTTGGTGTTTCTAGCTTCTCCCTATGTTGTGCTTATTTGGATTCTTTTATGTTTGGCTGGTCTTAGTTGCTACCTTTTGATCTTTTTGGCTACATTGAAGATTTGGTTTGGGCTCTTATTTTGCTACATTAATCTTGAATTCCCAAAGCTCGTAATATAGGGAACAAACAAAAAATAAATTATATATATATATATATATATATATATATATATATATATATATATATATATATATATATATATATATATATATATATATGTTAACCTCTGTATAATACCCACAGGAAATAAAATTGGAATCATACCGTGGCTCTGTCAGGATCCCTGAAATCCCGCTACCTACCTCGTATCGGTCGAAGACATCCGCGAATCCCGCTGAATCGGCGTCGCTCCGGTCTCTTCTCCGTGATTCCTGCTCAAAACCCGTGGATCCGCTCTGCTTTTGTGCTCCAATACAGCTATAAATACAACGACAAATCGAGATGTTCAGTTCACACGAGATCCCGAGCTCTCCCACTGCTTCCCGATCCCCTTCCTCCTCCGACTCCACACACAGAGCCGGAACACTCGCTCTCTGCCTCCACACACGAAATCCATTCCATTCGCTGCTTCTCTCGATCCTTCTCCATTCTTCACTGCCGAGCCCTCCGACGCGATCTCCTCCCTCTCCCACGATCCTTCCCCTCTTTGCCTTAGCCGACCAAACCTCTTCCTCTGTTTCCCGTAGCCGACACCTCCTCCTACCTCTGCCCGACTCCAGCTCTCACGCAAACCTCTCCGCTTCTCCGATCTAGCCTACTCTCATTCCCGACATTACTTCCTCCATCTCGATCCTCTCGGTTTCCCCATCCAGCAAAGAGAGAGAGAGAGAGAGAGAGAGAGAGAGAGAGAGAGAGAGAGAGAGAGAGAGAGAGAGAGAGAGAGAGAGAGAGAGAGAGAGAGAGATGGAGGGAGAGGAGCCTACCTTACCCGACTCCTCTCTGAGCTCCAGTCGGCCGAATCCCTACAGCCACCCATAACCCCCTCTGATCTTGTCCGATTCCTCCTTGCCGCAAGCCAACCCAGCCCGAGCCCTTGCCTCCTCCACTGTCGTCGGTCTTGGTCGGATCCAGAGAGGGTACTCCCTCTCACGCGCTGCCATGGCCAAATCCCGTAAATCTGGCCGAACCAGAGAAGGGGAGGAGAGGGATTTTTGGCTTCTTTTTATGTATTTATTATTATTATTATTAATAAATTGATAATAATTAAATAATTATATTTAATTAAGATTAGTTATAATTAAATATTTAATTATATTTAATCATTATTAATAATAACTAATTTTAGTTAAAATAAATTTTAATTAATTTTTAGTATTATTATAGTTAATCATTTTTATTAATGATTAACTGTAAATGCTTAAAATTAATTAAAAATAATTATTTTAATTTAAAATTAATCATTATTAATTATAATTAATTATAATTAATTGTTAATTATAATTAGTTTTTTTTTATCATAATTCTTTTTATTATTATCAAGTATTATTAATTATAATATATAATAATAAAAAAGGCAAGTGCACTTCTCTCCTACCTCGATCCGCACCGACGGCCGCCAAGGTATAAAATTCTAAACCTTAAAACTCCGAGAACTCGTTTCAACGCGTTCGTCGAGACAAAACGACCACCTATGCATGCTTTTCTTAGCGTGGTGGGAGGGAGTGCGTCCCGACGCTTGCGACGAAGCGGGTAATCACCCAAATTCCTTCTTCGAAGTTCGTATCGCCTTGGAAACCCCGCCTATGCACGCTTTTCTTAGCGTGGTGGGAAGGGATCCCGGTGCGATACGCGCGACGAAGCGGGGATACCCTTAAGTACCCGCTTGCGGGGAAATAACTGTTCTTGCAAAATGTTTTCAAAAAAAAATAAAAAAAATACTTTTTTACAAACAAAATACCCATGCACGCTTTTCTTAGCGTGGTGGGGGATCAAAAAATTACACGGCCGCGGTGTCCTCGAAAGAGGGCATCTACCATGCACGCTTTTCTTAGCGTGGTGGGAAAGGCCCAGTTTTCCGTAGTTTTCCCCTAAACGGGGGAGACGCCGGAAGGCTGCCGAAATTTCGGGTGAAATATTGCTACACTTGGACTTGATTGCACTTGAATGACATGCAAGAACAAAATGCTGGAACTCAAATTTGAACTCAAATGACAATGAGCTTGGTACAAGAAGTCTTAACTTGAACTTGAGCATTCGAACTCTAGTGAGCTTGATACTTGAACAAGGTTGAACTTGAACTTGATTCAATCATTTGAAATCAAACAAGGATTTGATTTGGACAACAAGACTTGGACTTTCATTTGAACTCAACAAGGCTGCTTGGACTTGAACTTGAATGTATCATGAAGGAGCTGGACTTTGATGAACCATATGGAATTAAGCCTAAATGAAGGTGCTTCAAGCAAAGTTCAAATAACAAAACATCTTGAAAATGTGTTGCAAGGAATTATGGTTGGATTCAAACTCAAACAAATGGAAAAGGAATGGAGTTCAAATTTATAGATGCATGATCAAGATAAGAGCATCAAAATCAAATGATAACTTCAATATCTCAAATGTATAAATATTGAGATACAAATACATTGTCAGGGTGGATGAAGAAACCTCTATATCCCACTCTTGAAAGCCAAGTGACAATTTTTGTTATTCAAATGGAAATCAAATTGAGGACTTATGGCTAGCAGATTTTCATTATACATAAGTTGAGAAGAATGAAGTGACAATAACTCATAACCTTCAACTAATTGCAAAGCAAATATCAACATGCAAACAAGATTCTATCTACAAATGATGATGCACAACATACAATAAATGTAATGAATGCCATGAAATCCCTACAAGTGACATTTATGTACAATCAATGTGGAATGCCCATAGGTGAAGCAAGAGAATGGTGGGGGATGCAACCCTCTTTATACCAATGTTAAAGTACATCAGCCCCATCTACAAGCCACAATGATAAATGTATCAAAGGCCTAATGGATCTTCTACCTACAAGGGAAAAGATCACAATAGATGAAGATGCTTACTAGTGATGATGAAGTATTCATTGCATATACAATAATACTCCTACGGGTAATGATCAATGGTGGACAAAGGAGGAGCCCCTACAATAAACGTAAAGCGCCTACAAGTTTTTGTAGCAAAGAATATTACAATACCTCCCCCAAACCAACAATCATCCAATTGAAGTTAAGTACACCTTTCTTTCACAAGAAGAGATGAACGACATGCAGAAAATACAAGTACCTACGGGCCATTATAAAAGATCATGTGTACTCGACATGACATCTACAAGCAAATACAAAGATAATATGACAAATGAGGGCTTCTACGAGCTGTCGTAACCCATCGTGTACCCATCGCAATATTCACAAGCAAAAATGCTAAAAAAGAAAGGATTCAACAAATGCAGGCATCCACAACAAAGGCAGGAGATTAGTTAGTGCACTATGATCCGCCTACAAAAAATCAACAAATAGTGCACGACAGTCTACCTGTACGAAGCAGCGAATAATTCTATTCAGAAGCTGCTACGCCACGCCACCGGATCTGCAACTTTCGTACAAGCAGACAGAAGGCGCCTATAATTATTTCAAAGTACCCCTGCACGTGCACTATAAATTGTATACACATAGGTACACTAAAAAGGGTAAAAATAATTATAAAACCCGCATGGGCCCCGGCGAGCGTGTTATTGGTACACACGTGACGTCTAGGGATGCTGCGCGGGTTGACAAGTGAATTCAGGCTCGAACCCGATCCTCCTATACGGATTAATAGGAGTCGACAAGGTTCGAACCAACAAATAAATATGTGGTCGTGGCGACCAGAATATTTATTTTAATACATTCATCTTAGGCCTTTAAGGCCTATAACAATGAGAATTCACTATAAAAGGGCATAAAGCCTACGAAACCCGATCCTCTGTCGACAGCCCGACAGAGTTGACAAGGTTCGATCCATAAAGAGAAATGACCCCCGAACATCCTGATGATGGCCGTGTTGAATGCAGATCTCAACCGGAGGGGTTCCCAAATATTTTCAAATATCTCTCAAAAGTCCACACAAAATCCAAAGCTCCACCCAAATATCCAAAAACTCAAAAACTCCACAAAAATCTCAAAATCCAAAATCCTAAAAATATTTAAAATTGAAATAAATCCATCAACGCAGTTAAAGCAAATTTCATCCGCCCTCCGCAACAGTTTGTCGAGGCGGACAAATTAAAATCAACTTCTGCTCACAAAGAGCGAAATGCCTAGTCGAAAATATCACTAGGATCTATTCTCAAACAACCTCTTGCCAATAAGGGCGTGGTACGTGTCCTCTAACTGGCAGTTTCGCCGCCAAATGGCACTGCAGGTAAACGGTTATGACCCGGGGCCCTCTGAACCGAGTGGTTTTGCCGCCAAATGGCACCACAGATAGCGGTTATGGCCAGAGCCAATACGCTCCTTAATGGCGTTAAATCCTTGAGATATGAATCAATAGGATATGATCGATAGGGCACAAAGCCCTCTGTTAGCTAAGGTGGATTCATATTTGTCCCCTTAGACAAACATTCAACCCCGGTCTACAAGGTCCCCTTGGACGAAGCAACCCATGGCTGCCGACAAGGATCCTTCTGTCAGGTTGGGTCGACTACCTCCTCTGACTAAGTAGACCAGGGACCACGATGGCCCGGGACGACGGAACCATGGGATCTTGATCGGGTCTATCATCCATTCCCCCACCATCTGCTTTAAGTACACGATGGTGAGATTTCTATTTTAAATATCAAACTTTCCAAACATTTCCCAAATCCAAACCCAATTTTCAAATCCAAATTCTACCAATATCCAATATTTCCAATTTCAAATCCATTGCTGCTACTATATGCCAGATAACACGTATACTCTACGTATCTGATTGACGACTAGCCTTAATCGAAAGTTCTCTCTCGTGATCGAGAGGGGTAATTAACTATAGGGGCTTGCGCCTATAGGAAACCAGAACTCAGATCATAAAGTCCTCACCAAATGAGGGCGAAATCTCTGGATAGTGTCTTATCTACAAACCCATCTGCCTTCCAAAATTTACCTCGGAACTTAGTTCGTTAAAACTCCCTCGCCGAATAAGAAAAAGCGAGCGGAGGCCGGGGCCGAATTTTCGGAGCCCACAGATTTCTGGCGACTCCGCTGGGGATTGGTTTCTCTTTCCATCTTTGGCTAGTCATTCATAAGCTGTAGTAGCAGCCGTATCAACCCATACTCATAATTTTGAGTCTATCAAAATGATCTTTTAACAGTTTAAAACTCTGAATTTTCTAAAATGATCATTCAAAAAATTTTAGCAGTATTTTAGAATTATATTATTTGAACTGCTTGCTAATGTTATTTTCTCTTATTTTTGTGTTCTGTGTAAGTCTCTGCATTTTGAAAGTGCGGGGTGATGTATCAGATTCTGATTACTAACCCTTGCCTTTCATTTATGCAGATGGATCTACAGAACACGCCGATGACTGTCCAGCTGGGACAAGGAGCCAGGATCCAGCTGGATAATGCTATTATTGAGACCGGAAACACCGGAGCTACCATCCAGTTTGGTAGCGTTGACTTCACGGCGATTGCTGCAAGGAATGCTGCCATTCCTGTGAATGGTAGGAATGTTGAGAACTCTGCCAGAAGACTCAATGCTGATGAAGCTGTCACCCGTCGTGTGCATCTGCCGGCACAACGACCTGTTGCTGAAAATTCTCGTGGGAGAATTTCTGTGTTCGAGAGGCTGTCACAGCCTGAGGCCCTGACCACTAGAAGAATTGTGAATGGTGGAAGAATCTCAGTGGTGACTGCCAACACCACTACTTTGTCGACCAGGTTATCTGCGCCTGGAGAGTACAATGCTGAAGCCTCCTCATATGGAGGAAGGCCAACAAGGAGGCAAAGGAGAAAGATGAATGCTGAACTCCGAGCTCAGCAACAACAACTCCCTATTCATCCTTCCAATCTGTCGGCCCAAGTGCCTGAAGCCAATGTTCCTACCCGGAACAAATTTTCTGATTTAAAATGGGTGAAAAGAAATAGCTCAACTGGTGAGCTGAAGAAGTCTTTCTGGGAGCAACGACAGGAGGTCCCAGCTCCTCCAAAGAGAAAGGAACCTGAAACTCTCTCAGCCCGGGTCTATCGGGTCCTGAAGACTGTAAAGGAAAAAGGTCTTAAAAAGAAAAAGTTTCAACGGCCCTTAGTAATAGAGGCCAGAAGAACTCCGCCAAGGGAACGTCTATCTGCTGTGGCGGAAAGAAGAGAAAGAAGATATATCCCACGTGGTGAACATCGGGGTGTGACACCTGAACCATATGTTCAGGGATCCACTGCTGAAAGGTCCCAGTGGAAAGGAAAACAAGTCTGGAGGCCAAAGCCTCGAAGAAATGAAAAGGAAGAAAGAAGAGAAAGGAGGACTGATCTGGGCGTGACATCCGGTGAGGCTTCCCGGAGATCCGCCCCCATCTACGAACAACGTCAGAAGTGGGCCCCAAAAAGGACCCATAATGACATTCCTCCAGACGGTAGACACCTTGGAGAATCCTCCAGGGGATCCCGTCGCCCTCCATCCCCTCCAAAGAAAGAGACTAACTTCGACCGCAGTCCACTGGTTGAAGAAGTCCCCATACCTAACCAAGAACCGGAAATCCAGTGGCGGCGCCGCTCGGAGATCCGAATACTAGAAAAAGAAGAAAATATGGAAGGGGTAGAAAACATTGAAGAAGAGAAATTCCTTGAAGAGGACGAAAACATACAAGAATACCTCGAAGGGGAAGAAAACATTGATGAATTTCTAGATGAAAATTTAGAAGAAGAAATTCAAGAAACAAATAATACTCTGGACATGGAAGTTGTCTATATGGTGAGACACACCAATGTTAATGAGGAAACCTATTATGATGAGGGTGAAGATGAAGATGATCAACAACCCCCGATTAGGCGAGTTTATCACCGTCGTCGTGAAGCTGGGTCCACCACTGGCAGAGGTGGTCACTCCCAAGCAGAAGAAGAAGGAGAAGAAGCCGAGGAGAATCCCTTCGCTGATGAGAATGTCACGCTTGCAGACATGCAGAGACATATGAAGCGACAGATGAGAGCCAAAGATAGAGAAATCTCTCAGTTAAATGAGAAAATGACTGAGATGATGGCTCAGATGGGGGCAATGATGCAAATGATGCAGAGAACTGTTGCTGTTGGTGCCATGCCCAATCCTCCTCCGGATCCTCCAAACTTTTAAATGCCTCAAGTCTCAGCAGTACGGGGCACTCCTGAAGGTGGTCACGATGCTCATAATGTGATCCGTCAGCCCACTCCACAAAATGTTGCAAGTACTTCTGAACCTGTGACCGCTGCACAATTGGAAGGAATAATCACAGAAAGGATCAGGGCCATCATAGCCGTTGATCAAGCAGAAAAGTTGGTGGGCAAAGGTCGTCCGTATCCTGCTGAATACGACCAAGTACCGTACCCAAAAGGGTATTCTGTACCAAAGTTCAATACTTTCAATGGTACTAACAATCCCCGACAGCACCTGGCACAGTTTAAAGCCACCTGTGGGAATACAGGAGGAAATGACGCCCTACTCTTCCGACAGTTCGTTAGTAGTTTAACAGCAACTGCTTTCGAATGGTATGCTGAACTGCCGAATGATTCTGTGAAGACTTTCGCAGAATTGGAAAATATGTTCGTGAAGAGGTTTGCTAGTGCAACTGAGAAGATCACGATTGCTGATCTCGCTCTGGATAAGAGAAAAAGAGAAGAATCAGTGACTAAATATATCACTCGCTGGCGAAATTTGAGCATGAAATGTGAGCAGCAGTTAGAAGAAGAGCATGCCGTACAGTTGTTAATGGGCAACATTGACGACAAAATGCAACCCTTCCTGTGCATGGCTATAATCAACACATTTCAAGATTTGCTAGACAGAGTTGCCAAGTTCGAGAAACTGAATTTCTCCAGATCAGAAAATCACTCTGATAAGCCCAAGAAGGCTAAGGCCCCAGGTGCTAGAAGGGGTGAGGCTGACTCTACGTTCTTCTCCAGAGCTGATAGAGAAAAACAGGTGATTTATAATGTAGACAAGGGCAAGCAGCCGATGCAATATCAAGAAAAGCCCAAACAGGCCTACAACCCCAACCCCCAACCAAAGTTAATACTAGGGGGAAATGATAAGCCACGAACTCATCAAACTGGAGGCCAGAGACAAGCAATAGGAACTGGTGATAGAACGTTCCAATCCCTCAAAGATAAAATGAATAAAGAGTATTCATTCAAAAGGGAAAGTGTCGCCAAATTATTTCGACAAGTGTTGAAATCGGGTCTAGAACTGCCTGAATGCAAGAGACCCGAAGAGTCGAAGCACACTGGTGACCCAAATTACTGCCCATATCATCGGGTGCTGAGTCATCCTATTGAAGATTGTTACATCTTCAAGGATTGGATTGAAAGAAAATATCAGAAGGGAGAGATCACATTGTCCGACAATGTATTATCTCACCCTAAAAAGGAATCAGCTCGGGTAGTCACGTCCTCTTCCGTACCCCTGGTTGAAGAAAGAAGAAAAGAAAAGAAGCCAATTAAAGAAGAACAGTGGGAGACTGTGATCTCCAAGAAGACTGTAAAAATGTTGAAGCAGCTTGAAGAAGTTTCAGGTGTAAAGTGGAAGTCTCCTACTGAGCCAATGATAGATTTGAAGGCACTGCCGGAGGTACGACCTTCTACTTCAAAA
>CM028356.1:41050748-41225957 GCA_016618105.1 Dendrobium huoshanense
CAAGAAAGTATCTAAGTGATCCTAGATCTTTAATTTCAAACTCCTTTGACAAATCCTGTTTGATCTTCATTATTTCCTCTATATCATTTCCAGTAAGGATGATATCATCCACATATACAATCAATACTGCTAGCTTGTTTCGTCATGACTGCTTCACAAACAAGGTACATCTGTCTGGCATTATCTAAAATCATGGCCTTTTACATACTTTGATAATCTTCCAAACCATGCTCTAGGAGACTAGTTTAATTCATACAAGGATTTCAGCAATTTACACACTTTGTCCCTTCCATAAGACTTCTGAATCCTCATTGGAATCTCCATGTAGACTTCTTTAAGGTTCCCATTCAAGAATGCATTCTTGATATCTAATTGATGTAGTGGCCATCTAAATTTAATGTTAAGGAAAGAAGAATCTGGAAGGTGTTAAGCTTAGAAACAGGAGCAAAAGTTTCCTAATAGTCTATTCGATAAAATTGAGTGAATCCTCTTGCAACAAATCTAGCTTTCAGCCTCCCAACACTACCATCCTCATGCTTTACGGTGAACACCCATTTGCAGGTCACAACTTACTTTCTTGTTGGGAGATCTGTAATTACCCATGTTTTATCTTTCTTCAAGGCCATAATTTCTTCGTTAACAGTCTGTTTTCATCCTGGGTGATTCAAAGCTTCCTGAACATTGGTTGGAATCTATACATCATCCAACTTGGAAAGGAAGACTTAATAAGTGTCTGATAATCTGTTATAGGAGAGAGTTTTTGATTGGATGCTTGGTGCATGATTCTTTCTGGCCATTTGATGACTCTATCTCCTTTTGAAATTCCTCATTTTTCTCCTCTATATGAATCTCTATAATTGCTAGATCCATTGCAAAAGATTTGATAGGTGCAAGATGTGTCTCACTGCCCTACATATGTTGATTTTTCTTTCTTTTCCTTGAGTATACATATTTAGTTGTTTCTTAATTGTTGCTCTTTGCTAGGGTTGATCAGGACTTATGGGTAGAGGTAATGGTCTAAAGGTGAAGGTTGAGACATAGGAGATATACCTTCGGAAATACTCATGGTTTAGATTTCTTGTGATATGTATTGATTTTGGTACTTTTGTGAGTAGCATAATATATATGGCAACTTTTACGAGTTGCTATTTTCCCTCTCAACTATCCCATTTTGTTGAGGTATATACGCACATAAACTCACTTGGATTATCCCTTGGCTTGATAGGTATTCTCTCATGATAGAATGAAAGTACTCTCCTATCACCATACTTTAAGATTTAAATTTTAGTTTTGAATCATCAGTTAAAATGACTTGAATATACTTTCAACTTTAGATTTTTCCTTCATTAAATAAACCCAAGTGAGTCTAGTATGATCATCAACATAAACCACCTTGCACCACTTATATTTTTAATCTTTGAGGGTCTCCAAATATCACTATAGATCAAGGCAAAGGGTTTAGAAGGTTGATAAAGAACAATTAGGTAAGATAATATGTTATGTTTGGCCAATTAACAAGTTTCACACTTGAACAAACTTAAATTTTTATTAATAAATAAATGAGAAAAAAAATCAAGATGCATAAAATTTGGATGATCTAACCTATAATGCCACATGATAATCTCTCTATATTGACTGACTCTAGAATAACTCTCAACAAACTGACTCACAATAGGATGATTTTTAGCAGCAAGTAAGGATTTCGGTGACTTGATATAGTATAACTCATAACACATCTCAGCGCTATCAATCTTCTTCTTTGAATCCAGTTCCTAAAAAATACATACATTGTTGTAGAAAATTGTTAATCAATTACTGTCACGAGTCAAGTTACTAATGAAAATCGTATTGCACTCAAGATTAAGCACATAAAGCACCGATTTAAGGGTGATAGCTTCTGGGAGAAAAGAAGAACCAGTTCCCAAGACTTTGGATGTTGAGCCATCAGCAACCTTAACTACTCGATTTGAATGATAAGGTAGATAATCATGGAGTGTAATGTCTCCTGTGATGTAATCTGATGCTCCTGAGTCAATAACCTAAAAATTTAACTGTTTTATATCTAAGTGAGCGTGTAATGAAAGCCTTTAGACTCTAATGTTGACCTCCATAATTCAAGTTCACCTTCAACTCTCTCTCTAGACTTATAAAAAAGAAGAATATCATCAGCAAAAATCATACATCAGGGTACAACCTCTTGCAAATGTCTAGTGAGAACACTCATGACTAAAGCAAAAAGATATGGGCTTAAGGATGATCCTTGATGTAGTCCAATTGAAATAGGAAAATACTTGGTCAAACCACCTGGTGTTTGAACACAAGTAACAGCCTATGCATACATATCCTTATTGACTTGAATAAGCATTATTAACTCTTTTCTTTTCTAGAATATTCCATATCACTTCACTTGAAACTTTATAATATGCTTTTTCTAAATCAATAAATAGCATATGTAGATCTTCCTTGTTCTCTAAATTGTTAATCAATTACTATCACGAGTCAAGTTACTAATGAAAATCGTATTGCACTCAAGATTAAGCACATAAAGCACCGATTTAAGGGTGATAGCTTCTGTGAGAAAAGAGGAACCAGTTCCCAGGACTTTGGATGTTGAGCCATCAGCAACCTTAACTACTCGATTTGAATGGGTAGATAGTCATGGAGTGTAATGTCTCCTGTGATGTAATCCGATGCACCTGAGTCAATAACCTAAAAATTTAACTGTTTTTTATCTAAGTGAGCGTGTAATGAAAGTCTTTAGACTCTAATGTTGATCTCCATTATTCAAGTTCACCTTCAACTCTCTCTCTAGACTTATCAAAAAGAAGAATATCATCAGCAAAAATCATACATCAGGGTACGACCTCTTGCAAATGTAGAACACCCATGACTAAAGCAAAAAGATATGGGCTTAAGGATGATCCTTGATGTAATCCAATTGAAATAGGAAAATACTTGGTCAAACCACCTGGTGTTTGAACACAAGTTACAGCCTATGCATACATATCCTTATTGACTTGAATAAGCATTATTAACTCTTTTCTTTTCTAGAATATTCCATATCACTTCACTTGAAACTTTATAATATGCTTTTTCTAAATCAATAAATAGCATATGTAGATCTTCCTTGTTCTCTTTATACTTCTCCATCAAACTTCCATAGTACACCTACACGGCATTAATATCACAATGCAACCTATACGACATAACTCTCTAAATATGTTAAAAACCAAGAAAATATAAGAATTAAGAAGGCAAGAAAGTTGGAGAAAATAATCTAAATTTCAAAAATAGAGATATGTCAATAAAAAAAGAAAAAATGGAATGGGAATTTAAATTTCAATAATTAAAATCTATTAAAGGTTATGAATTTTTAATATTTATACAAAATCAATGAAATAATATATATATATATATATATATATATATATATATATATATATATATATATATATATATATATATATATATATATATATATATTAAATAAATGGAGAAGAGTTTCCTTTTAAGTAAAAGGTTAAGCATCTCTATTGATGAAATACAGAAGCCGCTTTTTAATAATAATATAAATAACATTGAAAAGAAATTAGCAAAGAAGGGTGAAATCATATAAACATAAAATATTTAGTCTGGGATTAAAAAACAATTGTCGACAGGACTGTTCTCTTCAATTTTTTCGTTTGTTTATTGCAATTTGGGGAATAGAGGTCGTTTACTTCGTCTCCTCAAACAAATTACATTATCTATTTTAAAAATACATTATCTCAAACATAACAGCATTTGCTCCGCAAGGACCAAATGTCAACAAAACATTTGAGTTTAGAATCAAGGTCCCTTGCAAATAGCGTCAAGAAAAACAACATCAATCACAAAATTTAAGATTTCATTCATAACGAAATATGTTATGATGGATTCAATCACCTTTCTGTCTTTAACCTTCTTTCCAGTATAAAATTCTTCAAGTTTTCTCCGTTTGTCACTTTCCTTCCTCTGTAAAAGTGAGCAGAAAAAATTTTACTCAGTAAAACCTAAATTCCTTGTAAAATAAGCAGAATCTATATCAATTCAACAATATAAACGAAAAGGTACACGGTCAAACTTATTTTTATCTTCTTTTTTTTTTTTTTTTGGAGCTTTCCATTAAGTCATCTGAGTAAGCCAATAGCAAACAATTCTGGACACTCATTTAGGAGCTTTGAGTAGGAAAACTAAAACATTTCTGGTAATCAAACAAATATGATAAGTTAATATCTTGATGGCGCCATGATAATTCACATCAGCTTATAAATTTACTCCCCACAATTACTTCTCACGCATCAAAATCATAAGACAGAACATTTTGATGAAAAAGAGAGGCTGGAGCAGTTCCAAATGGTAAGGCAATAAAAGGAAACCGATGGTGAAATTTCCCGTGAGCATATGACCTTCATATCTAGGGGGGTTGGGGTAAGTTCATAAGAAAACACTTGGTGATAGAGAGAGGTGTACGGCTTCCAATTTGTTGGACAAAAAAAGTATTTTTCAGAGAGATCCTGATGGTGGTTTGATGATCGCCTTTCTCAAAAAAAGATAAGATCAAGATGAAGCAATGCAGAGAGTAACCCAAACCTCTCAAAGAAGGCTCAGCTACTATGAGAGCTTAAAAACTTAGCCAACCAAAATCAAATGGAATAGTAAAAATAATAATATTCACTCGCAAGAAACAAGACAATTCTAAACAATTAGATGAGGCTTAGTAGCAACCTCGACAGGCTATTTTGGATGTTAGACATGCCAGCGAGAATTATTTCCTATGAAAAGGTAAGATGCAAAAGGTACAACAGCATCAATCTATAGCTCAACAGGTTAATATCAAAAGAAAAGGCTACAGAGGTAGAATATAAAAGATCGATTTATGATAAACCAGAAAACATCACAACTGTGTTTCATCAAACTCACACTCATCCAACGACACCTCAATGCCACATCCCTTACAGTCTTCTCAGGCAGAAGAGCAGCAATTTTGATGTACTTCAAAATGCTGGGTTGATCAGCGTATCTGCCATGCAAACTAGTATTAGTTTAGGCATAAATCTAGAAACAATTCTCTAAAAATTTTTAAAGAACAAAATTTAAAACATTCAATTCGGAAAACAATCTTTGCTTTGCTACTTTAAGAACTCCTATATATTAAACAGGCAGAAGTTTGGAAAGAATTCAAACAAACAAATGAATCACAGAAGCCAAACAGAGTTGAAAAGCTGCTTACTTGATGAGCCCATGATGTAAGATAGCCTGTTCTTTGTAGGACCAATCTACAGCTAGACCTGTATCATGCTTCAGACCAGCCATAGGCTCAAGGAACAAACTGCTTTGGGAATTCCCTTGCAACATCATGGAAGATGTGTTGTTCAAAATACTACTAGGGTTCCCAGCCCGCACCATACCAGATGAGCTACTAATCCCTCCTGAATTGTTAATTCCTCCTTGAACAACACCAGCTGTGCCATTTACTGCCCCCGACTGGAAAGAAACTACAACTTGATTGCAAAAGGATGAAGGAAAGACTCCATTATGAAAGCTCATATTAGAATCAGCTGCCATAATCATAACCAACAGCACTAGTACATTCCACAACAGTAAATTATATTGTAGATAGGAACTAATCTGATTCTTGATTGTCAAGTCCACCAATGCTCTCAGAACCCTGATCTTGCACACAATTTGAGTACAAAAAACAGCCAGATGCTTGCGTCCACAAATTCACCTCTGTTGAGAAAACTTATGAGTTCGGGTAATCTGATAGCCTTGAGCTTGTAAAAAAAAATAAAAAAACAAAACAAAACCTTGAAACATGCAACTAGTAAGCCTCACGAATTATTTCACGTAAGTGTGCTCTCCGCAAGTCGGAAAAACCTCCTTGAAAGCCGAATGAAGCGATAACAATAACTCCTCTAATATAGAACATCTATATTGCCAATTGGTAGTAGATTCTATACAAACTTCACTAATTCCAACCGAACGAAGACAAAACGGCCGATTCGTTAACATGAGACCCTGGCTTTCTTATCCAAAGCCATTGCACCATCAAATTATATTTTTTAAGAGGAAAATAAAATCAGACAACAAAAGCGACAAACACGTCCAATCCAATTTTACCCAGGCGCGTGCCCAACCAAAAAGCGGGACAATCAAAAAGCAAAGCTATTGCTTTATTCAACAAAACTTAGCCAGATCATAAACCCTAGACAAACACCCGAAAGCTCAGGCGCTCGCATAACCAATGGAACTAACTCATCAAAAAGCTTGAACTGGTTAACCAGGGAAAAAATAAAGATAAAATGATAGAAAGAAGCCTGTCAAACCTCTAAAGTTCAGCTATCTTCCTCCGAACCAGAATCAAGTAGTTCTTCAAGCAATCGACCCAGCTATTCTTTTGTTCCTCTGCTGTTCTGCTCCTTCCAAATGGGATGGCAGAGAAGAAGGTTGAGCCGCTATTTTTAGCCTAAATACCGCCGCTAAAAAGAATCAGGTCTCAAAGGAATGGGAATCCAGGTTCCAGCATTCGATGCCAATAATTGTGGACTTTCGCCACCACCACCTTCCTCGTCTCTCTCCTCCCACCTTCCTCGATTAGTTTTATCGTTTTTATATATCTTCTCTTTCCTTCCACCTCTCTCTCTCTCTCTCTCTCTCTCTCTGCTTTTCTTCGTTTGGTTTCTTCGCTTGCCTTTCTGCAACTGGCGTGAGTGCCCATCCATCCCGTTCCACTTCCAGCACCCGATGCTTCCGTAGGGAAGAGTACGAACTTGCCCTGCTATTGGAAACAATTACCAGAATGCCATTTCGCGGCAAAAAACGGCTATAATAAAGCGTGGGGCCTACCTTGGGTGCCAGATCACGTGATCATCATACTAGATCACGTGTGAGTTGGCCGGGTTCGGGTGAGCCGATCCTGCGGCTGGGGTGTCCCCATCAGACCCGCCTCCTTTAATAATTTTGAATCTAAATTTCACCACCGGTGAGATATCCCAAATCACTATTCTTCTGTTATTTTAATATTGAATGCATTTTTTTCAGGTTCCTTTTTCTTTTCTTTTCAGATTCTTAACAAGATAAAATAAAATCAATTATTAATTTATTTTAATATATATAAAATGTGACTTTAAATTATAAAATTATTTTTATTTAATATTAAAAAAATTGCATCTTGAAAAGTTTTTTTTCTCAAATTATTATACATATTCATAATTTTGAATATAATTAATTTTTTATATAATTAAAATTTAAAGGTTTTCTTTTAATGTTTTAGATAATTTGTTCTTCATTCCTCGAGATTCTAAGTAAAATCAAACTTAAATAATTAACAATGAAAACCTAAATGCACACACTAAATTAAAACGACGACTTTTAATATGGCACAATAGAGAAAATTGGTTAATGTGACCAAACTCATGTAGTGGGATGAAGGGTGCTTTATATTGTTATAGTTTCATGAGTTATTCATGTATGTCTATCTCTAATTGATCAAAGTTGGACATCATCATCATCATCATCGTCATCATATCATTGCTACTGTATAAGATTATCTAGAAAAATAATTAGAAAATTATTCAATAATATAATATAAAATTTATTATTAATAAATCAATAATAACTCTACTCCATTTAACATCATCATAAGAATTTACCATGAATGTATAGGTTAGAAATATGAATAAAAAATAATCTCCCTCTAAATGTGATATTCCTTACAACAATAAATAGAATATAAATGATAAAATTAATTTGAGGAATTCTTTATAAGATAAATATGTTTGTGCATATTAAAATTAAATATGTAATGCATAGTTTTGATATGATATCAGTATTAACATAATTTTTAAATAGCAATAACATATGGATATCATAAGTGAACAATCTTATATTACTTGGATGAAATAGATTAATAAGAAATTTTTTAGTTTAGTTGAATTAATTGTATTGATAGCTCCTAAATACCTAGTTTACTTTAATAGGTACTATTGCCTAAGTGGTTTTGAGTTGTATTTATATTTTCTTCAACTTTCACAACAAGTTAAAAAAAAAAAACTTAGATCTTAGAGTCATCTTGAAAATACATATATATATATATATATATATCAATCATTGTAGTTATATACAATTGACCAGCTTAGTTTTAGGACCAAACTCAGAATGACCCATATATTCTGACGGATCATGTTAAGTTGGATGCGTGAGAGAGAAATTACCCAAAATCTAATTAAAATATTTTTTTATATCATCTATATAACATATTGAGCCACTAATTAATCAATAAAAAATATAGAAGGAAACCACCATCCAATATGTGAATATGTACATCTCATATCTATTCATATCAAAATATTTTGTACAATAATTATGCTTCTTTTATCATTCCAACATAATACCCACTTGATCCATGATTACAAAGAATTCATGTTTAAAAAAACACCTCAAACAGCAACTATTTAGATATACTCTATTGGGGTATTACCCTTCCTTTAAACATGTAAGCATATAGAGTGAGCGAACAACTCAGTAGCTTATATGGTATTTACAAGTGTATTCAATGCTTGGAAATAGAAAAATATGCATGCTATCATTAATTGAATCATAAAAATCAATCATTTGCTGAATCAATATTACTTTATAATACTCTTATACATATATCTTACACAATCCAATCATAATCATGATCATTATGTTAGGATCATATGTATATGTATCATATGCAATGTAATCATGACCATGACTATTATATTAAAGACATCCTTTATTTAGAGTATTTTATTATATCTATATTATTGCAATAGTTCATATCATGCATAATATACTAGCTAGTAATTCATGTCATCTTCCATAGAGCATACCTTTAAGTACATATATTGACATCAAAATATCATTGATAATAGTAGATAGTGTCATTTGTCATAATGACATATCATTATAGATATTATATATGTATATATATATATATTATATTATGTCAAGTTATGTCAATATGAATTGTTATTATAAAAATTAATACAAATATATCATGTGTCATAAGGTACGTCAAACCATATTATCATGAATACTAGTATATATATATTTATATTTATATATCATTAAGTTACTTAAATATTTAAATCATATCATAAGATATAACAAATCAATACAACTGTCTAATAAATTATTTTAATATTTTGATTAGATTTATCAAAATACCACCTAAAAAATTATAAATATACACATATTCCTATATAAAATGGATATAAACTTGAAATTAAAGGGAGCTGAGAGGCTTATAGAATACAAAAGCTCCACCTGACTAATGACATCATATCATAAGCCACTTGTTGAGATGTTGCTATTTAGTCTTGCCTATTATTTGATATTCTTGTAATTTATATATTTTTTATGATTCCAAATATTATTGCTTTATTATTTCTCCTAACATATTTTGAAAGAATTGTTTTGATCTTTTGTGTATAAATATTTCAGGAAAATCATACTTTGAATTATTGAAGACTTCAAACCAAGATCAATAGAGTTTATTGTAATTGAAGTCTATAATTTTATTTTATTGAGTCTGAGAAAGTATGATTGTAATTGCGTAATTGAGCACACACACCATAGAGACTTTAAAATTCATATTTTTTAAACTGAATGTACTATATGATATCCATCCATACGTGACAATCTAATCAATTATTTTTTCCAACGAGCAATCGAATAAACAAAAATTAAAATTTTTCTAAGTACTAATCATACCATACGAACCCAGTTCGTACATTGCTTCTAGAGTACGAAATGAATGGGTCCCTAGTCGCTCAAAAATATTTTTACTAAGTACTAATCGTACTGTACTAACCTAATTCATACATGCATTCCAGAGTACGAAGTGGATGGGTCCCTGTTCGCACAAAAATATTTTTCTTAAGTATGGACCGTACTGTATGATTACATTCGTACATGCCTTATAAAGTACGAAATTGTGATGTCCAGTTTCATCCCAACATTTTGTTTAGACAAATTTTAATTTTTTTATAACTAATCATACTGGACGATGATGTCATCGTACGTACACCATATAGAGTACAAAATTACGGGGTCCTATTTCGTCCCGACGAACTCAAAAAGTTTTCTAACTGTTCGTACTACGAACATCATTCGTACCAGACGATGATTATGTATAAAATGATTTCGTACAGATTTATAATAGGTTCGTACATAATAGTATTTGAACTATTTGTTCGTATGAAATTCGATCGTACTATATGATTGTGTATACTCAAAATTGAAAAATTTAGTTTTATGTATAGTTTTTTGTGTCTTTTATATAAAATATCCACTAAAAATTGACGTGAAAAAGTCTTGTTTTCATGATTTTTTAAGGGCAATTGAAAGAGAGAGTATGAGAGAGTATTTAAGAGAGATTTTTTTGCAAATGGAGTTTAAAGAATTCACAATGTTACTCAAAGGTAAAGATTTCTTTGTAATTTTTGGTTATCACTCTTCCTCTTGTCTTTCTAGATTGCTCGTGTGCAGATCTTTGAAGAAGATCTGATACTCTACCGACACTTGGAGGGTGTGAAAGAACGAAGGTTCTCTGCCTACACTTGGAGGGTGTAAAAGGACGAAGGTTCTCTGCCTACACTTGGAGGATGTGAAAGGATGACGGTTCTCTGTCGCACTAGAGATTGGTGGAAGAGAGGTTTTTGTAAAGGCCTCTCCGCCTTGCTGTGGGGGCTAAAGGAGATTCACTTTGATAATAGTGAAATATCTGAAGAGGGAGTCTTTAGGGAGTGGATGTAGGTCGTGTTTGACCGACCACTATAAACCTTTGTGTCATTTAAATTTCTGCATTTAATTACTGTAAGTTATTTTTTATGTGGTTGAAAAGTTATTTTTAAACTTTAATTAGCTTGCTTCAAGAAGCATAGATTTTAAAATTTTAAATCCAAAAGAATTTTTAAATCACCAATTTACCCCCCCCCCCCCTCTTGATTAGCATTGTGACATTAATTTAGTTTTATCAATCTAATCAAGCTTCAACACAACTCACCCATTATCGTTGAACCACCGCCGCTCAACTAACCCCATTAGTATGTTACTACGCAATTGCCACTATTGGACTGTTATTATTAGATATTCTTGGAAAACTAAGATGTTAAATTCTCTCTATATTATTATAAATATTATAGCAAGCAAAAGTCATAAACATTAAACTATTAATTAAAAGAACTAATACAAATTACAATTTATTGTATTTGTAGTTACTTTCAACTAACATAATTATAATTTCTATATTTTTTAAAGAAATTAAACTACTGCTCTGACATGCAACAATCTAAAAAAATTCAATGAACCAAGTATAGAACATTATTTAATTATTTTAAAAAGAGTACGTCATTTAAATTTAAATAATACAACATGAATATATAATAAAACTAAGGCTTCGTTTGGGACATCTTTCTTACTGCTTCTTAAAGCAGCTTTTTAGTACAGAAATTAAATTCATGCACTAAAAAACTGCTTTAAGAAGCAATAAGAAAATCATCCCAAATGAAGTCTAAATAGTCATCAATCGATTTATTTTAAGACAAATAACATCATGACCCTCAAATACATATTAAGATGTGAGTATCAGTTAATTTAAGTAGTAATTTTAATTTTTTTTTAATTTTGAGAATTATTTTTTCTTATCAAATTTGTATTTTGAAGTTTAAATTATTAAAAAAAAATACTTGTGTTTTTTGTTGATAGATCCTAAGCTAGATTGATGGGAAGGTAAGTTTACCAGCTGTTCTAGTATCACACCCAAAATCCAAATGGCTAACATACTTTTTAATCTATTCGCTAACCACCAATGAATAAAAATAACCTTCCCTCTACTTGAAAATGTGCCCTTATTTATTCAATAAATAAAAAATCATGTATAAAATACTCTAAATATTAATAAAATTATTTTTAAAATAAATATATAAATGAATAAGTTAAATATTAAACCATTTGTTCATCTCATTTGCTATTCAACCAATAGCTCATCATAACGTCCATCAAAATCTTATTTAATGATTATTTTATTATATTTTAAATAACTTATTATATTTCTTATATTATTTTTTTTATTTTTAAACCCTTTAATAATTATGCATATTATATAAAGTATAATAATGACGTTAATATGAAAAAATGACAAAATATATAAATTAAGATGTTTTTATAAATGCTTAACTTACATCAAATAGTAGAAATAATATTTATCGAATAATCTAAATTTTACTCAAAACTCATAAATATGTATTTTCTTAGTGAAGCAATACTTAGTAAAGCAATATTTATGTTTAAATCATTTGCATGAAATATACATAATATAAAACTAGAGATATAATCATATAATATAATGCTTGAATCTTAACATTAAAAGCAAAAAAAAAAAACGATAAAATTAAGAAAACTGAAATTATTCTTATTTAAATATTCAGGAGATAAAAATTTGATATTTTATTTAAAAAAATAATTAATATCATATATACTCAAAAAAAAAAATAAAAACATACAGATTATTATTTTTTTCTAAACGAACCTCTCTAAAAAACATTTGCTTTGCCGGAAAACATCTAAACATAACGTCAAATCAAACGTCCACATAATTCAATCTGGCCAGACCAACGGTCTGATGGCTATTGAAAGGGAAATTTGGTACGATAGCTTGCAGCCAATCACATCTGGAAGCATAATACTATACCCTTTTATTTTTTAATTTTCAATTATTTATTACAATATTACCATTTTGTCTCTCGCATGAGAACAGCTGTGTGAAATTTAATTTTGAGTTCTAAATTTTGGAAAAAAAAATCGGGCTACGCGTTTTAGCCCAGAAATTGACAAATCAGCTGGTTTATGCCACGCGTCGGTTTCATTATAAGACACGTCATAGTATTTTTAATTTTTTACAAGACGGCTTGCTTGGTAAGCCTCTGCGCTGTCGAGCATCCATTGGTGAGACAGAGCGGTTTGGCGTACGCGTGGCAGTTTTGTATTGGCGTATTGTGGCGGCTAATGGAAACCGTTGGAGCGGCAAAATTGGGTAAAAGCTGCACGTGGGTCAGTGCGTTTCCCGATGCTTTCTTTTTTTTAAAATGATGACGGAGATCCATTCAATTTGTAAAATAAAATATGTTAAAATATTAATTATAGCAATTTTAATATAAATTTAAAAATTTACAATTTTATTTTAAATATTTTCATTAAATTCAAAGAGGGTCTAAATATATATTATTAATTTACAGATATTTGCAATATATATATATATATATATATATATATATATATATATATATATATATATTAAAAGTTTTTATTATCTAACAATGAAAAACAAAAAAAAAAACTAATTTTAAAATGATTTAATTATTTTTACTATATGATAATCTTACTGTTTAAGCTGTACTAATCTAAAGTAGATGTAATGGCACATTTGATAATAATAGTAGGATTGAAGGTTGTTCTTGTAATACCATGGTTAGTGCACTACCAAGGGTTAGTTTTTTTTATTATTTCAAGCTTTTTTTTTTAATGATGATGGAATTTTATTAAATTTAAAGAAAGTTTTAATATATATATATATATATCACTAAATTTTTATGTGTTGAATTCTTAAATTTTAATGTCTATTTATGTAATATTTTAACATTTAATCACAAGAAAATATAACTATGAAAATTAATATTTAATTTTAGAAACATTAATAATATTGATATTTTAATGCCATTATATACAATGATGGTATATAAATAAATATTAGAATGTATATATTAGATATATATATAAATATAAACATTCACTGTCAAGTATATAAATCCTTAAAATATGAATCGAAACAAAAAATCAATACTTAAATTACACTTTAAGCCACAAAAAATTAACATTTGACAAAAATCTTTAGCCAAAAAGGTTTGAAGCATAATTTTGGAGGTTCTCACTGCAAAATTAAATTAAGAAGGATAAAATAAAAACAAAAGAAAGGGTCTCTCATGCTAACTCGAGGGGAATTATCAAAATAGGAAAAGTAGGGTTGAGCAATATAATTATTGTCTCAAAGGATATCTCCTTAATCATACAAAATAACAAATAATTTAAAAACACATATGTGCACAATCTACTTATTAGTTCATTGCATTTATTCACATCTTTCTATTCATATCTAATCATTTCTCAAATGTATATTTTTTTTTTCAATAATAATTTATAATGATCAAACTAATCTTTCTTTCAAGTTATTTTGGATAAAATATTCTTTTGAGTAAATTTTAAAGTCTATACTACATATTGATTATATCATTTGATTAATTCATTATGGTTTTGATGATATTTTCATTTCCTATATCACTTTATGATTGTTCATTATTTTTTATGCTTTTTCATATATATACAAAAATACAAAATCTATTAAATAAAAACATTTACAAGACTATGCCAAAAATAAATTATACAATTCCGATATAAATGGGAAGCATGGAACTTCTAGAAGTTTGACATTAAAAAAAAAAAAGAAAAAAAAAGTTCCCCATCAAGAGAAATTCAAGCTATAAACAACAAAAATAGAAAATGATGGTCATGCTCTACCATAAATTATATGAAATTCCCACTAATGAATTGATTCCACTCAATTCTGATAGCCTCTTAGTTCCTTGTCATAGCCATATCACCATGACCATATCCATTACACTCTTATTGGGCCTTATTGATGTTACCAATGTATTTCATTGTGACCTGAAAAATGTATTTTTTGACTCTAAGAGCCTTAAGAGTTAAAGGGGTGATCTCTCCTAGGGGTGTCAATTCGGGTCAACCCGCCGGGTTCGGGTCGAAATCGACCCGGCCCGTATCTAAACGGGTCAACCCGAACGGGTCGGACATTTCAACCCGGACCCGACCCGGCCGGGTTGCCGGGTTGACCCGACCCGACCCGCGACCCGGCAGCGTTCTTCCAATCTTTATTTTTTTTCAAATTTGACAAACGTGCTCTGGTGTTGATACTTTCCTTCATCTTGTAAAACACGCAAAGCATGACTGCAGGAGGCAGGAGCGTCAGAAGCAGCAGCTTGAGCCTTGAGCTGCACGGAGGCCGGAGCACGTGAAACAGATCCTTGCCTAAAAATGATCTCATTGGGCGGAGCAAGGATATGGAGCTTGTCATGGAGTGGCTGAGGAATCCATCAAATGAGCATCGGGGAACAGGGGACTCATTTGTACAGAAATATTTTTTACTTTTTTAAATTAAACGGGTTTTCAGGTTGACCCGGTAACCCGCCGGGTCAACCCGACCCGACCCGTTTTATCAAACGGGTCAAATCTGTGAACCCGAACCCGACTCGTTTATCAAACGGGTCGGGTCCAACCCGGATTTTTCGGGTCGGGTCCGGGTCGGGTTGTTGTGTCGTGTCAAATATTGACACCCATAATCTCTCCCTTCATACTCATTTAGGGTATTGACACGAAATAGTGAGCATCATGGAGTTTTGTATATTAAATATCAAAGGACAAAATTAGAATTATCTTCTACAAGGAAAAAATTAATCAAAGGTGTCTTTACACTCGTTTTTATTCAAAGAATGTACTTGATTTACTAAGTTTGTAAAGCATTTCCTTTCTAGCTATGTTGGGGTTATTTTATTCATTCTTTCTTCTTCATTTTCTAATCTCCACCTCGGATGGACGAGCATAATTTCTTTTAATTTTTTTCCCTTTAATGAGTTTCTCAATTAGGTTGCGAGAATGTCAGCAATCTTATATGTTATGGCTGATTATACATATCATCAAAAATTGCTTTGATCGGGCACGAATCTCGAGGCATATTCAAATTGAAAAGTTTCAAAATCAAATTAAGGATCATATGAATTCCAATTTCAACAAACTTATAGTCAAATTGAACATCTCAAAGGGACGAACCAAACAGCACCAAAATTGGTCCAACCCAAGCCCAAATGGGTCCAAATCGGGGGCCCGGACCACATTTGGAAGAGTTAAAGCATTATTTGGATGATGAAATAATATCCAAATAGGGCATGCTTATAGTCAAATCGAGCGTCTCGGTGAGACGAATCCAACGAGCTCAAGATCACCGAATTCCAACATTGTTAAGGCACTTAAATAGTTGAAAAACTCTCTACAATCGGGGGAATCAATACGAGCCATCCGATGGAGCACTCTGAACCTGCCCCAGATCTTCTCTATATTTACGGGGTGGGCCACTCATGAAATTTTACAATTAGACTCCCACTCTCTGCATGAGGGGGACATTTGGCTAGAGATTGGAGAGAGTTCTAAAGCTTCAAGAGCTCTAGCACCACTACCCGGACGCCGCCTGCCGCCGGACCTTCGTTCGGCCGCCGCCTGCTGCTGGACTTCAGCCCGACCTTCATCGGACCACCGCTCAGCCTCCGCTTGCTGCCAGACCTTTGCCCAGCCGCAACCCGCCGCCGAACCTTCGCCTGGCCGACGACCATAGTCGGACATTTGCCCGGCCGACGATTGACGCCAGACTTCAGCCCGACCTTCGTCGGACAATCGCTTGGCCGCCGCCTGCCGACAGACCTTTGCCCTGCTGCCGTCCACCGCCGGACCTTCGCTTGACCGACGACCCCGGACTTCAACCCGACTTTCGTCGGACCACCACTTGTTGCGGATCTATGATTTTGAAGATAGCAAACATTCCTTATTTCTCTACGATTGCCTAATGTGCTAACGTTTCAGGTCCACACGATCAGACTGCAATCTGTAACCAGCTCAAGATTGGGTAGACTAGGTCTGTGTCAGTTTGTAATCTTTTTTCTTTCTTGAGTCTGTTGTATTTGGTGTGGTATCTGATGATAATTTGTAACTTAGAAGATTTTCTGTTGTGCCCTAAAAGATTTCTATTTTTAGTAACATCGTCCGGGACGATATTTATATCGTCCTGGATGATCTGATAAAAGTAGAAATTCTAATTAGGGCATCATCATTAAAGCAGCCGTCTTTTTGCAAAACACATCGTCCTGGACGATTTTGTATCGGCCAGGACGATCGGCTCAATTCAGCAAGAATCTACCGCCATATCTACTTACGAAAATCTTATTTTTGGATATCGTCATGGCATATCGGCCTGGACTATAAAATATCGTCCTGGCCGATCCAGGTCAATTTTCCCAAAATTTCTCAGGCAGTTTTGGAAAGCAATTAATGGGGATTTCGTCCAGGCCGATCTCAAGATCGTCCGGGACGATTAGACATCGTCCAGCTTCATTTCAGGGCGATATTCAGGACGATTTTCCTCATATTTGAACTAATCGGCCAGGACGATTTGGCTATCATCCTGGACGATAATGACGGCAACTTGCATTAATGAGCTCGTTTTGAGAGCTTCTTTTTAAGCTATGGCAAGACATTTTGTAAGTGTCTTTGGCAGCCATTGTTGCTTCGTTCTTGTGGGGAAAACTTGAAGAGAGAGCTTGAAAGGGAGAGATGAAAGGGTGGAGCTTGAGAGAGTGAGAAGATCCTGTGAGGGGGGACTCAAGGGAGTGTAGAGGGAGTTCCACACGGTTGCTCCGGCGAACTCGCACCTTAGTACCATCGGATTCAAGGCTTGTCTCGAGGTAAGTTTACCAAAAAAGAAGTCTCTTTGGTGTCAAAGGATCCGGCAACTCCGCCGCACCGGGAGAGGTGGAAGTGATTTTGTAAGGGCTTCTCCGCCTAGCTGTGGGGGCAGCTAGGCGGCTAAAGGAGAGACACTTGTGTTAGTGCAATACTTGGAGGGTGCCTCCAAGGAGTGGACGTAGGTCAAGGTTTGACCGAACCACTATAAATCCGGTGTGTTCTTTCTTTATTACTTCCGCACTTTAATTTCCGCATCGTTGGTTTTCTATGTGGTGATATTGGTTTTAGTTTTATCTTTGATTTTAAAGTTTTCCAATTCACCTCTCTCTTTTAAATTAGCTTTGGGCCAGTTTAAAAAATACCGATGACTGCCGCCAAACTTCAGCCAGACCTTTGTCGAACCACCGCCCGGCTGCCACCTGCCACCGGACCTTCGCCCGTCCGCCATCCGCTGCTGAACCTTCTCCTGGCCGTTGTTTGTCGCTGAACCTTCACCCGGCCGCGGTCCGCTGACGGACCTTCGCCCGGCCGCCTCCCACCATCGGAACTTCACCCGGTCGCCACCCTTTGCCGGACCTTCGCCCGGCCGCCAGACTTCAGCCTGACCTTCATCGGATCACCGCTCGGTCACCACTCCCCCGTCGACCACCTCCAGACCTTCGCCCGGCCGACGACCATAATCTGACTTCAGCTCGACCTTCGTCGGACCACCACCCAGCCGTCGCCCATCACCAGACCTTCGCCTGGACGCCATCTACCGCCAGACCTTCGCCCGGCTGCCACCCTCCTCCGAACCTTCGCCCGACCGCCGCCCGCCACCGGACTTCAGTCCGACCTTCGTCGGACCACTACTCGACCACTGCTCTGTCGTCAACCGCCGCCAGACCTTCGCCCACGACCGTTAGCCGCAGAACCTTCGCCCGGCCGACGATCATAGCAAGACTTCAACCCGACCTTCGTCAGACCACCACCCGGTCGCCGCCCGTCGCTGGACCTTAGCTCGGCCATCATCTACCATCGAACCTTCGCTCGACCGCCGTCCGCCGCCCAAGCTTTGTCCTGCCGCCATCAGCCGCAGGACCTTCGCCCGGCCGCCGTTCGCCGCAGAACATTCGCCCGGTCGATGACCGCCACCAGACTTCAGCTCGACCTTCGTTGAACCACCACTCCATAGTCGACTGTCGCCTGACCTTCGATTGGCCATCGTTCGCCATCGGACCTTCGCCCGGCTGACGACTGCCACCGGACTTCAGCCCGACCTTTGTCGGACCACCTCCCGGCCACCGCCCGCAGCCGGACCTTTGCCCGGCCGACGATCGCCGCAAAACATTCGCACGACCATCGCCATACCTTTGACTAGCTCTCTAAATTACTGTAATTCGACCGCCTCTAAATTGAGGGATGGGTCAACCCTTATAATTCACTCAAGTTTAATGGAATCTTTCACATGGGCGAGGCCCTGTGATTTTTCTCTCTTTGGGCTTTCCATGTAAAAAAGATTTGATATTTTACTTTTATCTTTTATTTTGAGTGCTGGATATCTATGCATCGCTAAGACGATAAGTTTATTCACTCTACCGCCATAAATATTTCAGTCCGCAACAATTTGGAGCCGTCTGTGGGAAACTAATCCCACCCTTATAAACACAAGTGAATTCCTGCCTTGATGGCTAACAGGTGTGGAAATCGCAATATATATATATATATATATATATATATATATATATATATATATATATATATATATAGCTTTGATGGATCCTAAGTTTGAGATTACATATATAATAGAGGAGAACGATGAAAATATGCCTTCTACCTGATTGCATTCACCAATTCTACATATGATACTCGTAAAAGACTGCCAGTGGAATATCTATTGATTGTTGATGTCTTAACTTTGTTAGGATGTTGATAACTTGGAGAGTCTTATGCACAATTCAATGTTGATGGTCATGATTAGGGGTGCAAATAAGTCGAGTCGATCTCGAGTCTGAGGGTACTTGAGTTGAGCTTGACTGTCAAATACCAAGCTCGACTCAACAGAAGAAAGAAAAGCTCATCGAGCTACTCGAGCGGCTTTCGAGCTCAATTCGTCCATCATTCTAGTGTCTGTCACTGTCGTTCCCAGCGTCTGCGTCCGTCCACCGGTGCGAACTTCTCGCATCACCAGCATTCACGTTCGTCCTCCGTCGCCAACTTCTTCCTGTGTAGGTCACGAGCTTGCGCCCGTCCGCATCCATTTGATTTTGGTGCCAACGTCTTTTCTGTGTCAGCTTTTCATTTTCCCGCGCCTGCTTTCATTTTCTCACAGTTGATTTTATCCACGAGCTGTTTGACGAGCTTGAGAATCGAGTAGTGAGCTTTTCGAGCTCGATAAGCTGTCGAGCTCGTAATATGGTTCGAGATCAACTCACGAGCTTAATAAGATCGAATTGTAGAGCATGTTACCGAGTCGAGCTCGAGTCAGCTCATTAGCTGGCTTGACTCGGTTGCACCCCTAATCGTGATGCAATTATTGGTTGTTATGGTGAGTTATTATTTCTGACTGGTTGAAGTCGCCTTGATACCTTTTTTTTTTCGGTGTTGATAATGTAGCCGTGAATCTCTAAAGACTTACAATTGCCTAGGTTTTGAAGTATCTATATTGTTGTATTCTTTTACATTTATATGTCTACATACAAGTTTGAATATTTTAACTAATATTTTTGGTTTGCTTCAACCTGGTAACTAAAATGGTCCTTTTTCTAATATATTGAGTTGGTGAAACTAAGACTACTATATCTTCCAAACCTTATATATATATATACATGGGGAAATTGAGTGCCAAAGCCCATATATTTCTATGAAAAGAAAGTTACATGTAAGGTATAAAACAAAAAGATCATACCTCATACAAGTTAAGAAGAGGACCAACCAAAAACCTATACCTCCAAAAAAAGAACCAAAATAGATAAGGAAACAAAGCAAAAGAAGCTACCAAGAAAGAGGCAAAAGCTCAAAAATAAGATTCAGACTGCTAATCAAGCACATAAACCAACAGAAAGCCAACATCACCGATCAGAGTTCCCCTGGTTGCCCTCAAGGACATCCAAGGAGAGGATTAGCAGCTACCATCGTGTTCTTGCAGTAAAACTAGCCGAACCACAGCCCCATGTTGCCAAAGAGACCGTCCAGGGGCCGAAAACATAAAGTGCCTCAAGAATTATCCAGACAACAGTGAACGAGTAGCAGGCATCAAAGAGCACAACCATAGAACAAGAAAATACACCAATGAAAGAAATAAGTAGTCCAGTCCAACCTGAGTAGCTAAAAATAGCAAAACGAGAGAGAAAAAACCAACCACAATATCCCAGATTCCATAATCAATCAGCCAAACAAATCTAACCCAGAAAAATGAAAAGGCTTAAGAAGGCCAAGGTACTTTTAAACCTTGACCAAACTTCCACGTCGAGACTTTCGCATCAACCGCCAATTTAATTAGAGAGCATAAGGTCAAAACACTTCTAAATTTAGAATTAACTCTCCTTTCATTTCTTTCCCTCCAAAGATAGTATGTGGCACAACAAACAATTAGGAGAAATTTTATTTTTTTGTTCTTCATCAAGTAGCTCGTTTCTCCCAAAATCAGAAGAACTTGAGAAAGTCTTGGACTCAAAAGAAAGTCTCCCAAATTAGGAATCAACTTTTTTAATACATAAAAAGCATAATAACATTCAAAAAGAATGTGAAAGGAGGTTTCAGCATGTAAGAAGCATAAAGATCAAGTATGTTTAACTACAATGTTCCTTTTGAGCAGCTGATCATCAGTATTTTTTAGCCCACTGTTTATAGCAATCCAAGTGTAAATAAAATATTTTAGAGTATGATGCTTGTGGCACACTGACGTAGACCAATCAGAAATTGTCTCCTCTCTAAAGAAAAAATAGACAAATGAAGAAAAACAAATTTTCTTCTTATCCTTCCATGTAATGTGGTATAAGCAGAGTTAGGCGCAATAGGTGTATGTTCCAGAATATGGTGTAAGATAGCCCTCACATTGCCCGAAAAATTCTAGGTTCCCTCCACCAAAAAATCATACACGTTGGCATGATGAGGAAGTATAGCATCAAAATTACTATTAGGGAGAATATTAAAAAGAGACCTACCACTAATCTACGTATCCCATAACATAGCCAGTTTGCTATTAGTAGTGATGGAAAAATGAATGATAGTGGAAATATGCAAAGCCACCCTCACAATAACTTTCCAAAGATTAAATGCTTTGTTCTATACGGGCAACCAAGGGGGTGCCATATTTTGTATTCAGATATGTGAAGAGAGTTGAGTTTGAGTTGTAGAATCTGAATAAGAAATAGCAAGAGTTTGCAAATTAAAGGGTTGAAGATCCGGTATGCCCGATCCCCAAAACTTTTTTGGCTTAATTACTCATTCTCTTCCAAGTTATAAGGTGAAATTTGTTTAGCCTCCGTATCTCCAAAATAAAGAAATCTAGCACACATCCTACTCAGACTCTTAAGACAAGACTTAGGTAAGATAGCACCCATAATCTAATAAGAGATCTAATTCCAAATAGTGTATTTTAAAAATTATAGATGACCCACGAGAGAATGCAACCTAGCTTTCCAACAAGCCAAATGATCTGAGATAGAATGCAAGAGAGGTTGGAAATCGTCAATATAGTATTTCCTTACTGAAGTAGTGATGCCAAGGTATGTCATCTTGGTGCAATTGGTTTGTAAATTAAAAGGCAGCACATATTTTCATAGGAGAAGAGATGTAGTTTGATATAATAAGCTTGCTTTTATTATGATTAACCAATAAGCCTGAAACCTTATCAAAGGAATTTAATACATCCATAAGGATCTCACAATTATGCTTCGTTGCTTCTCCAAAAATGAGTAGGTTATCAACGTATAGAATATGAGAAAGATGCATACCAGTCTTGGAGATCCTGAGAAGCAGGATTGTCTATCATACATGTAAAGGCATCTATTGCAATACAAAATAGGTATGAACTAAGAGGGCAGCCTTGTCTGAGACCTGAGGAGGAATGAAAGTACCTCTTAAGAGCTCCATCAATGTAGATGGAGAAGTGAACATCCGAGATACAAGCTTTAACCCAATAGATGAAGAGTGGGGGAAGCCTATTTGGCTCATTCTAGCAAGGAGAAAATCCTTAGAAATAGAGTTAAAGGCCTTTCAAATATCCAATTACTTAGCACACAGTAGTTTTCTCTTTGCTGACTTTTTGAAATCCAATAGCAATTCATAAGCTAGAAGAATATTATCAGTAGCAATACGATATTTTAATGAAACATGCTTGATTTTCACCAATAATAAGAGACATAATATTCTTAATTCTCATCGCCAAAATTTTAAAAATGATCTTGTAAAAGACATTACATATAGCAATAAAACTAAAGTCTGAGACATTAGTGGCGTGAGAAGACATTGGGATAAGAGCAATTACAATAGCCTTAACTTTATTAGGGAGATACCCTTTAGAGAAGAAATATTTTACCGCTTTACAAACCAAAGGACATGTGATCAACAACTGGATATAAAGAATTCACAATTAAAACCATCAGGTTCAAGGGTGGAGTTAGAGTCCCCATTGAAAATGGCCGTCTTAATTTCATCATCAGAAACCATCATAATTAGCATAATAGATAAATGTTTAGGAATAACAGCACCTTTTTGGAATATAAGAGTGATCATAAAGAGAAGTGGGAGGAGGGGCATTATAAAGCTCTTCAAAATGTTATATGATAGAGGATACCAAGTCCTGTCAAACAAGAGGATCAGCATTAGAAACCAAAGGAGAAGAGCTATGATTCCTTCTCTTTCTAATTCTAACATAAAGAAATTTTAAATCATCTTCCCCTTGAGAAAGCCACTTCAATTTGGCACGTTGAAGCACCCAGTTGGTCTAAGAAGAGGAGCAATCTAAAATGCCAGCATTAATACTTTTGAGACTTTGATTCAAAGAGATGTTTTGAGGATCAGAATTAAGTAAATTCAAACAGTGGGCTAGTTGTTCCTTTAGGTTGGCTAGGTTGGAAGAGAGATGACATGAACTAGCCCACTCCTTACCTTTAATAATAACTTTGAAGGATTTAAGCTTGTTGTACAGACCGGAGATGGGATTCCCATGAGTTGGTTGAGCAAAATGATTAAGAAGTTCCATCCAGTAATTGTCTTGCTTTGTCCAGAAGTTCTTAAAGAGGAATCTATGATTTTTCTTAATAAGTTGACCATAAGAAAGAATGATGGGTGAGTGATCTGAGAAAGGAGTGATAACTTCATAGAAGGAGCTAGGGAGTGTTTGAAGCCACTTATAATTGATTAACATTTTATCCAACTTCAAATGGATGTGATCATTAGATCTTTGATTAAATCAGATAAATTTGAGACCAGTTGAAGCCAAATTCAGTAAGCCCACATAAAAAAAATAAAGGAATTTAAATCTCATAATTGAGAGGAATGGGGAGGGGAACGGCTTCCAGACTTCTCAGAAGGATGATGACAACAATTGAAATCACCTAGAATAATCCAAGGATAGTTGATATTGGCTCCAATCTCTCTAAGATTATCCCAGAGCATAATTTTATTTGCTTGTGAATGTGAAGCATAAATAATTGACATAATGCAAACAAAGTCAGACCACTTGTGCACTTCTCCAGAGATCAATTGAGTGGAGGTAAAGGTTGGAAAGAAATGAACCAAAGAGGGGTCCCATTTTTTCCAAATTCTGCCAAAATTAGAAAGGTTAAAGTTGTGGCAACTTTCCTCATTATCAAAGACCTGGTGGTTGAGGCAAAACCAAGGGTCCAAAAAATAATTCTCATGAATCTTGTTGTCCAAAATATATATTAAATCTAAATTTTAACCACGAACTAAATCTTTGCAGCCCAGACCTTATCCAGGCTATTGAAACCTCTCACATTCCACGCCGCAAGATGGGGAAGAGTCATTGGGATTTTGAGTTTTGGTTAGGAGCTTTTTTAGCTTGCTTGCTTCTGGAATCTTTCTGCTGGGATGGCGTGGGATTCCGATTAGTTTCCTGTTGCAAAGAGGTTGAGGGGGGAAGCTGCAACTCATTGAGGCTTTCTTAGAGAATCTCAAATATGTTAGGAGATAAGACCTTTTCTTGAGGTTTGGGGAGAGTAGAAATACAAGAGGAGGGGAGGTCCTCTATAGGTGAGTTTAGGTTAGGAATGGTGTTAGGAGGTAAGTCTGAGGAGGTGGAAGGGGTGGGAATAATAATAATAAAAGATTGTAGGTTAGATGGAGAGGTGTAAATAACAATTTGTGGGGAAGTGGTAGGTTGATTGATAGGAGGATGAGGAGCTAGAACTGAGCTGGAAGGTAAGAGTTCATGAGGCGACTAAACAGTGGAAGATCGGTTGAGTGGCTGAGGAGGTTTCCGGCTGGTGCTTCTCCCATGAGTAGGAAGAAGAGAGGTAATTGGGGGTGCATGTGGTTTGGAAGGACATAAATCAGGATTATACACAATGGAGCCACAGAGATCACAAGGTGCTGGTTTCTATTCATATTATATTTTAAGTTCAAAAGGCTCCCCAAGAATGGTGATATGAATAGATTCAGGATAAATACAGTTTTTAGTGACCTGTACGCAAACCCTAGCATAGGTAAGTCGAGATTTCTCCGCCATCAAATCATCCACCAACAAAGGTATCCCGACCTTACTTGCAATTCGGGAGATGCCCTCTAGAGTCCAGCAAGGTAAAGATAAATCAAGGATTTTAAACCAAATAGGGATAGAGGTGAAGTCCTCTCTAACCGGCTTAAAGTTAGGAACCCATTTTTGCAACACAAATGGTTTACCAAGAAAAAACCAAACACCTCCAGCCAACGCCATCTCATAATCATCCGGTGATGAAAACTTTAACATGAAAAATCCATCACTAAGAGAGAGTAATTTCATCATACCTTTCAACTGTCAAGCCTTATGATTGGCTGAAAGTAATGACTCATAGTACGAGCGACAACCAATAGAGTAGCCAACCAGTGACAGGCCCCATTCTTCTTTTGCAGCTTTGACATGGACTTTAGTGAACTCAAGGATCATCCAGAGAGGGAGGAGAAGCAAGAGCGAAAGAGTTTCCGGGACGAGGGGCGGAGATGATTTTACTATAGCTTAAGGCGGGGGAGGGAGAAGGAGTAGCACTCTTGGGTACGTGAGAGAGGTGGAAAATATGTGGGGGAAGAGAGATTGGCCATAAGGGAAGAAGATCCCCCGGCCAAGCCGGGGGAGAGGAGGGTGGAGGGTGGAGGTCAGGCGTGGGAGCGACTAGGGCATCCAAAACCCTAGCAGAGCCAAAATTTTTTTTGTTGGCATTCAATATTTCATATTAAGAACTAGTAACAAATCTTTATAGAGATTCATAATGCTCTTGTTTACTTTTTAAAGAGACCATGAGTGGCTTTTGACCAAATGTGAAATGTGTAATTAGAAGACATTTGAATTCTAAATTTTTTTTAATACTTCCAAATGAAAGTCTTAAGTACCATCTTAGTGGTTTTTCTCATTAAACATGCTAAAGAACAATTGATATTTTATTGCATTATTAATATATCTTTATTGGTGAGGTGCTTAAGTTAGAGTATGCTATATCATCGGTTGAATCTACATATCTTTCTTGCATTTAAACCGATGATGTGGTTCTAAGAACGTACTCTAATACTACTTGAACTACATTTATCAGCCATTCTTCTGTATGTTAGAGTTGACTTAAGGTAACAAAACGTAACTAATCTTCTTTTTATTTCTCTTCTCTTATTTATAGTTGATCAATTACTTAGTTTCTTGCTCTAAGCATCTTCCAGAATCATTGCATCTTAGTTGATGTTGAATTTAATTTTATCTGTGAATATCATTATAACATTACTAACAATAAGTAATACGTAACTAAAGAAAAACTAAAATGAGAAACTCTTTGATTTTATTAGATTATATATGATATTAAACTTTAATATAAATGATTTCATTCTCTTATTTGTTTATCTTACTCCTTATTCATAGGCTCATATTAAGGCATAACATTACATGCAATGCTATATAAAAAATGTGCATAGCAAGTAATGTAGACTATTAAGCTAAATAAAATGGCCCCATCACAAGATTGAGATCAAAAGTTCAAATTATTGGCCAAGAGGCCACCATTAATTATGCATAATAAAACAAATTTTGATATGTAAGCAAATAAAGTTGTAATGATGATTTGAGTTTAAATTAAGATTTAAAATTTTGGATTTTTGAACTTTCAATCATTTCATCCATGTGGGAGGTCTTTAATAATATTTATTATGCTTTAATTAAGAGTAGTTGGGATTGATATGAGAAGCGATTATTGACCTCATGTGTGACGAAAATTATTGAGTGTTATCATGCACTCATATCTTTATTTGTTTTTTCAATATTTGATTTTTCCCTCTTTTTATCTTTTCTTTTTAATTTTGAGTTGTATCACGTGATGTAATAGTTCCAATATTACTGCGATGAATGAGAATGAGTTATGACATTTGATAAAAAAATGAGATAAATTGTTCTCTTAAGTTCTTATTTTATTGGGATGAACACAATTGTGTTTTTTATGATGAAACACCTAATTTTTTCTTTGATAATTGTTGATCTCTCTCCTCCATTCTCCTACAAACATAAAAATATATTCCCTTATATCTTTATCACATTTTAAGATCTTTCCCTTTCCTCTACAACTACGAAACAAGCCATACCCTCATCCATAAGAAATTGGCCAAATTGGCCCTCTATTTTCCATCACACTCGAACTCATTTGGACATTTGTCAACTACTCTAGATTTGACCTATACACATTATCATAACATTCTAAAAGTCTTTCCAGCTCTATATAATAAATTCAAATTTAGATATACTCAATCGATTACAAAATTACCTATTGCAAATGTCTAGATTACAACCTAAATCATACACTAAATTACAAACTCTTGCAAATGTCTAGTGAGAATAAAAAATCACAAAAAAAATTTCAAGTTTACCTTCAAATCCCGGTTTTCCTTCAACTCCCACGAACACTAGGGCGGCCGGTGTGAGATCTACGGCGGCAAGACAAGTAGCTTCGAGGGCGACCGGTGTGGGGTCGGCGGCCGGAGAGTAGTCGTCGGCGATTGTCAGCGAGCTCGATCAAGCGAAGAGGCGGGAGGAGGCGACGCGCAGAGCTCGTCCGAAGTGAGAGAAAAAAAAATAGAAATGAGATGGGAGGCTCGGGTCTGTTAATTTTAGGGCTTTTACCGGCGGCTTACCGACGGTCTGGAACGCCGGTAATGAGTTTACTTAACAACGTCGATCTACGCCGCCGGTAAACCGCCTGTCCTATTAATGTCCGGCGGTGTATCCTGCGGTTACAGGACCCCCGGTATTACCGATGGCCTAAACCAAGAAAACCTCCGGTTTAGTCGCCGGTAGTAGCCGGCGGCTAAACCGCCGGTGTTACCGGTGGCCATATAACCGCCGATCAAGGCTGCCGATATTGAGTGTTTTTCCTGTAGTGCCCTCCACTAATGCAATATTCTACTACTAGTCAAATATGTCAAATTAGTTAAGTCCCCTTTACTTGACTTGACTTTACTCCATTTGGCCTTCTCAAGTATTTCCAAGACCTACAACCTCCACTATAACAAACCCTAAATATGAATCCAAAGGAAAAGTTCTAATGTTGGTTTATCGTATATATGTCATTGGTTTATCGTATATATGTCATAGAGTTGACTTAAGGTAACAAAACGTAACTAATCTTCTTTTTCTTTCTCTTCTCTTATTTATAGTTGATCAATTACTTAGTTTCTTGCTCTAAGCATCTTCCAGAATCATTGCATCTTAGTGGATGTTGAATTTAATTTTATCTGTGAATATCATTATAACCTTACTAACAATAAGTGATATGTAACTAAAGAAAAACTAGAATGAGAAACTCTTGGATTTTATTAGATTATATATGATATTAAACTTTAATATAAATGATTTCATTCTCTTATTTTGTTTATCTTACTCCTTATTCATAGGCTCATATTGAGGCATAACATTACATGTAATGCTATATAAAAAATGTACATAGCAAGTAACGTGGACTATTAAGCTAAATAAAATGGGCCCATCACAAGATTGAGATAAAAAATTCAAATTATTGGACAACAGGCCGCCATTAACTATGCATAATAAAACAAATCTTGATATTTAAGCAAATAAATTTGTAATGATGATTTGAGTTTAAATTAAGATTTAAAATTTTGGATTTTTGAAGTTTCAATCATTTAATCCAAGTGGGATGTCTTCAATTATATTTATTATGTTTTAATTAAGAGTTGTTGGGATTGAAATGAGAAGCGATTATTGACCTTCAATTATATTTATCCATTTGGCCTTTGAAGCAAGTGAAAGTACTTCATAAGAAAATTGTAGAATATCAGGATATTAAACTAGCCTTCTCAAGTATTTCCAAGACCTACAACCTCCACTATAACAAACCCTAAATATGAATCCAAAGGAAAAGTTCTAATGTTGGTTTATCGTATATATGTCATTGGTTAACCCTCTTCTCGATCTTAATTAACAAAAAAAAAAAAAAATTCCCTTCAATCATTTTACAGTGTCCCTTAGATCATTAGCCTATCGTTACAGCAAGTGAAAGTTTTGGATTATCCCTCACCTACGACTAGATCAACTTGGCATCCAACACAGTAAACAAACCCTTCACAAGTATTATTCTTTTTTAAATTTTCTTATAAGATGTCCTTCTGTTTTTTCTACTATCAAGCTCATACCATTTATTCAATCTACTTTTGGCTCATCGATATATAACAATAATAAATTTTTAAATATTTATATAAACTGTACAAGATAAAAGAATTATAATCATAAAGTTAAAAGATAAAACATTAAAAAAAATATGATATGTTTGACAAATTTAATACAGAATATTTTAATGCTTTTTTTATCTTGAAATCTTCAAAATTCATAATTAGTCCTAAGTATCGTAATAATAAATATCATTGCACTTGATGAGGACTATTTCAAGATCCTGACGTTTTTGTCAATCTTAATTAGTGGCACATTTCTAGCATTAGAAAGTGGGCCAAGATAAGCACCATGAGGTAACTATATATCATGATCGAATAATAAGCGATTATTTTTTGTTTGTTTTCCCCATTTGCAGCATTTATCCTTTCAGAGGAGTAGTTTTATTCTTTGTTTCTGTATTTTGACATTTTGGTTTTATTTGTCTTCTTAGGTTTGGACTGAAGCATTTTTGGCTTCATCTGATTTGGTCATAATTTAACCTAAATTAAGGGATGGAGCCCTCTTTAAATTTTTTTTTATTATTATATGATTATTTAGGTAATTTATTCCTCATCCATCTATTTTTTAGTCTTTATTACAAGGGTTTTTAGACAATTGCCCCCCCCCCCCGATAAAAGTTTTAAAAAATTTTATGATCTTTAGGCAATTGCCCCCAGGTCGAACCCCGTCAGGAGGCGCTGCCCCCTTGAATCCCTGATATATTTATGAAATATATGACGATCAAGGATATGAACAAATACGGATCACTATTGACCCATTTTCATGTAGTGAAGGGTCAAGCCAAATTAGAGACAACACCAACAATTATTTATAAATTTGTCCCCCCCTGAAAATTAAATTGTTTCCGCCCTTGCTTAACTTTGACCGTTAATAATTTTTAGAGAACAGACTGAAGACGTAGATGTTAATTAAAATAAAGAGAGGTGCTATGCCAGGCGATTATATATTTTATCATCATTATTTGAATTTTGAAACATTTGTTATATATATCATCTTTAATGCTTCAATAAATTCATACACTATATATCATTGTTTATATTTGTTTATATTTTAAGGTGAATAGTTAGAATTGAGGGAGGAAGACGAAGAGGAGCTGAGATGATGTCATTGCTGATCAGCAGAATCAGTAGTATATTAGCTCTTTCTTGAGAATCTATATATCTCGTTTTGAATATTCTGAGCTGTTCAAACTCTCAAAATTTTGACAAAAAAGAATTGAAATAGTAAGAACAAAAGAAATTAAATTATATTTCATATCTTCAAACTCTCTAAAAGAGTATTTATGGAGCTCAAAGCTAACACCTACTAACTAATTAACAACATGCATGACTAATTATGTTGGGGAATTTCATAAGCCTCATAGCAATGGCCTGATCTACATTATGGGTTATTTGGTTTGAAGGAGTTGGGTGTAAAGTTTTCCAAACATTTTAGATATGTTATAATGGTTGGTTTGAATATATATAATTTAAAATAAATGTAGTATATTTGAAATATTTTATAGTTGTTTGGTTTAGTTTGTTAAAAATACTAAATTCAGAGTAATATAGAATACATTACAAAAGAAATGTATTGTATTTGAAAACTTATTTGGATGAGTATAAAAAAAAGGCAAGTGAATACTTTTTTTATGATTAATTTGAAGTAAAATGTATGTAGTATAAAGCTCAACAATGATAGTGGTATGTAACGGTGTTGCGTGGCAAGCGAAGGTTGTTGTGGATGATAGTGGTGGTGTGCGGAAGCTAGAGGTGGTTAGCTATGGTTGACAGTGATAATGGTGGCAATAATGGCATGTGGTGTGGCCAATAGGAGTGCCAACAAAAGGTGGTGGACAACGGGCGGTGTGTGCCTGTGTTAGATTGTGGTGGTGGTTACTAGATGGCAGCGGTAGACGATGATGGTCTTGGTGGTTGGTAGGGCGGGATGGGGGTTTTTTTTTTGAAATCAAGCATCCCTTGAGCATAAAATAAATGCAGTAGATTATGTTTTATGTTTACTTTGAAATAAAATGAAATCATTTTAAAGCTCAGTCAAAGTGCTTAATAATTAGCAATTGTGGTCGAAAACGGCGAATAACAGTTGATATCAGAGATAGTGGGCTTCGACTGCCACTAGTGACAATCGACCTAAGGGTAGCGATGAGTGGTGAGAGGAGATCACTTGCAGTGGTGATGGGCGATAGGATTGGTTACAACTTGCGGCAGAGAATTTATCTTGTATTTAAAAATCAAATAAATAAGATAATTAATTTTTAAAAGCACCAAATCTATGCTATGAATGCTTTTCTTTTTGAATGACTTATGCTTTGTTTGGAATGACTTTCTTATTGCTTTTCAATAGAAAAAAAAATTATACTAAAAAAAAGCTTTAAGAAGCATTAAGAAAGCCGTCCCAAATGAAGCCTTAATAATCTTCTTGATGTCAATTATATATTTATTTTTGATTTGCATAGAACCTATACAGTTATCTTATGTCGTTTTTCAGATTGGCAATGTTTAAGAGAGAGGTCAAGGGTCCAGTTTAATGGCAAATACACGCAGATGGCAAAATCTAGCTGGGTTTTGTCTCATTCAAATGAAGTCCCAGGCTGTACAGAGGCTTCTAGCTCACCTGATAACTTTTTTTATTGTCAAACACACAAAAAAAACAAAAAATTTCTACCACAAACAACTCCACTCATACCTTATATATGTACCGAGATAGTGATATTTTTTGACCTAATTAGCATTACTCTTTTAAAATTATATATATCTTTACAAATGCTCTTTCTTCTCTTCCCTTCTTTTCTTAAAAACTCTGAAATGAAGCCCTCTTCTTCTTATTCTTATTTATCTTGTTCTTCTTCATCTTTTCTTTTTATTATTTTCTCTGTGAACGTACACCTCAGTAATTCTTCAGTTTATGGCCATGACATCTGAATTTTTCTTATATAAGCATGACTATGAAATTAACATGTTAATATTAAATTTTTCATTAATTCAGTAATATGATTGTATTAGCATAAAAATTCAAATCCATAAAGTCATTATTAATAGAATAAACTAGAATTAGTTCATAAGCCATAAATTATGAATAAGTTATGATCAACTGATATTGTTACATATATACATATATTTTTCCTCTATAAAATGAGTCAAATGAATATTCAATTTTAATTTTTTTTATATAATTATACGTTAGGGTTCACTAGAAGAAAAAATACTAATTACAACAGATTTTTCTGGGATCTTTCCAAAGGAAAATTTCCCGTCAGATTTCCTGCCGCTTTCTAACAAATTTCCGATGATTTTCCGGCGAATTGCGATGAAATATTTGTAATGATTTTCGAGTCGATTTTTTAGGGACTTTTCGGCGGATTTGAGAAGAAATATTTTTTGACGGATTTTAATTTTTTTTTGAAAATATCATATATTTGTAATTTAAAAAGAAGAATTAAAATTATTTGAAATAAACAAATAATATTCACTAATTTAAATTAGTTATTTAAATATTTAACTAAACTAATTAAATATTTAATAATATTATTTAATTAATTAGAAATTTTAAGAGTTTATTTTTATTAATTTGTAATTTTATTAATTTATTTTAATTATTTTTTAATTTAAAATTTATTTTAATTAATTATTAATTTTATATTTTGTATAATTCTAGTTTAAATATAGACGAGTAACAATTAAAACACTTTTCCTTTGTAGCGGAGTGGTTGGGCGTTTGAAGACCTTCCTAGTGAGCAGAGTTCATAGGCGTCACGCGGGCAGGCAGCACCAGTAGCAGGTCTTGAGAGCAGGCGAAGCGGGCTTGTGCGTTCAACTTGGGCCACTGCTGGCAGGCATCGCGGGTCGGCATATTTTAATTTTTGTTTTTTTTTTTATAAATTTTTCCGGTGGATATTTTCCTATGAAAAATTTTTCCGGTGGATATTTTCCTATGGAAAATTTTTCCGGTGGATATTTCCTCCTTGGCAACCTGGCTCGAATTATATATTTCTTGTCGCCGGCTGGAGGTTCTGCGACGGCCTTTCTATTTTTCAGCGGCACATCTTTGCAAGGTTCTTAATGGCAACCAGAGCCACCGCCGCGGCAACGTGGGTTTATCGCTGATAATTTTGATGAATGGGGTCTTGGTCTTATTTTTTCTGAGTCCTTATGATTGTATTTTCCTCCAATTGCCTCTCTGTTTTGACTTTTTGGAAGGTTTTTTGTGTTAGCTGTTTTTCTTTTACATTTTTACCTTTACAGGTTTTACATGTAATTGTTTTTGCCTTTTAATAGATGGGCTTTTTTAGCCCCGGGTTTACCCAAAAAAAATATTCTTCATTGTCAAATCTAATCACACTATTTAATATTGGGTTGACTTTCGCATGCACTTTTTCCTTCTTGAAACCCAATTGATTAATATAGGATCAGAGTATTTGTTCGCCTATCTTGATATATTTTAAATCTATCTCTGATCACATTGCTCTTTTTTACTGATCAATCATATATCTTTATACCTCTCAAATTCCTTTGGTCAAATGTTTGATCTATATATTGTCGCCTATGTTTTTCATTATAATAGTATATTAACAATTGTTATAGTTGTTGCGTGCTAGAATATACGTGGCAGTAGAGTTAGAAAATATTCATCTTAGCTTTGCACAAGTATTCAGCACACAAACAGAAAAGAGAAAGAACACAAGAGTTTTTACGTGGAAAACCCAAAAAGGGAAAAAACCACAGGGCCTCGCCCAGTTGTAAAATTCCACTAGTGTTTCTGTAAATTACAAGAAACTGATTCGTCCCATAAATCGGGACGATCAGATTACAACATGAAGCAAATTTACAAAGTTCTGCAAATTCTCGGCGTTTCCCGAAAATCCGGCAGGGTTCCGGCGTCTTCAGGCGGCGGGAAGAGCTTCGGCGGTGGTCGAGGAGGAGCTTCTTCCTTCTCCTCCTTCTTCTCTTCTTCTTCTCTCTCTTCCCTTAGTCCCCTTTGAGTAGAATGAGGGCTCTATTTATAGTTTTTCTGAAGTGGCATAGCTCGTAAATAGGTGTGAGATCATGGGCGAATAGGGAGTGGTTTGAATGAACGGCCGATATTGAACCCTTCGATTGTGCACCGTTCGTTGGACATTTGGAGGCCTTAATGATGTTGAAATTCGGCAATCTTGGGCTCGTTGGTAACTCAAATTGTGGTTTGAACCTTCCAATAGTGCTTTGGGTCCTTGATTCGGACTCATTTGGGCCCGGATTGAGTTGAACTTGGTGTCGTTGGGTTCGTATTTTCGAGACGCTCAGTTTCATTGTAGGCTCGCTGAAATTGGAGTTCTGGTGCTTCCGGATTTAATTTTTGAAGTTTCCAACTAGCATTTGCCTCGAGATTTGTGTCCGATCAAGATAATTTTATGATGCCATATCAATTGCCTCCCTATTTTCGGACGTCGTAGCTTCAGGAGTCTGAAAATATGCGTTATAATTTTTAGAGAATTTTTTCAAGCGAGTCAGAATTAATGTTGTGTAAAGGAGATTCGAACGGCTCTAAAAATATAGAAATTGAGTCCGAGATGTCGAAAAATGGTCCCGGGGATCCCAAAATCATCGAATTCGGACTTGTCGGGGTGAAAAACGAACCCGAAATGGGTTGGGCAGCCGAACCGGCCGGACCGGCCGTCCAGCCGCCACCACCGCCGTCGCCAGCGGCGCGGAACCGTTGCCCGCGCTCGCGCCTAGGCTGAACCGCTCGCCCGCGCTGGGCTGAACTGCTTGCCCACGCTGGGCCTTCCGCGTTCGCGTGAGCAGGCTCCTGCCGCGCGGCATTTCCGCTGCTGTTGCCGCCAGACTGCTCGCGGCAGTTCGCGTGCTGGCCGCGATACGCGTGAAGTGGTCGCGGATCGGCGTGTCGGTTCGCTACCACTGACCTAAAAGGGGCCTATGCGCGTTAAAATGCAATTTTTTTTCATCTTTGGGCCAAAACAATTTTGAAAAAATCCCAAAAAATTACAAAAAATTTAAAAAAATTAGGGAAATTCGAAAATTACAATAATTTCCCTCTTCTTTCTCCAAAACCTATAAATAGGCCCCCTAGGTTTTTAGAAAGTTTGCACATTCTCCTTCTTTTCCCTTTGGCTCTTTGACGGTTGAGGCTTCCGCTATTTGCGAGTGGGAGATTTCTCCTGCTCGACTTAGCACCCCTCCTCTGGTACAGGAGTTACGAAATTTTTCTTCTCCTCCCCCCGGCTTTCTAACGGTTGAGGCTTCCGCTATTTGCGAGTGGGAAATTTTCCCTGCTCGAATTAGCGCCCCTCCTCTCGTGCAGAAGTTTAGGGTATTTCTTCCGCCCCTCTGTTCTTCGAGAGATCTGTTGAACTGCAAAAATCCAGTGTCAGGTAGAAATACGGCGTCGGGCAGAAGACCGACGAAAGTCCATTGACGGACAAAAGTCTGACGATTGGGAGAAGTCTGACGTCGGGTAGAAGTACAACGTCGGATTGAAAAGTTCATCGACGAGCAGAAGTCCGATGACGAGTAGGAGTCCACTGATGAGCAGAAGTCCAACGATAGGGGAAAGTCCGACGTCGGGTAGAAGTACAACGTCAGGTAGAAGACCGACAAAAGTTTGTCGACGAGCAGAAGTCTGACGACGAGTAGAAGTCCGCTGACGAGCAGAAGTCCGATGACAGGGAGAAGTCTGACATCGGATAGAAGTACAACGTCGGATAGAAGACCGATGAAAGTTCGTCTACGAGAAGAAGTCCGACGACGAGTAGGAGTCCACTGACAAGCAGAAGTCCGACGACAGAGGGAAGTCCGACGTCAGGTAGAAGTACAATATCGGGTAGAAGACCGACGAAAGTTTGTCGACGAGCAGAAGTCTGACGACGAGTAGAAGTCCGCTGATGAGCAGAAGTCTGACGACATGGAGAAATCCGACGTCGGGTAGAAGTACAACATCAGATAGAAGACTGACAAAAGTTTGTCGATGAGCAGAAGTCCGACGACGAGTAGGAGTTCACTGACGAGCAGAAGTCCAACGATAGGTGGAAGTCCGACATCGGGTAGAAGTACAACGTCGGGTAGAAGACCGACAAAAGTTCTTCGACGAGCAGAAGTCCGACGACGAGTAGAAGTCTGCTGACGAGCAGAAGTCCGACGACAGGGAGAAATCCGACGTCAGGTAGAAGTACAACGTCAGATAGAAGACCGATGAAAGTTTGTCGACGAGTAGAAGTTCGACGACAAGTAGGAGTCCGCTGACGAGCAAAAGTCCAACGACAGGGTGAAGTCCGAGGTCGGGTAGAAGTACAACGTCGGGTAGAAGACCGACAAAAGTTTGTCGACGAGCAGAAGTCTGACGACGAGTAGAAGTCAGCTGACGAGCAGAAGTCCGACGACAGGGAGAAGTCCGACATCGGGTAGAAGTTCAACGTCGGGTAGAAGACCGACAAAAGTTCATCGACGGCAGAAGTCCGACGACGAGTAGAAGTCTGCTGATGATCAAAAGTCCGATGACATGGGGAAGGCCGACGTGGAGTAGAACTACAACGTCAGGTAGAAGACCGATGAAATTTCCTCGACGAGCAGAAGTCTGATGACGAGTAGAAGTCTGCTGACAAGCAGAAGTCCAACGACAGGGAGAAATCCGACATCGGGTAGAAGTACAACGTCAGATAGAAGATCGATGAAAGTTTGTCGACGAGCAGAAGTCCGACGACGAGTAGGAGTTCGCTGACGAGCAGAAGTCCGACGATAGGGAAAGTCCGACGTCGGGTAGAAGTACAACGTTGGGTAGAAGACCGACAAAAGTTTATCGACGGGTAGAAGTCCGCTGATGAGCAGAAGTCCTATGACAGGGAGAAATCCGACGTTGGGTAGAAGTACAATGTCGGATAAAAGACCGACGAAAGTTTGTCGACGAGCAGAAGTCCGACGACAAGTAGGAGTCCGCTGACGAGCAGAAGTCCGACGATAGGGGGAAGTCCGACGTTGGGTAGAAGACTGATAAAAGTTCGTCGATGAGCAGAAGTTCGACGATGAGTAGAAATCCGCTGATGAGTAAAAGTACGACGGTAGGGGGAAGTCCGACGTCGGGTAGAAGTACAACGTCAGGTAGAAGACCGATGAAAGTTCGTCGACGAGCAGAAGTCCGACAACGAGTAGAAGTCCGAAAATATTTGTTCTGAAGTTTTAGACTGACTGAATTCTTTGTATAAGTGATAGATTTATAAATCACTTGCATTCTTGGAGTATTTATAGAGGGAAAATTGTTCACTTAGAACATTATTCGGTGATGTTGACCTTTGTAAAAGGGCTTGAGAGAATCCACCAAGGATGTGAGACCTATCCGAGGTTGTATGTCGGAGCCTTTGCTCAAAGACGTTAACCTGTGTGGAAGAGGTCGGGAGAATCCACCAAGGATGTGAGACCTATCCGAGGTTGTATTTCGGAGCCTTTGCTCGATGACGTTAAGCTGTATGGAAGAGGTCGAGAGAATCCACCAAGGATGTGAGACCTATCCGAGGTTGTATTTCGGAGCCTTTGCTCGATGACGTTAACCTGTATGGAAGAGGTCAAGAGAATCCACCAAGGATGTAAGACCTATCCGAAGTTGTATGTCAGAGCCCTGCTCGATGATGTTAACCTGTGTGGATGAGGTCGGATCAAATCCCCCTGGGATTGATCATCCGGTGATTGAGATACAATGTAGATTGTGTATTTCTTGAATCACAGAGAAAGAGTTTGAGAAATTTTTTCTTATATTTCATAAGAGAAAATAATATCACAACAACATGAACATTATATTACTGCATTATGTAAGACAGTACAATAGTCCCTTAATATGACTTAGGGATATACAAATTACAAAGTACTCAACACACGAGATCTACGTACGGACACAATACAACATTTAACTTGAAAGAAGACATTAAAGATATCAACGTGACACCCTACTCAACATAAAAGAGACAACAATACAAGTAGTATTGCTAATACAAATGCGCTAAATGCATGATCATTTAATCTCTCCAACCATCTGAATATTATTCAATGGTTGTCTTTGTTGTTGATTTTGCCCCCCAGCGGGACGAGCTTCCTCTCGGGTAGATGGATCCTGAATAAATTGTTTAAGGTAGCCCTGACGGATAAGTCTTTTAATCTCATCAATGAGTTGCTTACAGGCTTCGGTGGTGTGACCACGACTTCGATGAAAGTGATAGTACTGATCTGCATTTTCTGTGTTTGACTTCAAAGGATTTGGCCATTTCAATGTATCTTGATCTCGAACAGCCATCAACACATTTGCTCGAGATGTGTTAAGTGGTGTATACTCCTTCTCCTGTCGAGGTTCCCATCGCGGTGATGGAGACCTATGAGGTAGATTATTCTTTCCTTGCTTTTTCTGCTAATAAAGAATTGTCCATCCCAGGTACACCTTTGTGCTTCCCATTAATTTGCTTAAACTGTTTCCTGTGAGCATTTATAGCCTCATCTGCAGAGATTTGCGTCTCCACACAATGGTTCAAGTCGGCGTATGAATGGACGGTGTCTCACATAAGGGCCGAATAGAAATGGCAAGGATGAAGGCCTCCAAGGAAGACCCCTCTGAGTAATTCAGGGTCTACTCCTAGAATCTGTCGAGCCTCGGTGGAAAACTGCTGAAAATACTCCTTCAACGATTCTCCCTCATCTTGGCGGATCCCGGAGAGGTGCGAAGATTCCTTAGCAATTCTTCGTTTAGCCACAAATTATTCAACAAATAGATTGGCTAATTTGATGAATGAAGGGATCGTTCTGGATGGAAGAGAATATAACCACGTTCGAGCCGGACCCTTAAGGGTGGTAGGAAAAACCTGGCAAAGGAGTGCGTCTGATGCTCGTTGAATATGCATGATGGTTATGTAGTAGTTGATATGCTCATACGGGTCGATCGTCCCATCGTAGGACTCAATATTTGGCACTTTGAATTCGACCGGAATGGGGTGCTGAAGAATGGCTTCAGTTAGAGGTGATGACTCCTGGAAGTTTCTTTGTCGGAGAGCATGCCTCACATCTCCTCGAGGGAACTCTTCTCATACCAATCTTCGTAGTTCGCGACGCATGACATTATGAGGGAGTTTCACAATGTGTGGTCGGGCAGAGCCTTTTGGGAGATCTGAAAGAATGCGAGGCTGCCGAGTCGAGGGGGAAGGATGTGTTAAACTCGCTGTATCAGCAAGTTCATCTTCCTGTCGTGATTGAGGATGTCTCCTAGGTGGAGGAAGATGAATCTCTTCTTGAAGATGCTCGAATTGAACATTTTCAACCCTTGGTGGATCCCGATGGAGAAGGACCTCCTCCAATGTCGGCTATCGATCATCTCGTAGGAGTTGAAGGATCTCGTTCTGAGATTCTTCTAGCTTCCGGATTCTTTCTTCTAAAGAAGGTACCGAGGTCCCTTTTTCGGCAGCGTTCTTCCCCCCAGGATGAAAAGAGGCTGACATCGGGCGTATTTGATTTGCAGACAGATTTCTGGATTGGTTGGAGTTGGAACGGGAAGCTCCAATGATGCGACTGCTACGCCTGTTGACCATTGTAGCAATACTTGAAGTTGTGGGATAGTGTTTCCCATAGACGGCGCCAAACTCTTGCGTGCTAGAATATACGTGACAGTAGAGTTAGAAAATATTTGTCTTAGCGTTGCACGAGTATTCAGCACACAAATAGAAAAGAGAAAGAACATCAGAGTTTTTACATGGAAAACCCAAAAAGGGAAAAAACAACGGGGCCTCACCCAGTTGTAAAATTCCACTAGTGTTTATGTAAATTACAAGAAACTGATTCGTCCCATAAATCGGGACGATCAGATTATAACTTGAAGCAAATTTACAAAGTTATGCAAATTCCCGGAATTTCCCAAAAATCCGGCAGAGTTCCGGCGTCTTCAGGCGACGGGAAGAGCTCCGGTGGTGGTCGAGGAGGAGCTTCTTCCTTCTCCTTCTTCTTCTCTTCTTCTTCTATCTCTTCTCTTGAGTCCCTTTTGAGTAGAATGAGGGCTATATTTATAGTTTTTTTGGAGTGGCATAGCTCGTAAATAGGTGTGAGATCATAGGCGAATAGGGAGTGGTTTGAATGGACGGCCGATATTGAACCCTTCGATCGTGCACCGTTCGTTGGAAATTTGGAAGCCTTAATGATATCGGAATTCAGAGATCTTGAGCTCGTTGGATTTGTCTCGTCGAGCCGCTCGATTCGAGTATAAGCGCATTAAGATCAGAGACTGTTTGGTAACTCAAATTGCGGTTTGGACCTTCCAACAGTGCTTTGGGTCCTTGATTCAGACTCATTTGGGCTCGGATTGGGTTGAACTTAATGTCATTGGGTTCGTATTTCCGAGACGCTCAGTTTGACTATAGGCTTGCTAAAATTGGAGTTCTGGTGCTTCTGGATTTAATTTTTGAAGTTTTCAACTAGCATTTGCCTCGAGATTTGTGTCCGATCAAGATAATTTTATGATGCCGTATCAATAGTATATTTGCATTAGAGGGATGTGGTCTTTTCAACCACCATCAAAATCAATTATACACAATCGTACTAATGCTTCATTTGGGACAACTTTCTTACTATTTCTTAAAATAATTTTCTAATAGAAATTTTTAATTTTTTTTACAAAAAAGTTACTTTAAGAAGCAGTAAAAAAGCCGTCCCAAACGAAGCCAAAATCTTTGAAAATCTAAATGTTTATTTTAATTTTTTTAATTACTTGAAGACCAAAAGTTGTATTAAAATTCAACCTTAACCCTAAACATTCCTATATTCATGGGCGGAACCACATGATTCTTAGTGGAGGCAATTGCCTCCCCTAAAAAAAAATATAGGAGAGTAAAAAAAAATTTTTTTTATAGGAGAGTAAAAAATTTTTTTTGCCTAATCTATTTGTGGAACATCGGCGAGTGTCCCACTTGGAACTCTTTAAACCTCCTTTTCTTATCAACATGAATCTTATAATTGGTATTGCTTTGTTCAATTTTCTTTTTAATTTCATTGTGTAACTCATGTAGATGAGATGTGAATGCAAATGCAGACTCAGATGTTCTATCTCTCGGATTCATGGGAACTAGATCAATAGGTTGTTTAAGTTGGTATCCGTACACAATTTCAGCAGGACTAAGGCCAGTGGTTCGGTTGGTAGAGTTGTTATAATCAATTTCTGCCATAGGAAGTTTTGAGTCCCAATCCCTAAGGTTTTCTCCTACCAAAGTTCTCAAAAGATTTCCTAAACTCATATTAACAACCTCAGTTTGACCATCGGTCTGGGAGTGAAAAGCAGTGGAGAATTGAAGTTTTGTCCCCATTTTGTGCCAAAGGATCTTCCAAAAATAGCTTGTGAACTTAATGTCCCTATCGGACACGATGGTCTTCGGTAGGCCATGGAGTCTAACTATTTCGTCGAAGTAAATCTTCGCGATCCTAGAAGCATCGAAGGTTTTGGAGCAAGGGAGGAAGTGAGCCATTTTGGAAAATTGATCAACGACCACAAAGACCGAATCATGCTGCCTAGCTATTTTGGGTAAACCCAGGATGAAGTCCATACTCACATCTTGCCACGGGCGACTAGGTACGGGGTTAGGAGAGTAGAGTCCCGTATTCTGTTTCCGCTGTTTGGCCAGTTGGAAAATGTGACATCACTTTAAGAGTTTGCCGACATCACGCTTGAGGCTGGGCCAGTAGAAACGGTTTTTTAGTGCAGCAATAGTTTTTGCCTGCCCGAAGTGGCCAGCTAAACCTCCTGCATGTAATTCTCATACAAGATATTCACGAAGGGAGGTTTGGGGAATGCAGAGTTTTTGAGCCTTGAATAGGTACCCATTCTCTACTACTAAATCATCCATCATGCGTTCACATCCAGAGGTCAAAAGGGAATAGGTATCGTTAAAGTCTGGGCAGTCCTTATAGTCCTCCTTTAGGCGTTCAAATCCGATAACTTCAGTCCTCATTTATTGGGTGATCATCAGTCTCCTGCTAAGGGCATCCGCTGCTTTATTCTCCGTTCCAGCCTTATGTCTAATTGTGTAAATACTCTTATAAGAATTCAACTCAACGACCATGGCGGGCATTGAGTTTCTTCTGCGAGTTAATGTACCTCAAGGCTTCATGATCAGAGATTATCACAAATTCTTGTGGCAGCAAGTAATGTCTCCATTATCTGAGGGATTGGATGACCGCGTAGAATTCTTTATCATAGGTAGAATACCTCTGACGAATGTCATTTAGCTTCTCGCTAAAATATGCCACAGGGTGTCCTTCTTGAGATAAAACTCCTCCAATACCGATTCCTGACGCTTCACAAGTCACTTCAAAAACTTTAGAAAAATCAGGGAGACGCATAACAGGAGCTTCAACCATTTTCTTCTTAATGTCCACGAAAGCCTTCGTGGCAGCTAACGTCCAGTGAAATTCCCCTTTCTTGAGGCAGTCGTTTATGGGTGCCACTATCGTGCTAAAGTTTCTAATAAACATCCTATAGAATGTGGCCAATCCGTGAAAACTCCAAACATCTCTTATATACTTAGGCTCAGGCCATTCATTGATCGCTCTAACTTTCTCGGGGTCGGCTGAAATTCCTCGAGATGAGATTATGAATCAGAGAAAGGTAACATTATCAGTAAGAAACACACACTTTCGGTGGTTTTCATACAACTGTTCTCTCCTTAAAATCTCACATACTTGCTTCAAGTGTTTCAAATGTTGTTATACTGATTTACTATAGATCAAGATATCATCGAAGTAGACAACCACGAATTTTCCGAGGAAAGGTCGAAGGACTTGGGTCATAATCCGCATGAACGTGCTAGGAGCGTTACTAAGACCAAAGGGCATAACCATCCATTCATACAAACCCATCTTTTGTCTTAAAGGCCATTTTCCATTCATCACCTGGGCGAATCCTGATCTGATGATATCTGCTTTTAAGATCAACTTTAGAGAACAGTGTCGCTCCATACATCATGTCTAATATATCATCTAATCGAGGGATTGGAAAATAATATTTCACCGTAATCTTGTTGATAGCGCGACTATCAACACACATCCTCCAAGATCCGTCCTTCTTTGGAGTTAACAGGGCAGGGACAGCACACGGACTAAGGCTCTCCTTAATGAATCCGCGTTGTAGGAGTTCATCGGCTTGTTTCTTTAGCTCCGAATGCTCGGTCGGGTTCATACGGTAGTGGGGAAGGTTGGGTAGAGATGCTCCCAGTACCAAATCTACCGCGTGTTGTATGTCCCGCAGGGGTGGTAGTTGGTTAGGTAAATCATCCGGAAAAACATCAGCAAAGTTCTCAAGAAGAGGCTTAACTGCCTCGGGGATTGACTCTTTTTGATCCTCATCCACTTCTCTCGCCACTAGGGCATACATGGGTGTTCCTTGGGTAATCTCAGTTTCTACTTCCTTCACAGTCAAAAGGTGTAGTCCTTTACTTTGCTTGACTGGGGTAGGCTTAGCTTCCATCTTGGGAGGTTTGGGTTGAGAGGGTACCAACTTGATCTTCTTTCCATCATGTTCAAACACACATGTGTTCGACCTCCCATAAATATGGACGTCATTGTCAAATAACCAAGGGCGACCAAGGATAATTTTCCCTACATCCATGGTTAAGACATCACACCAAATCATATCCTGATATCCCACAAATTCTATAGGAATAAGGCTACAATCCTTAATTTCTATGGTGGTCGAGTTGATCCAAGAAACCTTATACGGATTTGGGTGAGGGGTATCTTAAGGTTGAGCTTGGAAACCATAGCCGAAGAGACTGCATTGATACAACTCTCACTATCAATGATAACTTTGCAGCTCTTTTCTCCAATCTTAACAAAGGTATGAAAAATTGAGGTTCTACGCCAATCATCACTTAACTTAGGTTGGGCCAACGCGCACCTCACAACTTGTAGGGTAACAGGCTCTTCTTTAGTAAAAGAGTCTTCATGTCCGTCAACATGATGAACTAAGTCAGTCTCGGGTTCGTCCTCGTCATCTTCAACCTCTTCTATTATGGTGACTATATAGGGACTTGAACATTACGAGGCAATGTGTCCATTCCCATGACACTGATAACTTTTGGTTCCCGAGTTGGTTTTGGGAGTGTCAAGTTAGGGTGCTTTACCCTTAAGGTCCGGACGAGGTGGGGACGCACTAGCTGAGGGTCGGTTACCAGTCGAGTTAGTGGGGCGGCTGTGAGACTGGTTGGTGGAAGTACGATACGGGTTGGGCCAGGCGTCGAACTGTCTTGTGTGGGAATGGGTCTTGGACTCCTCCAAGTCAAGTACAAGGCTGCAGGCTGCCTCGAGCGTGTCTATTCCTATAACGAACAGTTTGGTTCAAAGATCTTCCTGAAGACCAGCTCTGAACATAGACAGGATTAGTGTGAGAGTAGCAGATTCCTCGCAGTTGCAACGAATCATGAAATCGTCGAAGGCGGAGATGTAATCTTTAACTGGCTTGCTCCCCTGGGTTAGTCGATTCCACCTATCTAGCAGTTTAGGGTAGTAGGATGGCGGTAGGTATTTCCTCCTAAGTTCTTGTTTCATAGTTCTCCAATCGTTTATAGGGTGTTCACCTCGAGCTTCACGCATGTTCTCCAAGTTGGTCCAGTACAGGTTGGCTCGACCAGTGAGCTTCATTTCAGCGAACCTGACTTTCTTAGCTTCCAAAATGTTGTACCATTTAAAGTAGCTATCCATCGACTTGAGCCAATCCAAGAAAACTTGAGGGTCAAGAGTTCCATCGTAAGTTGGGGCGTCAATCCTAATTTTCTTCAGTAGTTGAGCGTCGTTGTCTCTCCAAGGGTTGTCATTTCCTATGGGTTCTTGATGAGGTCTTGGGTTATGTCGGTAATGGTCTTGAAATTGTCTGGGATCTCGAGGTTGGTCATGATCGGGTATGTTATCCTCTCTATAAAGCGAGTGAGGTCTCGAAGGTGTGTAGATAGCAGGGTTCCTCATACGCTCGATATTATATAGTCTGTCACTCGTATGGCGCCTAAAGTCAGCTAAATCAGTTTGGGTGTTGCGGATCTGCTGCATAACCGATCCCAGTTGTCCCACTATGAGGTCTAAAGTCGCTTGCAAGTGTTTCGGATCCATTATAGATGGCTAGGAGTTGCTAAAGGTGTTGGGGTGGAGGGAAGCACCTAGACGCTAAGTTAAGATGCTCCTAATGCCTATGTATGATGCTGGAACGTTAGGGACAGCAACCCTCAGCAAAAGCCGAATGTTGTCTAAATGTTTGGAAAGTGTCAAATGAGTGGACAACACTTAAACAATGCCTAAAAGTCCACTAAACGAAGTCTAACAGTGGCTGTAACAGTGAGGACAACAATGTGAAAGTAAGGAATAGACGCTCTAAACACTTAGAAACCTGACAGATAAGAGGCTAGCACTTAATACAATAGTTAATATGTTCTAACTTAGCTAAATGCTTACAGGAATTTTCAAAACAGTAAGGAAAACAGTGAAAATTTCCTATTTACGAAATGATATGCATGCAAGTTTGAAACTACAACAAGAAGCTAGACCCTAGGATGTTTTCTAAACATGTCAAGCATGGTAACCATGCTCTGATACCAAAATGATGTAATGCATGAATTGAGTTACACATGATTTAAGAAAGAAAGTTAATTAAAGCTTAACCATTCATAATTTCATGCTTCAAAGTCAAATCGGTTACAAGAGCTCGTAGAGTTCCTCTTTGCTTAGGCAAAGGAATTATAATAAAAGAAGATAGCCGGGCGATTTAAGCCAATACAAAGGAAAATAATAAAGTTAAAAACTAGCAAATAGAATCCAACAAATGATAAGGAGTTGTTCACCTTGAAGCCTCTTCTCTCTTTCCTACGAAACTAGGGTGAGCGGCGGAAGATCGTCCAAGCTAGTAGTGAGGTTGCCACGAGGAGGGAGGAGCCAATGATCGTCGCCATGGGGAAAGAGCTTGGAGGCGGAGGAGGTGCGACAGGGTGACCTTTAATGATCCACGTGTAGACGGAAAAGTGGTCGTCGATGGAATCCACTAGTGTAGGTAGAATCCGATCCAAACATTCATCGACGGTGTCGTTGAAATCAAAACCGACGTCGAAGAAGGGCGATTTGAGGATGTCCACTCTTCCTTTGGTCGTCGTACTCAAACCTGAAATTCCACTCGGGTTCCTCCATGCATCATTGAGGGGAGAATGGGTGGTCGCCGCCAAGAATTCTCCAAAAGGGGAGAGGGGAGGCCGGCGGGATGTTGAGGGAGAGGGAGGCCGGCGGTAGGTTTAGGAATAAAAGGGGATTAAGTGTTTGAAAACTGAAATTGATTTCAGTTTAGGGAATTTGGGAGGGAAAGTTTGAGATTTAATTTTGAAATCCCCAAATTAACGAGGGGAATTAAAACTTTCCCAATGGGGAGGCTCATAGGGGCCAGCGGCTTGATTAGAGGGCGAGGGTTTGAATTTAAAACTGAAATAATTTCAGTTTTAAGTAAAACCAGAGGGAATTATTTTGAAATTAGGAGTTGAATTTCAAAATAGGATTAGGGATTAATTGTGCAATCAAGAGGGGGGCCCAATGAAGGGGGCCGGCGGCATCAAGGAGGGGAGAGGAGGATTAGGGATGAGGTGGAGGATTCCAAATTAGGAGAATGACTAAGAAATTATTATTTCATGAATCCAATTTCATGGATGTGAAATTGATTTCAAAAAATTAAAACTTTCCTAAAATAGATCGTCCAAATTTGGAAATAATTTGAAAATCAAATTTCAAGCGAGAATGCGAGGGAAATATGTGGTGGTGGAAGGGTGGTGGAGGGAAGCCGGCGGCAAGGTGGCTGGCCGGTGGGGGCTTTGGGATGGCCGACAGGTGGGTGGAGCTCAAGGGGGACGGCTAGGGTGGAGAGGGGAAAGGGGTTGGTTGCTTTCAATATGTTGGGGTGGGTGATGGCGAGGGATGATGATGGGAAGATCCTTGGATGCACAAACTAGGAGAACTCACAAAGAGATCTCATGTGAAGAACTCACCAAGAGAACTTCTTGAACTCACAAAGAGAACAAACCAAAGAAAATTTTCTATTAATCAATCAATACCTCATACAAGACACAAGAGCCCTTTAAATAGGCACCACATGACAACAAATATAAAAGTCTAAAATGCCCTCCGGGCTACAAAAGCAAACAAATACCCTTAAGGGTAAAATGGGAAAAACTGGAAAAGAAAAGTCATAATACATAAAATGCTAGTGCAAATAAAATCAGTAGTAGAGGCTCTCCATCATGGCCATCGATCTCTGATGTCGTCTCTGGTAGACTCGCCGAAATCTCCCGTCGATCTCCATCATTTTCGCTGGTCACTAACCACCATCATTATTGAGATTTACATCACATTCATTAATTCAAACTAAAAAGAAAAATCACATATATTTATTTTACACTCATCCAAACAACTTAAAATCTTTCTAATACATTGAATTCGTTTTACACTGTATTCCATTTTACTCTATATTCCTTTCAAACAAATCAAATGACCCATTAGTATTCCTTGGATCCTATTTTATCCTATGGCTAGTTAATTTAGAATATTCGTCAGTTATTCTGGCTAATTCATTCACTATAAGAAAATCATCAATTTCTGGCGGCTTTTCGACGATTAATTTTGAGGCTGCTTTCCGATGGAAAACAAGAAAACAATGAGATAATTTTTTCGATGAAATTTTATGTCGGTTTCTTTCCCGCAGAATTTTCCGGCAGCTTTTCCAGTGACTTTTTCAATTTTCCGGCGGAATTTTAAAAATTTAATAAAATTGATTAAAATTTTAACTATTTAAATTATTTAACAAAAATGATTAAAAATAATATTAACTATTAAATTAATTTCCATTTTAAATTAATTAGTAAATATTAATTTTTATTTTATATTAATTATTATTTTTTTATAATTAAATTAATTAGTATCATTTTTATTAGTATAATTAAATACTACTTGATTTTGGGTCAATATATAATTTAAATATAAAAATTTGACATTAAAAATGTATTTGCATGTTCAGAAATTCAATTGGTTGTTTGACATTTTCCCCTATTCACTCGGGTTTGAATCACCTGGCAGGCGGGCTGGCCCGGGAGAGCGTGCTGGTGGGCTGGTGGGGGCGGCAGAGTGGACTTCCGGGCTGGTTAGGATCGGGTGGCCTCCCGCGCACTAGCTGGCACGGTAGCGGGCTGGAGGGCACGGGAGACCGGGCTTCTCAGTGGGCTGGCACTGGAGCGGGGTGGCGCGGGCGGACTCCTGCGGGCATGGGAGCTAGGGTGGCGTGGGCGCTGCTGCCGGGCGGGAAAATGTGATTTTTTTTTAATTTATCGGCAGTTTAGTTCTGCTAGAAAGCCGCCATAATTATTTTATGCCGGAAAAAGCCACCAGAATTTATTTTCCTACGTGGGTTTTACCGGTGGAATTTTTTTCGCTGGAAAAGCGCCATAAAATAATCAATTTCCGCCGGAAAAATCCGCCGATAATAGATGATTTTTCTGTAGTGATTGAGACTCATGTAGGTGCTAATCTAACAAAATTACCCAAAACTTCAAAATTAACTAGAACTTTTCAAATACTCTTCAAATAATCAAAATAATGAAATCCCCCTTTCAACATTAGAAAAATCGACTAGAACTTTGATTTTACTTGGTGACCCTTAAAATTAAACTAATATTATTAGATTATCCTTTAATTTAAAATATTTATAAGATATTCATAAAAAATTAACAATATTTTAAAACATGAACCTCACTTTTATTGAACAAATATCAAAGATGTGGGATACTAAAAACTACTTAATCTAATATTTAAAAATTGATTACCTATTTTAACTAATTTTCAAACTATGTTATAGACATCGAGATTGAGTTCAAGCTATTCATTAAAAATGTTGGAACGAGAATATTTTCTTCCCTCATTTAAATCACAATCGACCTAATTAGTTAGTTAATGCCATCTAATCCTTCTTAATTACTTCTATAATCAAGGGTAATTATCACCCTAATTCTCTTAATTATGAAGAGATTCAGGCCCATGTTGTCACAAATGGGCTAAATGACCCCTTTCTATACTAACCTTCTTAAAGACAAATAGTACGGATGACTGATATTAAGCTTAATTAAGACGTCCCAAGAAAGGTGTTAATGGGGCTGCAGGGAAGAGAATAAAATAATGGTCATTGTACGTTACCCTCAAGTGCAGTGGAGAATACAGGGAAGAGAAGCTTCGCAATTATATAACAATAAGGAGACAATCTATTTCTGTTAGGGTTGTAAACAAGTCGAGCCAAGCTCGATTCATCATTGACGGGAACTTGCTCTTGATTAGTTAATCGAGTACGAGCTAGAGTTAGCTAGAACTTTATTCTATGAGCTTGAGCAGGCTCGTTTGTAGAGAACGAGAGAAAATGATTATTATTCAAATAATTATTATAATAAAATAATAATAATAATAAAAAAAAACAGAGATATTCGTTATTCTACCATGGAAACCAAGTCTAAGGAAAGGTTTCCTCTTGATTCTTTATGAGTGTACGTAGTTCTATCAACCTCATGGGAGTTAATGAGGTATTTCTAAATTATTTTAGTATTTTTTTAGTTTTAAAGATTTTTATTTAGGTTTTAAAATAATTTATTTTATAGTTATTTTTATAATAAATTCTCTTACCGATTTATCCTCTCTCTCTCTCTTAGAAATTATTCTCTCCATTGTAAATAAAGAACTCCTAATCCCAACATGTTGTTCACACATCCAACAACCTCTCTTCCTCTCCATCGAAAACATCAAATTGTTGATATTCTCTTCTTTCCTTTTCAAATCTCTCTCTCTCTCTCACACACACACATCAAAATGATAGAATTTAAAAAATAAATCTACAATAGAAGGCAAATCCAAAGAGAAGAATGAAAAAAAAGATCAACTTAAAGGGCCAACTTTCGACTAGTGAGGGATTCTCTATGAGATCAATGCAGTACTTAGCTATAGTACGTAATTGTAAATACGAATACATGCAGATCTAGGGGGGAGAGTACATATTATGCTCATATGCCTATGAATATGAAGCAATGTCATTCATCTCAACAACCTTTAGAGATAGCGGTATTGAGGAGTGAGTTAGTTAAAGAGTGGCAGCTTTGATAGGGGAAATATAATGAGTGCGACAAGCACAAGCTAATATGCAAGAACAACAATGTCAGATGCAAGCTGAGCTGAGGCATTCAAAGAGTAGCACCATCATTAGTATCATGCCCAAGAGACTGAAGAAAGTGAGAATTAAGATGAACATCAACTAGTTGCAGTTTCTCATGTGCTTCTTTCGATGTATCTTTTCATATTTTTTAATCTAATATACTAACTCAAAAGTATGAATATAATTTTAGAATTGATTGTTTGGTTGTTTAATTGGTTGTTTCTTATTAAAATTGCTAATCGAAATGATTTAGTTTAGTGTTATATTGTTATTATACAATGATTTATTACTATGTGCTTCTTGGTTTTTGAAAATAGTAAAAGAAGCTATATGAAATGAGAGTTTTTTAATTTTTGTGATGTGGAGACCACAACAGTAAATAATAAAATACTCTCTTGAGTCTTAATCTTGTGGAAGTAATTTTATACAAATTTTCTTTCCAACATGAATTATTGGAAGCTCCATGCAAAAAAATATGCGCATTATTTTATATTTTCTTGAGACATTGAGCAAATTTATTTGTAAACGCACTCACACAACCAAATGTGCTTAGCCTCAAATCCAAGAGCTCATAATTAGGTATGGAGCTTTCAACCGCTAGACTAAGACTTCGTTTGGGACAGTTTTTTTACTGCTTTTTAAAACGGAGTTTTAGTACAAAATTTTTTACTTTTGTACTAAAACTCTGTTTTAGAAAGCAATAAAAAAGCCGTCCCAAACGAAGCCTAAGGTTTCGTTTGGGACTATTTTTTTACTGCTTTCTAAAACAGAGTTTTAGTACAAATTTTTTATTTTTTAACTAAAACTTCATTTTAGAAAGCAATAAAAAAAATGTCCCAAACAAAGCTTGGGACGGCTTTCTCATTGATTCTTAAAGCAATATTTTAGTATAAAAATTAAATTTTTATCCTAAAAAGTTCTTGAAACAGGGAGAAAATCATCCCAAATGCAACACTTATAAATTTGTTCATTGAAAAAGAGTTATCCTTACATAATACTGATACACAAAAAGGTAATGATTTCTTCACATCTTTTAAGGGAAGTGATTGATTCTCTATTATAAAATAAACTCTAAAAACACTTAGAAATGTTTGGAATAGAACAATTGCAGAAAAAAATAGAATTAAATAATTACGAATAGGCAAACACAATGCATTGTACAAAGAATATTATCAACGCTAAAGATGATAATGTGTAGTGAGTCCAACTTGCTTTCTTCATTGATCTCTGCAAGAATAAGGTTTCATTTGGGACGGCTTTCATAGTAAACAAATAAATTTTATGTACTAAAAAACTGATTTAAGAAGTAGTAAGAAAGCAGTTTCAAACGAAGCCTAAGATCGTTTGTGATATTTTTATTTGTTTTAGAACTTAAATTCTTCATCATTTTCTTTCTATAAAATCTTCTAAAAATTTTAGCCCAAACTTTTTGATGCAGTGAATGATCAGGCACCGGGACAACTTACCACTATTTTACATTCCCCAACTTCTTCCGTCCTAATTCTGTTATTATAGTACTGCTAGTACCTTTTTGCTTGCTGCCTTACTTTTAGTAATTTCTATATATTTCTGATATTTAGAAAAATAGGAAAACTATATAGAAGACACTGGTGTAGCTAGAAAGACAGTTTTTAGAAAATATACACACATAACTTATAGTTAAAGATCGGGAGCTTGCTCCCCTTTGTTTCTCTTGAGTTTTTCTGTTTCAGGTACCCTTCACCGGAGTCCCCTGCTTCTTCCTCGATCCAAGGACTGCATCAGGTTGGTATCAGAGCCGTGATAATAGGACGGCGGACAAAGGGAAGGAACCAGCTACCAAAGGAGGTTGGAGCAAAGAAACACTGTGGGAAAACCAGGCCAACTTCCTGTGATGACTAGAGGAGTTGTCGACAGAGGTTCAACGCCTTTCCATTGATTTTTTTCAAGAGTTCAATCTCACTCATGCAAGGGCCACACCCCATCAGCCTCGTCGTGATCCAGTGCCGGTTCTTGAGCCGGGCCATCGACTAGGGATGGGCCTTGACCGTCAGTGACGATGACAACCACAACAACTCATGGACTTTTCTGAGTCCGAGGAAGATGTCCACTTACCGCGTGAAGGGGATCAAATAGAGACCGAGGAAGATGAAGATATAGCTTATTTGGCCGGCATTTACATGCATTGAAGACACCCTTTTCATCACAGAGGGCATGCTGAATTTAAAGTGAAGGTAGATATCCCTTTCTTTGATGGGCACTTGCTAATTGAGGATTGCCTTGATTGGGAACAAGCAGTTGAGAATTTCTTTGATTAGATGGAGATTGAACCAACAAAGCAAGTTAAGTTTGTAGCTTGCCGTTTAAAAAGTGGAGCTAGAGCCTAGTGGGCTCAGTTGTTACAATTGCGGCAACAAGAAGGCAAGGGCCCTATGCACAGCTAGTCGAGGATGAAGCAACTCCTATGTGCTCACTTTATTCCCATTGATTATAAACAAATTTTGTACATTAAGTACCAACAATGCGTTCAAGGTCACCGCTCGATATATAAGTGAGTATACCGAATAATTTTATAGGCTAAGTGCAAGGAACAATGTCAACGAGTCAACGAACCATTTGGTAGCGAGGTATATCGGCGGGCTCAGAGAGACTATTCAAGACAAGCTATAATTTAATGCGGTATGGTCTCTTTCCCAAGAGATCAATTTTACTTTGAAAGATGAAATGCAACATCATCGTATGCCCCGTGTCTCATACTCACGGCAACATCCTTTTGAAATTTCTCAAGATCACTCAAAGGGAAACACCATCTCACAAAAAGCATTTACTAATGCTCTGCCTGCACCTCAGGCAACCCAACCTTCTAAGCAAGTTGTACCTACAACTGATAATAAGTTACAGTCCCGGTTCAAGAATGTTGCCACAAGCTATCCGTATGCTAGACCTTCCACACTCAAATGCTTTCGTTGTTTCCAGCTCGGCCACTAATCAAATGAATGTCCCCAGCGATAATGGCTGCATTTACTAGAAGTTGAGGAGGAAGACAATGTGGTTCAGCCATTTGATGATAATGAATAAGAGACTGAAGATGTTGAAGGGGATGAAGGTGATCCGGCCCATAATTTTCATTATTGAGAAGTTGTTAATCACCCCCAGCCGGTCCACTAATTCCCAGTGAAATGCTATATTTAAAATAAGGTGTACTATCAGTGGCAAGGTATGTGATCTTTTGATTGACATTGGCTGTACCGAGAATATCATCTCAAGGTCAGTTGTTCAAGCTCTTCAACTTAAGACAACTAAGAATCCAATGCCTTATAAGATAAGCTGGGTCAAAAAAGGCATTGAAATTCCAGTCATAGAGGTGTGTCAAATAACCTTCTCCATAGGGAGGCAATATGTTTGTGAGGTGTTGTGCGACATCTTGGACAAGGACGTTTGTCACCTGATCTTAGGCCGACCCTGGCAATTTGATGCCAGAGTTACATACGATGGTCGAGCCAATGCTTATCACTTGGAATGGAAAGGGAAATGACTTAGGCTGTTACCCACTTCTCGGGAGACTAAACTACCAACTCCCGACCACTCTACACCGGCAGTAATGTGAATTATTTATGGTTCAATTTTATTATTGCCTTGACAGGAAACTAATTCCTTGTGATATGTAGTACTCATGGATCTTAAGGACCTGCAGCATACTCCCGTCCCACATGAGATCCAAACACTTCTGAATTACTTCAGTGACATATGCCCCCATGACCTTCCATCCGTTTTTTCTCCCTCACACAAAATTCATTACCAAATCGATTTGCTACATAATGCAACTCTACCAAACTTGCCCCAGTACCATCTCAGTCCCAAAGAGCAGCAAATCTTACAAATAATTATTGATGAATTGTTAAGTAAGCAATTGATCCAATCCAGCATCAACCCCTGTGCAGTTCCAGCGTTACTTGTACCAAAGAATAATAATGAATGACATTTATATATAGACAGCCGAGCAATAAATAAAATTACCGTTAAGTACCACTTTTTAGTTCCAAGAATTGATTAATTGATCGACAAATTGGTCAGATCATCCTTGTTCTCCAAGTTGGATCTAAGAAACGGCTACCACCAAATTCGTATACGCCTTGGTGACGAATGGAAGACCACTTTCAAAACTCCATTGGGACTCTACGAGTGGAGAATCATGCCATTTGGTTTGTGTAATGCCCCCTCTACCTTCATGAGAATGATGCAAGACATACTCAAACCTTATTGGGGTAAATTTTGCATTACATATTTTGACGATATTTTAGTTTACAGTGACTCGTTGGAAGATCATATTGAGCACCTTCGCTAGCTCTTCACATACTCAAACCTTTTTTTTTAATGTCACAAATAATTGTCTATGTGAGAAAATATTATATGGAAGATAATTCTAATATTATGAATTATTTGATCTTATGACTTATTGATTTTCATTACAAAACACAAATATATTGCGAATTATTTTCTCTAAAATCTGAATGATAGAGCTCCATCATTACTTGTACATAATGAAATTCGAGGTATAATAATTATTCTGCTTGAGAATTGCCCCATTAAAAATTTGCAATAAGAATATTATTTTTAAATGATTTATATATCATTCGTGTTCCATTACATGAGTCATTTTAAGGGTTCAAAATTTTTAATAGCATTATTGATCAATTTTTCTTCAGAATAAGACGATGATGAGGAAATTCATTCGAGGTCAATGAGTTAAACATTCAACTTGATAAAGATTATAACTATCATCAGTAACACTGTCATAGTTGAGTTATCTTATCCCCTGGAAAAATAATAATATGCTTTTAATCTAGCTTATTAATATTCTTATTTTTAGTAGTTAAGGTAAATCATTTTTATAATGTATTCAAAAGTTGTAGAATTTTCATGTAAAGAATAAAATATGACATTTATTAATAAATCTTAAGTTTGATCATTTGAATATTCTATTATCATCTTATTTGGAATAAGCACAAATCCATTTTTTTACTTCCTCTTCATCTCCTTTTCCAATTCTAAGAGTGAAATTATAAAAAAAAGATCTATTCTTACTCATATATTCTCTTTTAACCTCAAAACTTCCATATTTGCCTGTAAGTATGACTTAACTATGCTATAGTTAATAATTTCTAATCTTGATACATGTCTTACCACTAATAATACTTGTCAGAAGTCACCTCCAAATACAATTACTTTACCATCAAAATAAATAAAATTATTCATAATATCTTTCAAAGTTCTATCTAAATATTGAATAACAGTTCAATTTATCATAGGAGCTTTATCCCAAATTAGAATATTTGATTTTTAAGTAGCTCAGTAAATCCACTTTGCTTGGTAATTACACATAAACTTATATGTGTTAAATTTATAGGTATTTTGAATATTGAATGTGCTATTTCACCTTCAGGTAATATTAATACGACTACTCCTAATGTAGCTTTTGCAATTGCTATGTGATCATTATTTTTTAAGTTATAAGCAGAGCAAGATACATATATATTTTGGTTGTCCATCTAGAACCATCTATGAAAAATATGTCATTTTTAATTGATTGATAAGATTGAAAATTTCTTGGTATGCACCCCTTTGATCAATATTGAGAGTATGAATTATATTTATATTTTTAACTAGAGTAATTATATTTTGCTCTTCAAATATTCCATGTTATGGATCTCATCATTATAATTAACAAAGTTCTCTTGCACATGTGACAATTTTTGCTAGTCAAAACCATCAATAAAATTTCTCATTCTCTCAAGAAATAAATTAATATCTAATAATATTTTGTGACATGCATTCATCATAAGAAATCACCTTATTGTTTTGATAATCATAATACAAATTTATGTAGTAATCATTTCATAATTGTAGAATATTAGTTGGCTCACAGTAACTAAAAAGAATTGCAAGTAATTATCAAAGTGTATCATTTAATAGTTGGATGCATCTTTTAAACAATTTGGATATACTTGTTTGTTTCTAAGATAACATGCTTTTTTGCAGCTTCTTTAAAAGTAATGCATCAAATTTTATTAACTTGTAATAAATCAAAAAATGATGTTGGTTCATATATATGATTTAAAAATTTTTTGGGATAATATCTTTTACCATCTATTGATCATTTATTGTGTTTATATTACCTATTTGCTCAAATTTTTGTCTTCTCTTCCATATTTTTTGGTTTTTTTTTTCATATATAGATTTTAAGAATTTCTCTATATAGATACTTCTTTGCCTTTGAATCACTTTTATTAAGATTACAGAAATCAGTCGACATATTTTTTTGACTAATGCTTTTCATTCTATCAAGTAAATTCTTATTTTGTCTTTATTGATGCTATTTTAAATATAGTTCGTAAATTACATACAGATGTATACATCTCATTTAAATCAAATTCAAATATTTTTTATAGTACTTCTGGTGCTGATACCCATGCATATGCCATCTTAATATTGTTGAATCTCATCAAAATTTTATTCTCCATTTTCTTGTTAAAATGATACTATAATCTTATAATGGCCCATGTACATATTTTTGTAAATATATTTAACTACTTTTATACTAAAACATATATTAACATTTATGTGACACTTATATCTAGTAATAATATGGATTATATGGAATATCTCAACAATTATCTAAAAAATTATTTCTTATTTATACTTGCTGACCATCATTTTTTATTTGATAAATTGGATATGATTCATCCCTAATTATAGTTAGATTTGAGATATTTATTCTTACATAATCCTTTTTCATGCAAGCATTATTCTTATTTAAGCTTTTAATTACTTGGATCATGCATCATATGTTTTACAACCAATTAATGTAGCCTCTGATATTTTGGACCTGATATTTCAGCATATACAATTTTATCAAACCATACTACAATTGTTATCTTATATATAAGCTTCAAGATAATTAGAAAATGAGCATGTGAAAGTCCTCTTTTTTAAAATTCTATAAAATATACATGAGGAGCTACACCTCCAAAAATAGATTTCTTGAATAACTGAATCTTTAAATCTTGTAATTTAGACTTGAAAATACGTGTTGTTAGGTCAACTCTATCTTGTATAGGGGTGCAAAGGGGTCGAGTCGAACTCGACTCCGAGCTCGAGTCGCAAGTCAAACATCAAGCTCAAACTCGAGCTCGAGCTCGAGTCGAGCTCAAACTCGATTCGGGTTACATAAACGAGCTCGTCGAGCCGCTCGTCGAGACGCTCAATTTTGATTTCCCGCCCACCCAGTTTAGTCATTTCCTGTCCGGTTTCTCGACAAGCGAGCCAACCAACACCTTGGGGCGCTCATCCGCACAACTCTTAGCTGTCCGTTGCTTGCTTTTTCCTATAGATAAAAGAAAGATCTCTTGTGTTTTTTGATAGCATGAGTCTTGGGAATATATTAAAATATTTAATACCTTTGTTTTGGGAAACTGTTCTATGCAGCTTTTAAAAAAAAAAAAAATTGAATGCATCAATTTTTTAAGATTTAAATGTAATAAAAATTTATAATTACTTAATTTCAAAAAATTTAAAATTTATTCTAGTCGGCTCGCGAGCTCATGAGCCGAGCCTCATCAAGCTCAAACTCGAGCTCGCTTACGAAACAAGCTCGAGTTGGAGCTCGAGCTCGACTCGTGAGCTCGATAAGCTCGGCTCGCGAGCCCATAAACGAGTCAAGTTCGAGCCGTCTCGAGAGCCGGCTTGGCTCACTTACACTCCTAATCATGTGCCATTTTACATAGCTTCAATTAGTTTTTAAATTCTTGCCAATCAGGATTACATGTCATTATTATGAGCAAGACTGATTTTTTAAACTGCTGACCAAAAGTCATTGCATATAAGTAACTTCGCCTCATTTCACAAGGTTTACAAATGAATAATGGTGGAAGTATAACTTTTTGCCTAACATTATTACTTAGTATTGCTCCAGTCGGTAAACTATCAATAATCCCTTTATTTAAATCAGATCATATTGTATATTAATTTTGTCTATAAAAATCTAGTCAATTTGTTTCAATCTTCATGTACATGTTGACAACATATTAATATAATAATTGATCAGCATACAAAATAATTGATTTATCATTTTCTTGAATTTGAAGCATATAACTATGAGACTTAATTTAGTGACTCTGTCAAAACTCATCCTCACATGAAGTAGAAGAAAACAAGGTGATATCGTGAAGAGACTTAATAGCGAAGTGGAATATGAAGAGGCGTGAAATGAGACGGAGGCAATATATTTTAATTTTAAAAAGGAAAGGCAAAGATTATCTATGAGAAGGATCACAAGTCACACTTATATAGTAGTATAGATTTACAAATTCCTTAATATCATTTGATTATAAACCTTTTTGTATACATAGGGCTGTTGACCTCATTTTTGTATGAGGTCACTTGGACTACTCTTGACCCTAAATCAATTTAATTTTCAAATCAATTCAAATTTTAGGATCCTCTTAGAATCCTGACCCTAGGATCTATGCTAGGATTCTTCTAGAGCTTAGACCCTAGGAGCTACTCTAGATCCTAAACTTCTTCTAGATTCTGAGTTCTAGGAATTTCTTAGCCTATAGGATTCTTCTAGATTCCTAATTTTAAGTTCCATTCAAACCTTAGGATCTACCTAGATCTTAGGTCAATTAAGCCAAATCCAAGGTCCAAAGATTTTGTCTTAAAGGCCTTTTCCGTTGAATTTTCAAATACTTTGAAACCTAGTCAAATGACCTCCGATTCAGAGTCTGTCAGTTGCATACTGATAGGACATGTCTCTGGAGGCAACCCTCCAAATTTGAGCCCATTCTGAGGTCTCTAACCTCAGAAACTTAATCAAAATCCACAGGCTGTAAAACCTTTAAATATTTACAGCCTATGCCACTGGACCTATCACTTTGAAGATTCTGACCTTAGAGCCTTCACCAAAGCCTCTAGTCACTTCCAGACCTTTAATCTTGATATGTTGAACATTAAACTGTATTTTTCTGGACTCACATTGACCCCCAGTTGACCAGGGGTCAAAATGACAAAAATACCCCTTAAGGACTCAAATGGTGATTTTGAACCAAATGAACTCCGAATTGAATGCAATCAATTGCAGCAAGTTTCAAATGTCATTTCAAACCTGTTGGACCCATTCCCAGGCCTTGGGTCAACCTAGTTGACCAAGTCAACCTAGTTGACTCAAAAGACCCTTTAAGGGTCCAAACAGGCATTTTGAACCAATTGATCTCCCCAGACCCTGGAACCATACCCAATATATTCAAAATGTCATTTCAAAATTGATTGAACCCATTTCCAGATCATTGACCCACCTGATTGATCAAATCGCCCATAATTGATTCAAGGCCAATTAAAGGCCCAATAGGCATATTTGACCCAATTGGCCTATTCAATCCCTAAAATCACCTCTACCAGACTTCAAATATCATTTCAAACCTGCCCAGCCTAAACCCACCCCTTGGGTCAACCTAGTTGACCCAGTCAACCTATGTTGACTCAAAATTCCTTTAAGGCCTTAATGGTTTATTTTAACCCATTTAATCCATTGAATCCATTTTAAGCTTCAAATCAACTCCTAACATGACCTAACCATGCTTTAGGATGTTGGCCAATCAAATCCAATTAGGGTTGACCAAGTCAACTCTAAGGTTGGGTCAAATTCATTCCAAGCCCCATATCAAACTCTAACCTCAAGCCCTTTACTTGGCCTTGGCTTTGGTTCATTCTAACCAACACTTAAGCTCTCCCCTTGACTGCCACCTCACCCATGTTTGACTGTTTGACCAGTCAAACAGTCAACATGAGGTTTTAAATGAGACAAGGGTGATTAAGCAAACTCCTTAAGCTAATCCAACTCATTTAATCCCTCTCCAGCTGTTTGAAGACTCTCTAGAACCTTCCTACAGCTGTTCTTAACCCTTAGATTAAGATCCAATGGCTTGAATCAAACCCATGTGCTCAAGTAAGAACAAAAGAGGCTTTCCACCTCATTGTCCTTGCACCCGTCCTTGCCTGCTGCTCCCAACTACTCCATGGACAGGTGGCAGCATCCTAGAGTCCCTCTAAAGCAATCAGGACCCTCCATTCCATTAGGTTGAGTTTGAATAGGGCAATACCCTATTTTGATTGATCATTGAGACCCTAGCCCGATCTCTCTTCCAAAATAACCCCAGAGCTCTCCACCAGTTCCCTTGAGCTCTAAATACTTCCCTCCATTGATTCTTTGCCCAATCTCACCGGTCAAAGTCGCCGGCGACCATCTTTCCGGCGAGATAAGGGCAATCCGTTCAAGCTTCTTTTGCATTCGATCCAGGGGTCGTGAGCTCGAGGTGTCTTCTACAAAATGGAGCGTGGACAGCCTACAAATGCAACAATTCATTAAACGGTTCAATCCGTCCATTAAAGCGATGTAAAACTCTAACCCTAGTTTAAGACACCTAGTTTAAATAACTTTTGATTCAATGCATCTTAGGCTATAAATTTGATTTCCCAAAATTTATGTTCACTATTTTAATCTATGTTTTAAATTTCATTTAATTTAATCGTCGGGTTCAAGAGAACGAGCCAAAAAACCGATCCTAGGGCGTTTTCGTAGCCTGCTTCAGGTGCGTGTCGTCTGGACCGTTGATCGCGAGATCAACGGTCCAGATCAAGCTATTTCGGCGCCTTTTTGAGCCGTGTATCCGATTCGCAGCTAATTGCTCTGTCCGGCGCAATCTCGACCGCCCATCCAAATCCACGGGATTGATTATCCGCCGTCAGATCCATCTCAGCTGAGATCAGACGGCGGGATCTGATCCCTACCGTTGGATGGTGCCAGTATGATCAAACGGGCACCGTTCCTTGCTGAGCTGGTTAAGTGGAAAGCGCGTGGGCCCACTTGACCGCCGTCGCCGTGTTTCGCTGGACGAACTGGGAGGTGCCACGTGGCCGCCGGCGCTGCCATTATATTTAAAATGATTTTTTAAATCATTTTAATGGCAGCAAACTTTAAAAAATAATATAAAATTAAATATAAGTCCAAAAATTTAATATAATATATCAAATTTCTCAGAAAATTGATGTCTTTAATTTAAAATTAAATTCAATTTAAAACATTATATACATTTTAAATTATTTTAATTATTAGATATTTCATATTTTAAATTAATAATTAACTAAGAAATATATGTATATTTGATTAAAATATTGTAAATAATTCAAAACTATATTTTAGTATATATATATATATTTCCAAAACTTCAGAAACATTTTGTTATTAAGTATAATATAAAAATTATTTGAAATATTAATTATTTCCAAACTACTTTAAATTCGTTTAATTAACTTAAAACTTTAAAATTTTGATACGAATCCATTTTAAATCATAAAATTATAAATATTACATCAAAATTTTCAGAAGATTAATAAGTTTGTTTGAAAACTATTTTCTGGATTTAAAAGTTGATTTATTGTGATCAATTTAAATCAATTGTATATTACAAAATTTAATTGATATTGTGTTAATTATTTGCAAAATTAAAATTTATTTTCTAAATAATTTGAAAGTCAGTAGGTTTCTCAATTATGTATAGACTCATTTTTGATAATATTTTGAATTACTTTAATTTAAAATATATATCTATATATAGGTTTATATATACTTATGTATTTTTTTTTAATCTATTTTAAAATATATATGTAATTAAGTCCTTAAAGTGTTTGAGAGATTTCTTGGGATTTTAAGCATAGATTGAATGATTGGATAGAATTTTTGGGGATTTGATGATTAATTAATGAATAATTACTTTGCTAATTATTCATTGATTAATCTTTAAGTTAATTAAACTTCAAATTAATTTGCATGTTTAGGTTGGGCACACACCACATAGTTTAGGGATCTCCTAGACTTAAGGACTAGTTTGATTGTGTGTGTTTTCTTATATGTTAAGTTTGAGGGTTAGTTAAAACCTTGATTTGAACCCATTCGAATTTAATGTCATTAAGGACAATAACTAAGGACTTGTTTAGAGAACTTAGAATATTTCCAATAATTAGGATTCACTTCCACTTGAGTTGAAACTTCAAACACTTGAACTTAGTGACATGTATAACCACTAGGAAAATTTTCATTGAACTTGGAAATCATTAAGGCCCATAATTATTCTTCCTAAGTTTAAACCCTTAATTAAGCCTTAAAACCTTCCGGAAAATGTAATAAATCATATTTAAATTCAAAAAATATGTGTAAGCCCTCTAACTGACCAGAATTCAGTCCTTAACCCAAGAAAATTGAAACCAATTTGATTTGACGGCAAATATGTAGTTAATTTAATTTTAAGTAAAAATCAATATTTAATTAATATAATTAATTAATAATTATTGAAAATTCCACAAATTTCCCAAACACTTGGGAATATTTCCTTAGGTCATTCCTGACCTTTGGAGCTGATTTCAAGGAGTTGGGAACTCATTTGGAGCAAAATTACAAAAAAGGGCCCTCTAATTAAGTAATTTCAAGAAATTCATTAAATACCTAAACTTCAAACCTTCATAATTAATTCCAGAAAAATCCAAATCACCCAAACTCACTTGCATTCAACTCCTAATAAAGTCTAATATTTACTAAAAATATTAAATTCCAGAAATATGTAATATTTCAAAAAGTCAACAAATTGGTCAAACCATAGTTAAAATCTAGTTTAAAACTTCAAACCTTCGTAATAAAATGTAGAAAAATCCGTTTTCAACGTACTTACTGTCTAACTGATCGGAGTAAGATCTAGAATTTTAATAAAATGCTAGCTGTCCAGAATTTAACCTTAATTAAAAAGTCAACTTTTGACCCCTTAATTAAATCATTAAAATATTCCAAAATTCATAAAAACTTGAAATTCATTTTAAAACTCCAGAATTCATTAATTAACTTCTAAAATCAGTAATCAACCAATTTTGGATAAAATTCATTAACTTTTGAATCTTAATCAACTTAAGCCACTTAATTATACCGGGTACCACTGGGTAACCCAGGCCTACGAGGCTATTAACTTAGCCCCAAGAAAGGTGAAATAAACTTCACGGCCTCGGTGTGAAACAAAGGTGATACCCAACAAATAATTAAATAAATCTTAAAATTAATCTTAAGCCATTAATACTTGAATTCAAACTTAAATACCTTAAGCCTTTCAACTAATCGAACTTTAAATAACTCTAACCAATAATCCAATTTAGGACATATCTAAACCACACAGCCTATATCACACACTGTAGATGGTTTTCTAGGACAACCGACTCTAGTTTTAGGCTAGGCCGGTGTTTACTTTTCTGCTGTGTGCCGGGCTTTCGAGTTTTCACTGCATTGCTGTTTGCTAGCCTAGGATTGATGTGATTGTTTATATATTTATTGCATTTTATGTTGTAATTAATTGAGCATTTAAATTTTGAATATTAACTGCTTGAGATTGAATATTAACTGCTTGAGATTGAATATTTAACTGATTGGGACTATAGATATAACTGTTGATTATTAGGATAACCTTGCAGGATTGAGTCTAGATTTTTTTTATTTCACATTAATGTAAATTTGATTGAATAAGGTTGTATTTATTTGAAATGATTTGAGATTGGGATATTTTATCCAATTTGAGTTCTAAAGAGGTGAAGACATCCCTAAAAGGGAGAGCCTTCTTCCATTTGGAAGTCAAATTAGGATGCCTTTCAAATATTCAAAGAGGAAAGATAACACCCCGTTCAAGGGGGAGTTTCTTTCCATTTGGATATCCGGAACCGACGAATCAAGATGTTCGTGAGAAGATGAAGAAATGGACAACGAGAAGAATCCCAAATCTCAAAGTCATTTGAGTCTTAAGATAAAATCCGGGTTGTAGTCAGTGGTGCCCGGCCACTTTAATTTTCTGTAAAATTCCGTGATGTAATAATAAGAGGCACTTGCCTACAGACATTCAATTTGATATATTTAATATGATTGATTTATTTAAATTGATTGCGCATTAGAAATATCTGTTTTTCTAGTCTTTTTACTTGCATGTCGTATTTAGTTTGACCTGGAGTACGATTTTAGGCTCTTAAGGACTTAATAAAACTTTTTCTACTTAAATTAAATTAAAACATTTAGGCTCATATAGAAATTCTAACGAATTTAAGAAGTAAGCCCAGGACCGCCGGGAGTCCTCATTTCATAGCCTTAATTCAAATTCAATCTTTTAATCGAGTCGATCAGCATGCATTAGATTAATAACGAATTAAATCTTTAATTACATTAGCTTAAGCATCAAACCCAACATAAGTTTAAGGGGCCAATTAGGATCCGCTCTAGATGTCGGCCCCGCTCTCAAAAACTTTTCTTAAACAACGTCCCTACCACTCAACATGAAAAGACCGGATACATGATTTTAAATTGTTTAGGTGGTTTAGCTGGCTCCCCAATCCAGGCCGGGGTAAGACCAGATTTGCACTGCATTAGCTAGGTTCAGGTCACCTTTTAGTGCCCAATTTATACTTAGGTTCTGAGGCTGGCTCGGGCCATAAGACCTCAACTTTCGGGAATTGAATCTCAAATTTCTAATAAAATTAATCACTCAAATTAAATATCATTTTCAATCAAATATAAGCCTAACACTTAGAGTTAGTTGGAGTGTTTTCTGAAGTAATTCAGAATCTTAAAAACACTTCCTACTCCTCTTCCTTTGACTCTGAAAATAAGTGTTCAACCTTGATCCAATCCCGATTGAAAATTCCAATCTTTTTCTTCCTTTGATATCAATCGTTGAAAATCTAAATAAAATTTCTACCGCTATTTTAATCGAGAGTTTTCGTAGGAAATTCCGATTTTCTACGATGTAATTAACTACGAGGGCTTGCGCTCGTAGGAGATTTAGAAACCCAGAACTTATTTTCAAAACCATTTTTTTTTTTTTTAAATTCTAATTAATTATCTTTGGGAAATTTAAAACTTTGAAATTCGAACCCATTAGGGAACGATATGTTTGTCTTTCGAGGCGATATATTGTTCATAATAGAGTGTTCAATTTCAAAATTCCAAAATTTAACATTCCCAAAGAAAATTAATATTTTTTCAAAACTATATATAACTAAATATATATTTTTTTAATCAAAATAAGGGCATTTTAAGAGTTAGAATATAATGCAAGAAAATAATAAAGTCTAACATCAATACATATTTATGTGGCATAATTTATAAGAAAAATAAGAAGCAGAAAAGGGAATTCGAATGGGAACCAAACCTTAAAAGCAAAGAGGCGGACAACTAAATTTACATCTTATGAAAAGATGAAGCTGTTAATAATTTTTAAGTGTCGAACCATGGAATTATAACTTCTTCTTCTCTCCCAATAAACACAATAAATGAGCATCTCTATAAAGATAACAACATTTTATTGTTATGAGTTAACTTCCTCCTAAATAATGAACAGTTGATCCAAATTAAGTAGATCAATATGAATCATTCGATAACTACTTTGGAATCTAGGTAATTTATAAAAACGACCTTCTAAAAAAGCTATAAATACGATGTCATTTTTATAGGAAGTGAGGTTCAAGAGCTGAGAGAACTAAAGAACTCTATCACATTTTCAGGTAATCACCATTAATGACCACCCTCAACAATCATCACGATTATCACCAAACTTCCATAATCTTATTTTTGTCGCTTAACTATTAACGTATAACTCTGTTACTGGGCTTTAACCCTTTGATGGTGGACACCCGATTTATGCAATTCCTGCAACACGAATCAAATAATTATTCCCAATTCTATATAATAATATATTCTTCAATTCAGAAGAAGAGTGGATCTTTGTACACTGAATTTAAAGTTTATTAATCTTTATTAAAAAAAAATAATAAGCACTAACTCTGAGCCAACTTGCTTAGCATTAGAAAGTCTATGAGCATAACCTCACAAGGCATAAAGAAATGGCAAATCCATCACATCTGATTTGACTTTAACATTTTCAAAGCTAAATAAGGACAATGAAATGGGAAAACTTTCCTTAATTAGGACATTGTTGTCACTATGTGATAAGAAAGCGACCTTTTTTCCCTTAATTAAATTGCAAAGCATAAATTACAACTTTAATAATAATTATTACATTTTTTTCAACTGAATTAGTTGATACCTTAATAAAAATAATCTCCTTGCAAAGCTTACCCGTGCCCAACTGGAACACAAATTATAGAATGCAGAAGACCGTTGAACTGGAATTTAAAATTTATGAGCGTCTGAACAAAAGTACAAGCAAGGTATCGTTGAAAGATAACACAAAGGCATCTAAGTCGTTTATGGATTTTTTTTTGGAAAGCTTAGCTCAGCTGTATTAAGAAATTGATATTACGCATAAAGGTGTGAACAAACTGGGTTTAAAGAAAATTATAATAGTTCAGTATAGTTCAAACGAAAATCAGAAGTGAATGAGCTAAGACACACCAGAAACTGCTTGATGTAAATAAGGCCTTGGCAAATAAGAGGAAGGAGTTAAAGATTGCTGCAAGTCCTGCCACCAAGAAAAGAATCAAACTTTTAATGAAAAGAGGGTTCAATAGAAGGCAAACAAGTCCTGGTGGCTTGGCTCATTTAAATCTCTACATGCTACTAGCTAGGGGTGTCAATTTCGGGTCACGGGTCGGGTTCGGGTCGAATCCGGAACTGACCCGGGTTCAAACGGGTCGACCCTAACCCGACCCGGGTAGACAAACGGGTTGATAAACCGAACCCGGACATGACCCGGCGGGTTGCCGGGTTGTCCCGACCCGACCCGGTTTGGGTTGTCGGCGACGGAACGACGGGGGACGCGAGCGCGGCAGGCGGACGCTAACGGGGACAACGCGGGCGTGGTCGGGCGGACGCGAGCAGGGACAGCGCGGGCGCGGTCGGGCGCGCTGGGCACGCGGGCTCGCAGCGCTCGGGCGCAGGCGCGGGGGCAGCGCGGGCGGGCGCGCGGCGGGCAGCGCGGGCGGGCAGCGGGCAGAGGCAGGATTCGAAATTTTTCGAATTAAACGGGTTGGCGGGTTGCCGGGTCAACCCGAACCCGACCCATTTTTTAAACGGGTCGATTTCTGGCGTTTTGAAATCGGGTCGGGTTCAACCCGGATTTTCCGGGTTGGGTCCGGGACGGGTTTTCGTGTCGTATCAAATATTGACACCCCTACTACTAGCCATATTGTTAATATGAGTTGAACTCAAATCCAATTTTTAGTGTAATTAAAGAGGGCTCAATAGGAATTTACAAAAAATATACCTAAAGAATAATTGATTGCGATTCTTATTACACATAAAACAAATCTTATTTATACGTCACAAAAAATTGTCTCGACCGTGCATGAATCTCGAGGTATATTTAAGTTGGAAACTTCCAAAATTAAATTCGGAACTATATGAACTTCAATTTTAGCAAACTTATGAATAAATCATTGTGATACAATTAAATCAAGATGACGTCTGAAGATGAAAAGCATATATCATTCAGAACTCTCATCGATATATTCTGCTACACGGTCATGCCCTTCGGCATGAAGAATGCTAGTGCCATCTATCATTGGGAAATGATGCATATATTTGATGAGTTGATTCATCAAAAGGTTGAGTGTTATATAGATGACTTGGTCGTCAAAAGTATGGACAAAAAAGATCACCTTAATGACCTGAGGACATTGTTCGAGAGGATAAAAAAATATGATCTAAAAATGAACCCCCTCAAGTTTGTATTTGGGATATCCTCGGGAAAATTTCTCAGATATATTGCTCTTCATCGAGGAATTGAGATCGATCCCAATAAAATTAAGGCAATTATGGAGATCCCATCTCCAAAGAACCTTCATCAACTTTGTTCCTCGGAAAGGCAATTAGCTTTCATTCGGCAATTTATATCAAATCTATCAGGTAGGTTGTAGCCATTCTCAAATGAGATGCAAAATATCGGGAAGCGTATGACAACATCAAGAAATACTTATTAAACCTGCCTATTCTTGTTGTGCCAATTCTTGGGAATTCGAAGCCTCTCATATTGTATACCACATCATTAGAAGAGTCCATTGAAGCACTATTAGCTCAACATAGTGAAGAAGGCAAAGAGAATGCCCTCTACTACATCAGTCGGAGGTTGATTAGAGTCGAGATCTGTATTCTCCTATCAAGAAGCATTACTTGGCATTGATTTTTACAGTTCAGAAACTCTGCCTCTACATGCTCTCCCATAAAATCACGTTGATATAAAAGATCTATCCACTGAAGTTCTTGATGATAAGACCAGCGTTGATTTGTCATTTAGTCAGATAAGCAGTATACTCTTACAATTCGATATCGTGTATGGCCCACTAAAGGCAGTGAAAGGGCAAGTGTTGGCAAATTGTCTTGTTGCACATCCTATCCATATGGATTCACCACTTAATGATAATCTGCCTGATGAACAGAAAATGTATCAAAGAGAATAAGAAATTATAAATATGGGAGATGTACTTTGATATAGCATCATCAATTAAGCACACCCGACCTCCAAATCTGGCAAAAGCTCAAGTTGAAATTGGTCTTATTTTCAAAACACTTGAGGAAGATATAATGAGGTTTTCATTTACTTTGACTAAACCTCAGACCAACGATGAAGTCGAATATGAAGCTCTTATAGAGATTAAGATCATTGTCAAAATCCAAAATCTAATCTTTGGTGACTCTCACCTTGTGATAAATAGAGTCATTAGCATTAACAAGATTTGAAGACTTGAATTAGTCTATTACCACCGATGAATTCTTGAGCTTATGAAGCAGATCCCAACCATTAAATTAGCTCGAGTTTCCTAAGCCCAAAACAACAAAGCTGAGTGTTTGGCTAAATTAGATAAAGAAATGATAAATATAGATGACGGGTGGCTTATACTGATTGGAGTCTAAATTGTTGCAACTTAGTTTTCATAATTATATTTTATAACATGTGTATTTTTGATTATTCTAAAATTTTATTATGTTGATTATTGTTTCTCCTAATATATATTAGAAATATTATTTTTATTTTTTGTGTGTACTAATAATTTAAGAAAATCATACTCCAGATTGGTGAAGACTTCTGGACAGATTAGATCAAGATTTATTATAATTAAAGTCTATACTTTTTATATCTTTCTTGAGTCTAAGAGAGTATGATTATAATTGATTAACTATGCACACACACTGGGGGAGTGTAAAAACTTATATACATTTTTTAAACATTAATCATATTATATGATCATGGATCATATTGGACAATTTGACCTGAGTGTTCCTCCAGAATGAAGTTGATCGAATCATGGTAGGAAAAATTTTCTATCATATTTGTACTATATGAAGTTATATTCGTATAGACGACGTCTAGAGTAGGAAATGGCTACGTACCAGTTCATCCCGAATGAACTCAATTTTTTTTTTTGAACTAATCATACTATATGATCATAGGTTCGGACGATGTCCGAAGTACGAAATGGGTGCGTCTCAGTTTGTCCATACGAATAGGTAAATTTTTTGAAACGTTTGTATTATATTAACTTGGGTTCGTACATACGACATCCAGAATAATCCATTTTTCATACTAAATAAAGCATGATTTTGATTAAACTGATCATACTGTATTATATCGGGTTCATATAGTACGCTATCCATAGTATTAAATTGGTTCATACATAATCATATTGGATGAATCGGTTCAATTTTAAATTGATCGTATAATATAATGTCAGTTCGTACATACGCCAATTATAACATGAAATCTATTTGTACAGGATCGTACGAGCACTTTTTGAACTAATCATATATACGATGTGCAATCGTATTGTACGATCCATGATGATCAAATTGGAATTTTTAGTTTTCTAGACATCTTTTCATGTCTTTCATATTTAAGGTTCTAAAATTTGACTAATACAGAACTCCTACGAATTTCTACTGCAAAGTGCACTTGAAGAGTGTTTGGGAGAGTTTCTTGTGATTGGAGAGTGAGAGATTTCTTAAGAGGGATATGTAAGGGGATTCACAAAATTGCCCAATGGTGAGTTTCTCTTACTTTTTTTTCAAAGTTCTTCCCTACTTTCTAGAAGACTATTGGAAGAAGATTTTCAAAGGAGCACTAGTACTTTGCCGACACCAGGAGGGTGTGAAAAGTTGATGGTACTCTACCAAAACTATGAGGTTGTGAAAGGATGGCGGTTCTCTACTAACACCAAGAAGGTCTAAAAGGAAGATGATTCTCTGCCGACACTAGGAGGGTGTGAAAGGGTGCCGGTTCTTTGCCATCACCAGGAGGGTGAAAAGGGATGACAGTACTCTACATCACTGGGGATTGGTGAAAGAGAGATTAATTGTTAATTCACCCCCCTCTTGGTTAGCATTGGAATAATTTTAATAGGTTTAATAACCTATTTAGACTTGCAAGTGATATCAGAGCATACTTTCAAAATTAAGGTTTAAATAATGTTTCAAAAATGATCATGGCTAGTTTTGGAAATTATAACACCCGAAGGATATTCGATCACTAGACCCCTATTGTTTGATAACATACTTTTTAATTTTTGAAAAATATGTATGTCTATTTTTCTTCAATCACTTGACTATCACATGTAGATTTTAGTATATGAAGGATACAATAGGCCAACTAGACTTATAGATGGCATTATAACTAAAACACCATTTACTAACTAGACTATAAAGTAAAAGACTTAGCTCAGTTAAATGTTAAATATTTAAATATTTTTTTCTGTGCACTTAAGACTAAAGACTATATGTGATTCTCAACTTATATAATTAGAAAAGAAATTTGGGATAGGCTTTGCATTCATATGAAGGAACTATTGAGATGAAATAATCTTGATTGAATATTTATCACACAATTATAAACTATTTCACATGAAATTGAATGAATCAATCACTGACATATATACTCATTTCACATAAATAGTAATCTCATTACATGCTTTAGGTAGAGAATTAACAAATACTAAAAAAGTAAATAAAACTCTTCATTATTTACTTACTACATATGATGTAAAGATAGCTGTTATAACGGAATTAAAAGACTTAAATATTTATTCTATTGATAATCTTCTTGGATCAATAATTACTTATGAGCAAGGAGTGACTTATAATTAAGTAGATTGATGCAGGTGAAAAGCGGAAGGAGAAAAATATTACATTGAAAGTAGATGACTTGGATAGTGATCAGTCTCAGCCTGAGGATAAAAATGACATTACCTTAATGACAAGGCAATTCAAAAGTTTCTTCAAGAAGAAGCAAAAGAGACGTAAGCAATAAAATAAAGGTATGTTTCATAAAAATGTTAGAGCTTTTATTGATATAACTTGCTATGAATGTACGAAGCAAGGATACATCAAATCTGATTGCCCAAATCTCAAAACTAATCCTAATAAGGAGAATGTTAAGGAGAAAATAAATGTGAAGAAGGGAAAGAAGAGATTATAGAGAGCATTTTGGGTGGATTCAGCTTCAGATTCCTCAGAAACAAAAGCGAAGGAGGAAGTCACTAACTTGTGTTTAATGGACGATAAACTTGATCAGTCAAATAAAGAAGATATATATGACTTAACTTATGAAGAATTATTTGATATCTTTAAGAAAATTCATACTGTCTATAAGAAACTCAAAAGATGTATGCTAGGTTGAATATATAATTTTTAGAATTATAAAAAGAGCATGAAATTCTTAAGAATGATCATGCATTGATTAATAGTAACCATATAAAATTATTGGATGAGTTTGATGATTTGAATAAAAAGCATGAATTATTAAAATCATTACACACTAAATTTGAAAATGATTTTAAAATATTTATAGATGAATCTTATAGTGGAGAGTACTATTTAAAAGTTGACATTGCTATTTTAGAAAATACTAACTCATATTTTAGAGAAAAAATAAAAGCTCTTAAAGAAAATAGGATACTCCTAACTCTTAAAGATTTTTTTTAATCCTGATATGAAGCCTAAAATTTTAAAATATAAGAAAAGATAGTATAACTCACGTAGATTGATAAATGCTTTTCTTGGAGTGAAATATTTTTCTTGTGGATTGATTGGCCATATTTCTTACACTTGCACTATTTATAGTAAATCATATCTTATGTGGAGACCTAAGATACATAAAATAATTCATATCAAATATATATCTAGATTATGTTTTCTAAGAAGAAATCAAAACTTGTTTGGGTTCTCAAGTCTAATATTTGATTATCTTATAGAAATGCTCTCATACAAGATCTCGGGAGAGCATTTGGTACCTGGACAGTGGATGTTTGAAGTATATGACCAGAGATACGATATAATTCATATTACCGGAAGCTAGGAATGGAGGCAATATTACATTGGGAGACAATACCATTAGGAAAGTGGTTGGCACATGTAGGATTAGAAATTTGAATAACTTTTCATTGAAAATGTCTTATTGGTAGAAGGCTTAAAGCATAACTTGTTGAGTATTAATCAGCCATGTGATAAAGCCAAAATGGAATTTTTCATGGAATTTTTCATGTGATATAGTGTAAATTTTTCCCATTAGCTGCATAATAAGCCAAAATGGAATTGATGTTTTACATGGAATAAGAGTAAATAATATGTGCACGCTTGATTTGAATTGTATTAAATCTTCTAATGCCTTTTGTCTCAAAATAATTACTAATGAATTATGGTTATGTTATAGGAGACTTTGTCACACGAGCATAAAAAATCTTAGGAAAATTACCCAAAAAGAATTAGTTAGATAAGTACCTAAACTAGGCTTTACTAAAGATCACGTGTGTGATATATGTCAATTAGGAAAATATGTGAAGTCCTCCTTTCATTGGATCTTAGAACTAGCAAACCATTAGAAATTATTTACATGGATCTTTTTGGATCGATTAACACTGTTAGTCTAGGAGGTAAAGTGTATAGATTTATGATAGTTGATGATTTTTTAAAATTTACTTGGGTTAAATTTTTATTCATAAACGTGAATTATTTAAGAAATTTAGAAGTTTTTCTACTTGGATTCAAAGGAAGCTAGGATGTGAGATTTTATCAATTCAAAGTGATCATAAAGGTGAATTTAAAAATAAAAAATTGAAATATAAAGAAAAAGGAATTGATTATAATTTTTTAACACCTAGGATCCCTCAGCAAAATGGGGTAGTAGAAAGGAAGAATAAAATATTAATTGAAGCTGCTAGAGCCATATTGGCAAAATACTCACTTTCAAAATATTTTTGGGCTAAAATGGTTAGTACAGCTTGTTATGTTCTGAATAAAATAAACATTAGATCAAAATTGAATAAGACATCCTATGAACTTCTTAAGGGTAGAGCACCAAATCTTTTATATTTGCATGTTTTTGGATGCAAGATATTCATCACAATAATGATAAAACTTCTTTAGGAAAATTTGATCCAAAATCTGATGAAAAATATTTTCTTGGATATTCTACTGTTGAAAAATATTTTAGAGTTTTTAATAAGAGAACTTTGATAGTTGAGGAATCCATACATGTTGTGTTTGATGAATTTGGCATTTTGGAAGATCCAAGGTTGAAAAATGATCATATTGAAAATATCTCTCAAGGAATTAAAAAAAATAAATTTAGAGGAAGTAGTTGGAAAAGAAAACCCTTTGCTTAGAGAATAGAGATTTTCTAAGAATCACACTAAGGAATTATTTTTAGGTGAACTTAGTGAGGGTCTTAGAACTAGACATGGACTTAACAAAGAAGTTAGCTATTCTTCATTTATATCGATGATTGAACCACTAATTTAAATAAAGCATTTTTGAATGAATTTTGGATTTTGGTCATGTAAGAAGAATTAAATCAATTTGTAAGAAATGATATTTGAGAATTGATTGAACGGCCTAAGGATCAAAGTATTTTTTGAACTAAGTAGGTGCTCAAAAATAAAATGAATAATTCAGGAGTTGTGATTAAAAATAAGAAAAAATTGGTGGCCAAGGGATATAATCAAATAGAGGTTATTGATTTTGAATAAACATTTTCCTTTGTAGCCAGATTTGAAGCAATTAGGATTTTATTAGCCTTTACTTATTTTAAATGTTTTAAATTATATCAAATGGATGTTAAGAGTGCATTTCTAAATTGGGAAATACAAGAAAATGTTTATGTTGAGCTACCTCCAAGTTTTGAAAATTTTAAATTCATTAATCATGTTTTTAAATTAAAAAAAAAACATTATATAACTGAAATAAACACCTAGGGCTTGGTATGAGAGGTTAAGCATTTTCTTATTAGAGAGATCATTTATGAAAGGAAGTGTGGACACCACTTTCTTTTTGAAAAGGCCAGGAGATGAAATTCTCATTGTTTAAATATATATTGATGTTAACTTGTTTGGATCTACAAATAAAAATCTTTATGATAATTTTTTATAAAATAATGGATAGTGAATTTGAGATGCGTTTAATGGGAGATTTGAGTTATTTTGTTAATTTTACCATAAAAAAATGAGGAATGAACTTTTCTTAGTCAATCAAAGTATATTAAGGATATTCTTAAAAAATATGAAATGGATAATACTAAACCAGTGACTACACCAATGAGTACCTCAATATAGTTGGATAAGGATTCTAAGAAAAAATCTATTGATAAAAAAAAAAATAGAGATATAATTAGATCATTATTTTACTTGACTGCTAGCAGACTAGTTATTATGTTCAATATTTATTTTTGTACTAGATTTCAATTTTATCCAAAGAAATCATATTTGACAACAATTAAAAGAATTCTGAGATATCTTTTGGGAACTCAAAACTTAGGGATTTAGTATTCTAAGCACAACTCTTCTTTTAAGATTATTAGATATTCTGATTAAAATTTTATAGGATGTAGTGTTAATCAGAAAAGTACATCTAGAACTTATTAATTTATAGGAAACTTTTTAGTTTCTTGGTCCAGTAAGAAATAGAATTCAGCAGCCCTATCTACTGCTAAGCAGAAAACATTGCCTTAGGTACTTATGTGTCACATGTATTTTTGTTCAATAATAATTGATTGACTTAGGATTTTATATTGGAAAAATTCTAATTTTTTTTAATAATACTAGTGTGATATACATTTCAAAGAATTCTATTTAACATTCTAAAACCAAGTATATACATCACTTCATTAGAGATCATGTAGCTAAGGAAGAAATTGAATTGCATCAAGTTGCAACGAAAAATTAATTTGCAACTATTTTCACAAAACCATTAGCTTTTGACACATTTAGCACTTTAAGGACCATAGTAGGTGTAATTGATTGTAATGCTTAAATTAAAATTCTGCTAACTTGATTTATTGTGTAATTATATGTTTGTTTATTTTCTTAGGTTGATTGTAAGAGTTTGTTATTTGTTTTTATTTTCTTTTGTTAATTTCTTTATTTCTTGATTGTTTTCTCTTTTGTTAGTTTGTGATTGCTTTATTTTTAATTTTACTAGAAGCATGTCACTTTGTTTGATGAGTTTTTTTATTTATAATGTCTTATTTTTTAAGTGTTCTTTTTGCATTGTATAATTTTTTTTTGTACTATATATTGAATTATGTAGCAAGTACATGATTGGTTTCGAAGTTGAGCGCACAAAACTTAGTTTTTCATAAGTTTTATACTGTATGATGATGTCATCATTCTATACGATATGTATTATTTTGTCTATACAAGTGGGGATAGTTTTCCAGTTAATTTCAGTTATTGATTACAAATCGTACGTACAAAATCACATTTCATGTGTACGATCCTGTCGTCAGTTCCTATGGGGGACAAACCTATCCTCACAAGTCCTTTTGTAGCCTGAAGCTTAAGGTTTGAATGGACTCAACAACCCAAGATATGACCGAGTTTCTAGCATCTCAATCTACTCAACAAGCCATAAGAAAGGCAGTAGTAGTGGAATCCTAACTTTGTAACCCATTGGTAGCAACTACAAGAAGTACGAAAGCTTATTTGACTCGACATGTTTCACTAGTCATAGTCTACGAGATCTTTTTAATTGACTAAAGAGTCAAAGTTATGTTGGGATGGGTGTATTCCCAATCAAAATAGCTACAAAATGTGGTACACTATGAAATCTATAACCTTAAAGGTTGACTTTAAATCTGCAAACTTCAGGAAACTCAATTTGGAGAGCTCATCTCTTAATAGCTTAAGTCTGAAGCTTGAACAGGCGTATGAGACCAGACTCAACAACCCAATTTGTGATCATGTCACTGGTAACTTCATCTACTCAACAAGCCATAAGAAAGATCGTGATTGTGGAACCCTCATTTTAGCAGCTAGATGATGAAGAGCTATCAAGTCTTAGCTCTTCTAGTCTAATGAACTCAAGTAACTCATATTGAAGTCTTCCTGACAAGTTAAGGGTCAGAATAATACATATGTTTAGTGCTACCAATTTAACTCAAAAAGTTACAAATCATTCAATAAATCCATAAAGCACAAAGTAAGGGTCAATTTAAACTCTTCTTCAATAAGTCCACCAAAGCATAAAGCAAAATACCAATGAGATTATTTGAAATTTCACAAAAAGTTTAAAGCCGAACTAAGAGGATTTCATCATAAAAAAGTTCATTATACACAAAGGTCCAGACTGATGACCGCTCTCTATCGACCTAATACAAAAACATAACTAAAATAAATGCACTAAGAACTTGAATGAAATGCAAGAAATCAGACTCAAACTGAATAAAGAGGTCCCTTGAAGTGTCTACAGACACCTACCATACACATTATTATAGCGTGGTGGGAAGGCCCAGTTCCCCACATTTCTCCCAAATAGGGGATGTGCCTGGATGCTGCCAAAATTCAGACTAAAGTGCACGAGACCTGAATAATAAAAATACCTGACTTGAGCAGCAACACAGAGAACATGTACCTGAATACACAAGTACACTAAACTTGTAAGAATGACTAGAAATTGAATTTAAACTGAACAAGTAGGGGACTTGAATCAAATTACAAGGAACTAGATCCTAAATATTAAAATGCACAATTAATGAAAAATACAAATGCAAGGTAACAATTCAAATAATTCAATCAAACATCAAATCAATAGTAGGGGACTCATGACGAACAGGACCTCGGTGTATACAATCAATGAATAATAGTCAATTCATAACATCTGAACAATCACAAGCAAACATCAATCATCGAAACCTATGAATACATGAAACAAGGTACATAATTAATGATGCTGATGAATGCAACTTAATCCCACAATAGTCCATATGAGGTTAAATGCACTGTACTTGCAAGCAAAAATAATTACATAATACACGAGTAACTTCCACATGCATTAAAGAAGGCCTTAATGCAAGTAACAATTTAGAGGTAGATTGAAATTGTGATGATTATAAGCAATGATAAAAGACTTTTCATGCACACAATAGTTCATATAAAGACAATAAACTTTGAAAGTGGCAATGCCTTATAGTCAACTTCAACAGTTCATATATAACTAATGCCTTTGCAAACAGGTATGTTGGGCTATCTATGAGTAATGATATTGGACATGCCACAAGTACAATGACTTTCTTGCAAGAATCACAACAAAAGTGCAAATAGAGAGCTTATGAAGTGAGAGTTTCTATGCAAGTAGGTAATAAGGACATGCTACAACCATGAACTGTTACAAACAGCCATAAGAAGTCTCATCATATACACCCATTACTGGTGGGAAAAAATAACATGTAACAAGGACTAAATAACCCCTCTCAAAAATATGATCATGAACAAGATGGCTGATATAATCTATTTATGCATAATAACAGTGGATTTATTATAAGTATAATTAATCCCCTGTGGACATAAATACAATACAACCCCTAAAGCATTGGTGATTGAGATGTTGCGAGTACATTTGGTATAAAGACAACTCAATGTATGAAGGAGATCCATTGATACATCATCAACAGGATAATTCCAACTATGACATGAAGTTAAATGATATTATGAATAATTATGTCAAGTTAAAGAATTATATTATGAATGATTTTGTAAAGTCAAAGAATAATCAGTTAAAAAGATGTTTAATTTTACCATCTCTATAGAGATACCTAAGAATTCTGGCTACCACAAGTATCTATAAATTGCCATAAGAAACACGTTGATCTTCTTGCAGAAAAATGACCCAATTATGGTATTAATCACATGAGATCATATGGTTTTATTAATAATTTTGTAGAGTCAACGACTAAGCACTTAAAGAAAAAAAAAAAGAAAAGAAAAGAGAAAAGAGATAGAATGTCTCATTCTATCATCCCTTTAAAAATATCGAGGTTCCTGAAAATATGATTTGCCATTCAAGTGATGGCCCAGAGATCAAGCCCCTCAATTCAATGTCCTACTCTCATGTCAAGTTGGGGATAAAACAATATGACGATGTACTAACTAAGCCTTTGAGCTCATCAGCCTCTAATACATCATCTATCACAAAATGACCTCATGTCATTTAGATGTGTTTATCTAATCCAAATAAGGGTCTATTTATTCGTAGATCTGACCATCTGATGAATGAGAAAAGGGAGTCTACATTATAACAACGAAGTATTTAGTGGTAGTCGGGTGACAACATTATAATTCATCTATAAACAAAAGAAGGGGATCGATAGTAAAAGATCATGGGCCTCTAAAGCACAATGCCACACCGTCAGATCTATAACATTCATATGAGCAGACAAAAGACATCAATAAAGCCCATGATAAGACCCCACACAATAATAATCATCCATGTAGTCAGACACCACGTTGCACTGTATGCAAACATTTTAAAATGCCCCACATATATGCATTTCATTTGCATAATGATATGTCATATGTGCATGTTTATTGACTTTTATAAAGCATTATAGGGATATGTAACCTTACAGTGCTAATGAATTCCAAAGATTGCCTCCCGACATGCATCTATAGGATATCGAGGATTTCATTCTAGCATGTTATATCGACATTGCTATTGCATCGCAAAATGGCCTCTTCCATATATTGATAGGATATATAGGGTTTCGCTCAAGAGTGTCATTTGAAGTCTATAAGTGTATTTAAAAAAAAAATCATCCTCATGCATAAACAGAGGATTTCACTCCAGTGTGTCATTGGACACTACAATTGCATTTCAAAAATCATATCATATGCATATGCACATGCATCTCATAAAATACATCCAATAATGCATATCCGTGTAGGCTCTGGTGGGCATATTGAAAGTACACACTTGACATTTGAGAACATCATGCAGGTCAAGAAATAAGTTTAGATTCAAACCTAACCCTCTATCGACAAATGGATAGAGTTAATAAGGTTCAATCAATGAAACAAAAATATAACAACCAATAAATACCACGATGATGGCCGTATTAAATGTAAATGTCAACCATAGGGGATTATATATTTCTAAAAACTACCCTTAAACTCTCACAAAATACAAATATCTATAAATGACCCCCATACACCTCAAAGATGGTCGTATTGATAGAAAATCTCAATTGGAGGGGACCACAAGTATTTAAATGCCACCCAAATTTTCACAAAGTTTAAAACTTCAAACTCCCAAAATTTGGATATTTAAAAATGAAATAATCATCAAATACTTAAAGCAAACACCCGTTCACCCTCCATAACAGTTTACCAAGGTGGATAAATCTGAAAACTACTTCAACTCATAAAAAGCTAATGTCTAGTCGAGAATATTGCTAGGATTTATTCTCAATATATCTCTTGCTAGTAAGGATATGGCATGTGTCCTCTAACATATGGCTTTATCACTAAAAGGCACAACACCTATCATTTGTTGTGAAATGGCACCATAGGTAAACAATTATGACCATGACCTTCTGAACTGAATGGTTTGCCGCTAAATAACACCATTATATTACGAACATGGTCAAAGTCCATATGCTCCATAACGGTGTCAAATCATTGAGCAATGAATTAATAGAATATGCTCAATAGGGCACGAAGCCCTCTATCAGGTAAGGTGGATTCAAATTTATCCCCTTAGATAAATATTCACCCCACGTTTATAAGGTACCCTTGGACGAAGCAACCTATGGCTGTCGACAAGGATCCTTCTATCAGGTTGGGTCGACTACCTTCTCTGACAAAGTAGACCAGGGATCACAATGGCCCGGGATGATGGAACCAAATGATCTTGACCGGGCTCATCATCAGTTACCCCCCCCCCCCCCCCCCCCCCCCATGTTTATTGACTTTTATAAAGCATTATAGGGATATGTAACCTTACAGTGCTAATGAATTCCAAAGATTGCCTCCCGACATGCATCTATAGGATATCGAGGATTTCATTCTAGCATGTTATATCGACATTGCTATTGCATCGCAAAATGGCCTCTTCCATATATTGATAGGATGTATAGGGTTTCGCTCAAGAGTGTCATTTGAAGTCTATAAGTGTATTTAAAAAAAATCATCCTCATGCATAAACAGAGGATTTCACTCCAGTGTGTCATTGGACACTACAATTGCATTTCAAAAATCATATCATATGCATATGCACATGCATCTCATAAAATACATCCAATAATGCATATCCGTGTAGGCTCTGGTGGGCATATTGAAAGTACACACTTGACATTTGAGAACATCATGCGGGTCAAGAAATAAGTTTAGATTCAAACCTAACCCTCTATCGACAAATGGATAGAGTTAATAAGGTTCAATCAATGAAACAAAAATATAACAACCAATAAATATCACGATGATGGCCGTATTAAATGTAAATGTCAACCATAGGGGATTATATATTTCTAAAAACTACCCTTAAACTCTCACAAAATACAAATATCTATAAATGACCCCCATACACCTCAAAGATGGTCGTATTGATAGAAAATCTCAATTGGAGGGGACCACAAGTATTTAAATGCCACCCAAATTTTCACAAAGTTTAAAACTTCAAACTCCCAAAATTTGGATATTTAAAAATGAAATAATCATCAAATACTTAAAGCAAACACCCGTTCACCCTCCATAACAGTTTACCAAGGTGGATAAATCTGAAAACTACTTCAACTCATAAAAAGCTAATATCTAGTCGAGAATATTGCTAGGATTTATTCTCAATATATCTCTTGCTAGTAAGGATATGACATGTGTCCTCTAACATATGGCTTTATCACTAAAAGGCACAACACCTATCATTTGTTGTGAAATGGCACCATAGGTAAACAATTATGACCATGACCTTCTGAACTGAATGGTTTGCCGCTAAATAACACCATTATATTACGAACATGGTCAAAGTCCATATGCTCCATAACGGTGTCAAATCATTGAGCAATGAATTAATAGAATATGCTCAATAGGGCACGAAGCCCTCTATCAGGTAAGGTGGATTCAAATTTATCCCCTTAGATAAATATTCACCCCACGTTTATAAGGTACCCTTGGACGAAGCAACCTATGGCTGTCGACAAGGATCCTTCTATCAGGTTGGGTCGACTACCTTCTCTGACAAAGTAGACCAGGGATCACAATGGCCCGGGATGATGGAACCAAATGATCTTGACCGGGCTCATCATCAGTTACCCCCCCCCCCCCCCCCCCCCCTACACACACCCACACACCATCCACTTTAAGCATAAGATGGTGAAATTTTTAATTTTAAATATCAAATCTTCAAACACCTAGACCATGTTGTTATTATATGTTGGATACCGTGTATCTACGGGTATGAAGTATTCATGGACGACTAGCCTTATTCAAAAGTTCTCTCTTCTGATCGGCATGAGTAATTAACTATAGGGGCTTATACCTATAGGAAACAAGAACTCAAATCATAAAGTCCTCGCAAAATGAGGGCAAAATCTGTGTGTGTGTCTTATGACTCTTATTTACAATCCCAATATGCCTTTATAAAATTTCTTTGATGTCCCATATATGCTATGTGATTAATGGTTGATCATGGACATGGGCACAACCTTGACATTTGAGGTGATTTCAATGGCAACAAAGAGTGAGACCTCAATAATGTCACAATCCTCTAAAAAATTTAACTAAGTGGTTAAAAATGATGAGAAAAATAAACCTATAAATAAAAATCCATAATAACCAAGAGGAGGACAGAACTTCTCTCTTTTCCTTAATAATTTCTCCCTATGTGGCATCCTTAATTAACATATCCAATTAGAATGATGTCCGTAGTAGGACCCCTTTTTGACTGTAAGAAAAGGGTGGCATCTTCTTACAAATAAAGAAGAATCTCTCCTCTTGCGGGAAGTTGTCTCTAAGACTGTTCAAAATACTAAAATTTTCATCAGATCGAAGGATGACCAAACTCTCCAAACTTATATTTAATGTTCCTCTGCCAAACCCCAAGCAAATGACGACGCAGGAGTAAATACGAATATTGTCTTAGTACTCCAACACTTGATAATTTCCAATTAAAAAACCGCTGATATATATGACAAAGAAATCAAATTTTTAACAGCAGCTTTATTGCAAAATGTCTTAAGTCTGTGAAGAATAATAGGGGCATCTCCCACCGAAAAGTTCATTTTCCATTCCAAAATATAATAATACTCCAAAATATTGTAATTTGTCTCTAGCTGAACTCCATTTCATAACAATAAAAAAAAAATCTGGGTTTATGCTTTCTCCAACAGAGAAAACAGATATTTGTGAAGAGTGTGACGCCTCATGTCGCAATATTGGTCTAGGTTTCCACGTTCGGGTGAAGCAACTCGCAGACGACAAACACTGATTTCGCAGAGGCAAACGATGGGCAGTTATCACATACTAACAATTATTAATTATTATGACCTGCATCAAGATTCGCAAAGTCTTTATATCATAATATATAGCCAAAATACAAAATAAAGTTCTTCTTACATTGCCATTAATTTAATGCGAAATATGAGAAATAAAATGACATATTTTTGACCTGTTTTTTGTATTTAATGGCGGAGCTAATCTACAATTAGAATTTGTTTGACTTACTGAAGCGATGTGTTTGTAGAGAGAATAAATATAACGTCAACAAACAGCTAGCCAATATAGTAATGATATAAATATTTTAAACTGAAAGGATATGTAATTTAGTTCACATTGTTTCATATTCAAATCTCTATAGTTTAGTGTATAAGAGGAAAGTTAGAAGAGGATGAGAACCATAGGAAAAATATATATATTATTTACTATAAGAGTAGTTTTTGTCAGCCACATAATATCTAATGATATTTTAAGAGGCAAAGGACAATGATTAATTTTTGGGGGGATTTGCACTTCTGCCCCAAATTTTTTACATATTTGCATATCTAAAATCAGAATGTTTATAAATTTAATAAATACATTATTTATTTATATAATATAGCACTCCATTAATAGAGTTAATAGAGGTCCTGTCAAACTTGCCAAATACGAGGATGTCACGATGGAATCTCTTCGAAAGGATGCCCGCACGCAACTCGTACAAATTCCCCAGCTCTCACGTGCACTTTTATCCACTGTTCTCTTCATCACTCTCCAGTTTCTCTCCCTTGCGCTCATATCCACAAAACTTGATAAAAGAAGCAAGGAAATCACTAATGGTGTCAATGTTTGACACGACCCAAAAATCCGACTCGAATCTGACCCAAAAATTTTGGGTTTGGGTCAACCCGAAACCAAAATGGGTCGGGTTCGGGTTCAACATTTTGACCCGTTTCAAAAATCGGGTCGGGTTCGGGTTAACCCTTTTGTTGAAACTCGTTCACTATAAATTAGGTTGTCAAATCTAAGCTTATGTCCCACGACTAACCAAGAGGGGGATGAATTGGTAATTTAAAAAAAATTTAACCCTCTTTTTAAATTATGAAACAAAAATAAAGCTTTAGTGAATTTTTCTAGAAAACATTTTTCAACCACAGTTTTAAAAGTTTAAAACACAAAAAATAAAAAGCAGCAGAAAAATAAAGACACGAGATTTATAGTGGTTCAGTCAAAACCAGACTTACATGCACTCCCCGGAGGCACCCTCCGAGTATTGCACTAATACCACTAGTGACTCTCCTTTTGCACCCACAGCAAGACGGAGAAGCCTTTACAAAACTCTCTTCCACCACTATCCGGTGCGGCAGAGAACCGTCCTCCTTTTACACTCTCCTAGTGTTGGCCGAGAACCCTTCGGCTGTTCACACTCTCCTAGTGTGGGCAGAGAACCCTTCGGCTGTTCACACTCTCCTAGTGTGGGCAGAGAACCCTTCGTGTGTTCACACTCTCCAAGTGTTGGCAGAGAATCGGATCTCGTTAACAGATCTTCTTCACAAGAAATCTTGAAGGAAGAAAGAAAATAGTGAAATAAACACAAATCAAAAGTAAAGATTCTTACCTTTGAACACCAAATAAAGCCTTCACGCTCTAGTAGTAAGAATCCTCCTTCGAACACTCTATTACACTCTCTCCTTGACTCTTATTTCAATAGGCACGATGATCAATAGGCAAAAAGATTAAGTGACAGTTTAGATTGGACTATTTATAGAAAAGACACAAAAAACCGTCCAAAAATTATAAATATTCAAGTCAATACGCATTGGATCGTCCCGTACGATCGTGGATCGTCCTGCACGATTTTACTTAAATGCGTTGGAAACGAACTTAATGTATATTGGTACGAAATGACTTCGTACACACACATTGTCCTGTATGAACTAGATTCGTCCGGTACGAACGGTTATTCAATAGGTCGGTTCCCAAAAACTACAGAACGTCACTAAAATTTCAGAGTCGGTTCACTTCCATATGAAATTTTTCCAAAGAGCAACTCGTCCTGGCACGATTATAAATTTTGTCTAAACGAAAATTCTCCATAGAAGATTTCATCCCGGGACGATTACACTTCGTCCTGGACGAAAATACTCGAGAGAGCAACTCGTCCTGGAACGAATATAAATTTCATCTGAACAAAAATTTTTCAGAGAACATTTCATCCTCGGACGAATACACTTCGTCCTGGATGATCAGGACTTAGAAAAATTTTCTTCAATTCATGCTTGTTCCATTGCTCTTACAAGGAGATAACTGACCTGATCGTCCCGTACGAACTATGTTCGTCCCGTACGAACTATGTTCGTCCCGTACGATCAATACAAAACTTTCAAGATCTCCTTAAGTGTGTGTGTTTGTTCACTCAATTACAATCACTCACTCTCAAATTTAATTAAAAGAAAAATAGAAGCTTTAAATACACAAAGTATCTCATGCTTAATTTGATTTGAAGTTTTTGTAGTCTGGAGTTTTGATTTTCCTGAAATGTTAGTACACATAAGAGAAAAAATAACTCTTCCAAAAAATGTTAGGAGATAACTACACATAAAACAATAATATTTGAAATCATCAAAACTATACAAGATGTAAGAATGTAAAACATGCACATAGTAACTCTGTTAACACCTTTGACCCGAAAATGATCTGAAATTGACCCCAAAACCCAATTTTGACCCTGCAATCCGAGATTGCTGAAAAAGAGGAGATAGACCCATTTTAGACCCAAAAACTAGCAATTTTTTTGTTGAAAACGGGCCATTCGGGTCTTGTCGGGTTGACTCGGACCCGAAGGAGGTCCGGTTCCGGTCTGGAAAATCGTCCTGTTTTCAAAAATGGGTCGGGTTCGGGTTGACCAGAATAATGCCGGGTTTGTTTCGGGTTCAACCCGAACCCAATCCGTGATCACTACAGGAAAAATGCCAAAATCCGGCGGTTACTATAGATTAACCGGTGGTTTTATGGATTACCGGCGGCTTTGCGGCGGTATTCCAGCCGCCGAAAAAAATCGCGTAGGAAACATGTACCGGCGGTTTATGTTGGCGGCAGTTTTCCATCGGCACATACCACCGGTGACAACCGGATTTGGAACCGGCGGTTTTTTGGCCATTACGCCGCCGGTTATCTGACCGACAGCTGACCGGCGGTCATATTACCTACGGTCTTCCGGCAGTTAAAGCGGGCGTCGTTTGTTTCTTAAACCGTCGGCAAGCGCCGGTAGACCGCCGCTTCATTTACCTGCGATATCCGGCGGTTACAGCCGTCGGTATTACCGATGGTGTACACCGTCGGACGTCCACCGTAACACCGCCGGTTTATTACCGGCGGTGTAATGCCATTACCGGCGGCTTGGCATTGGTCGTTCGGTATCGTAGTTTCCGGCGGCCAAACCGTCGGTTGGCCGCCGAAAACCTGTAGCACCTGCAAAAAAAAATTGACAGCATCCCCTCTATTTGAGGAAGGTTCACCCTAAAGTCTAAACCTACAGAAAGAGCAAGATATTTTGGGCAACACGCCGCTATATTCATCAGAATCATAAATTATAAATACAATCACAAGCTCATCATAAGATTACAATCACAAGTTCATAAGTAAGTTCATGATAAGGTTACAATCACAAGTTCAAAAGTTATAATTAATACAATCATCAAACATAAAAAATATCTAATCCTATCTGTATCCTCACTGTCTGCAGATAGCTGCTCCTGTTGGTCCTTCTTCCTCTGTTTTTCAGCTCTGTAGGATTGCAACTCTGCTTGCATTTCATTATGAACTTTTCTCATTTCTTCAATCTCTCTAGATTGAACCCTTTTCATCTCTTCAATCTCTCTAGTAAGCGCTACAACCCTCTCGCTTACAAATTCTTCAGCTCCACTTGGATCATGAAATGCAGAGGTGTATGAACTGCCCTCAATAGCATAAGCCTGTGAACCCATGCCATATACCCTCCCCCTCTGTCTTCCACCAACAACTTTTGACCATGTTTGATACTCAGAAATGTGGGCCGATCCAGAAGATGATCCCTCGCCAGTAGACTGCCGACTTTCTCTAGCTCGTACAAAATCATCCTGCGAGTTACAATTAGTTTTATTAAAATAAATTTTTATTCTAAAACACCAAAAAAATTTACTCACATGAGCCTTCTTAGACTTCTCATCAACCCACTGATGGTCAGCTTGATGTTGATGAGTTCTTGTATGCAACTTCAGTGGTGTTGGCTCCCGACCAAGGTGCTCTTTCTGAAAATTTAAGAAATAGTTATAATAACATAAATATATGTAATAAACTAATTCAAAACACTTACCAGGCAACGCCTATGTTCCGTATGAGGTACATATCCACCAGTATGAAGAGAGCTTCCTAAACCACCACAGTCAGAGGCTCTGTTCTGTTTATTCTGCTCTCTCATTTTTATAAACTCAGGGGTAGCCCAAGCACTACTCAAATCAGCCCAAACGCCCTCTCCAATCCAATTAGGACGCTGCCCGGACTTTCTAATGTCCGTGAACATGTCTCTGAGACGGGTCGCTCCTCTCCTCTCAAAATTTGATTTGATCCTCGTGATGTACTCAGGCAACCACCTAAATTTTTTCTGTAAAAATTTAGGCAATATCAAAAAGATTAGTACAAATTAAATCATATATTTGAAATCATACAAAAAAAAAATATACCTGAAATTCTCCAAACCACATATCTCTAACCGGCTTTGGGATCTTCTTCCAGGATAAGTAAGGAGCATCATATTTATTCATTATTATATCCCGGATCATATGTATAGGTGGCCTTAAAGGATTGAAGCTGCAAGTGACTTCTTTGGACGATGTTGATTTCCCGAGTTTTGCTTAAATCGAGGAGCATTGCAGGTGCGACAAATAACTTCTACTGCATCATCCTTATAGTATAACATACATCCATTGATGCAACAATCATTCTTTGTAGCAGTGAGACCCAGCTTGAATACTAATTTCTTTGTTCGGTACAAGTCTGAGGGAATTAAATTGCCAGCTGGATTAGTTTCCTTCATAAGACCAATAACGTCATTAAAACACTCACGGAGAATATTATACTCAGTTTTAATACTTAGCATCCTCACTGCAATGGATAATTCTGAATGTGTACTGCAACCTTCTCAAATTAGCTTTTGAGCTGAATGTAATAACTCAAAGAATTTTTGTGTCTCTGCATTTGGTGGCTCTTCCATATTAGACCTTAAATTATGACCTGCTACATCAAAAATAAGGTCTTCATAGGGTCTACTCATTTGATCTTCATCAAATGTTTCATAAGCTGTAGATGAACCGGCATGAGCATCTCTATGTGGCTCGTACTCGCCATGTGATGTCCAAATCCATTAGTTTGGAAGAAATCCCCTACGATATAAATCAAGCTTCACATCATCGGGCTTGAGGAATGCTAGATTTTTATGCTTCGAACATGGACATTTAAACATTTTATCAAATTGAAAGGAAGGTAGTTGAGATGCAACTTGAATGAAAGTTTCAACTCCCTCTATAAATTCAACTGTCAATCCTTTTCGACTTGGCAACAATCTGTTATACATCCAATATCTCTCTTCTTGGATAGTCATTTGGACGTTGAAGCAAACGTCACCCTACATAGTTTTGAAAACATTTATTATAATATATGCATGTGCAAACGTGTTATAATTTAGGCAAAGGGCATTAACCCAAGAAAGTTGCTATATAATATCTCTCCATCTAAACATCCTCATCTTTGTGTATGCTTTTTGTTGCTAACTAGACATTTGCAAGAGGATGTATCTTTGTGTATGCTTTTTGTTAATGCTATTCTTCTAGTTGATAAGACTAGAGAGGGGAGTTGAAGGTAAACTTGAATTATGGAGGTCAACCTTAGAGTCTAAAGGTTTTCACTTAAGTGTATCTAAAACTAGATGAGGATATTATCAGCATAATTCAAGTTGAGGATATTATCAGCATAATTCAAGTTGGATGGTTGAAATGGAGGAATACATCGGGCTTGTTGTGCGATAGAAAAGTACCCCTCAAACTTAAGGGAAAATTCTATAAGATGGCGACACATGCAATGCTTTATGGTGCCGAATGTTGGCCATTAAATGACAAGCGCGCATAAGTGGATTTACTTTTCACATATATTCTCGTTTTCATTCTCCCTGTTTCTTTTCCATGTCTCTCCCTTTTCACTCACTCTCTCTCTCTACCCCTCCATCTCTCTTTCGCTCTCTCACTCTCCCTCTTTCTAGTCGCTCTTGCTTTCTCTCTATCTATCGCTCTCTCTCTCTCTCTCTCTCTTGTTCTCTCTCTCTCTCTCCCTCTCACTCTCTTTTCACTCTCCCTCTCTTTTCTCTCTCTCTCTCCCTCTCTTTTCTCTCTCTCCCTCCCGATCTCTCGCTCTCTCTATCCCTCTTGTTCTCTCTCTATCTCTCCCTCTCACTCTCTTTTCACTCTCCCTCTCTTTTCTCTCTCCCTCTCCCTCTCTTTTCTCTCTCCCCCTCTCGATCTCTCGCTCTCTCTAACACTTGCTATTTATCTATCTCTCTTGTTCTCTCTCTCTCCCTCTCACTCTTCTCTTTCTCTCTCTTTCTATCTCTCTCTCTCTCTCTCTCTCTCTCTCTCTCTCTCTCTCTCTCTCTCTCTCTCTCTTGCTCTCTCATATATCTCTCTCCCTCTCCCTCTCTTTTCTCTCCCTCAATCTCTCTCTTCCTATCTTGCTCTAACTCAAAGTCACAATCAACAAAATTGATCTACCCTAAACTAAAATAACACTTAATAAAAAAAAAAATTAGATCTAACAAAATGATTACAACATTACATCTTTGCTTACTACCTAAATCATCCAAAATATCTCTAACACTTGCAAATGTGTAGTGAGAACAAATATTCAAAGAAAAACCATAAAAAATAACCTTAAAATAGAAATCGGATGGTTTGCGGTCGAACTAGGTCGGCGGTCGGACGTCCGAGTTTAACCGTCGGCAGTCGGAGAAGCTTCGTCGGCGGCGGTCGGATTGGGGTCGGCGGTCGGAGTACATTCGTCGGCGGCGGTCGGACGAGCGGAGGCGACGGCAGAGCGACCGAGAGAGAGAAGGAAAGAGTAAAAATGAAATGTGAGGCGCGGGTCTGGTCGTATTAGGGCTTCTATTGTCGTCTTTCCGGGGGTCTGGACCGCTGGTAAAAAAATCACTTATCAACAGCGGTCCAAGATGCCGGTAAACCGCCGATTCATATTTATGTCAGGCGGTTTACCGTCGGTTTATTGACCGCCGCTAGTACCAGCGGCTTAACGTAGCAAAATCATCGGTTAGGCCACCGTTAAAAGCCGGCGGTCACACTGCCGGTAACACCGGCGGTCCATGAACCGCCGGTTAGAACCGTCGGTAATGGGCATTTTTCCTGTAGTGGACCCGGAATTGATACCCCTAGAAATCACCTCACAAGTTCCTGTTGAAGGTAAATAAATAAATAAGTTCCTTTTGAAGGTAACGTTGAGACAAGTGATGTGAGAAATAGTCACGATATGAGCTTGTTGACAAAGTGATCAATGGGCTCACGACGTAAATAAATGAGGAGTTTGAGAAACATGTCAAAATCGATTTTGTAGTTGTCGATCAGCCTCTCCCTAAATTCATGACCAAAACCATCATCATCGTCAATTTTATTGATGGCAAATAGGATTGTAAATGAACAGAGTTTTTCACAAGCTACTCGAGGTTGGGCTTGATAAAAACTCGTTTTGTGTTCGTTTAATTAAGTAATAAAAAATATTTGAACATTTTTCAAATACTCGATGCTTTAAGAAACCAGCTTGAACAACTATATGTTTGGCTCGTTTATGTTCATGAAAGTCCGAAGCTCGTGGATGTTATTTTTTATATTATTTAAATCTTTGAATTATGTATAAATAATAATATTTAAGTACTAAATATATAATATTATAATTTTGAGTGCTATGCATATAAATTCCCCTAAATTTACACACTAAAATGACAAATGACTTAATATAAAAATTTAAGTAAACATAAATATATAAACATAAAACTTTTGCGACAAATATGTAAATTCACTTTTTTTTTAATTAAAAGAAGATTAAGGGCCACACAAGTAAAAATAAGAATTAAATATATATCATGTCTAGTGGAAAACAAAAGGTATCTAATATTCTGAACAAGTTAAAATGCAAACATGAATTTTATATTTTTAAAACAAAGTTAAACGGATGGCAAAGGTTTATTAGTCTTTAATGACACGATAGGATGCAAAGTCAACTTCACTCACCTGCCCTAACATAGGGTTGGATAAGCACTCTTCTTTAATATATTATATATGCTACTTTTTTTTTTAATAGTAAATAAAATTTCTTTGATTTATTAATAAAATTAATTAGAAGATTGAAATTAATATTCTAAATAACAACTACAAGTGGTAGATTAATTAAATTATTGTTTTTTTAAGCATCTGAATAGTGAAACATGCAAAATTAGTCAAAGGTAATAATCTTCATCTGGTAAATTTGACGATTTTGATGAATTTCCAGTAGTCATTACTATGTAATCCTCCATTTTACGATGGTAATCGATGAATTTTCTGTAGTGATAAATTTGACGATTTTGATGTGCACTCATTACTATGTAATTCTTCTAATAAAATTTTAATTTCTTAAGGTTCATGTGATCTTTATAAGCCTCCATTTTACGATTTGTTTGTAGTAAATGGCTGCTCTCTGCGCGATTAATGTTTATACATAAAATGATGGCCTAGCAAAGCAAATTTCTAAACCTAAAATAGAAGCAATGAATTATCCATGATATAGGGTCTTTAACAAAGAACATTTGTGGTAGAAGTGTCAATCCATATGGAGTTTGATGAGACCTATAGGGATGCTCCACCTAGAGGAGTAGAAGAGGGTGACATCTCTACTAGATTGAGAGCATATGATTAGAGATCGATGTGAGACTTAGGAATCCTTGCCTAAAGAGTAGAGATATGCATCTTGTCAGCCTAGGGAGCTAATCATAGGAGACCCATCCACGGCACTTAAGACTAGCATGGTCATGGGAAAGAAATTAGCCACACTACATCAACTTCTATGATAGAGCCCATGAGTGTAGATCAAGCCTTCAAGGATGAATATTGGATTTTTACAATGCAAGAGGAACTGAATCAATTAATAAGAAATAATATGTGGGAGTTAGTGGTTAGTGTAATATCTACTGCCCTAAGACCTAGTGATTGAGATACACTGATATGAATCCCCATCGATCTATTATGGTATAAGCTTTGTAATGTTTAATTGATCTTAAATAAGAGTAAGAAGTAAAAATACCTTTGAAGCACTGTGTCGCTAGGAAAGGCGACAACATGGCATTGTCCTCACTATTTGGAAAGAGGATTTAGGGGAGTGTTGTGACACTGGAAGTTGCCTCCAATGTGCTATTCTCTTGAGTTTGAGGTATCTGGGAGGATATAGAATATTCTATTTGAGCATAATAGTGTTGGGGAGGTCATGAGCAATGTTATGTTGGACACAACATGATCACTACAGGAAAATCAACGATAACCGGCGGTAATTTTGGCAGTCAAATAATGGCCGGAATTACCAGTGGTTTAATTGGCTGTCTGACCGCTGATATTAATTGGCGGTTTACCCGCGATGTTTAATAATAAACCACCGGAAATGTCAATGATAAAATAACCCCGGGTAGGCCACCGGTTTTCTGTTTTTAAATCTCCTTTACTGGCGGCCAAGCCGCTAGTGTTAAGCATTATTTTTGTGGCGGTCCAAATCACCGGATAACCACTGGAAATTGACCTAAAATTGGCTAAACCAACCCTTCCTCCTCATTTTATTCATGTGTCATTTTTTCTCCAGACACCGCTCCGCTTGCACTTGCGCTTACCTTCGGCTACCCCCGCAATACTCCAGCCATTGGCACCTTAACTCTGGTCGTCGATCACACCCTTAATCCGGCTGTCGATCATGCCTGTACTCTTCTCGCCGATGCCCTTTCTATGCCCGTTGACACTCTCGGTCACTCTGGCATAGCCGAACAACTCGAAGGTTGTTGCATTTACTTTTTTTGTTTCTTAATCTAGTCATGGTTGGTTATTTAGAGAGAATAATGAGGACCTACCTATGATATTTATTTATTTGGAGATAGCATACTATAAAGTTCCAAGATAAGTGCTATGGGAAGATAAGTGCTATGAAGAGTTATAGAAAAGAAAAATGTTAGTAATGCTTATATTCAAGCTATTACTTGTGTTCAAACACTAGATAGTTTGATCAAGTATTATTATATTTCAATTTGATTACATAAAGGATCAACCTTAAGCCCAAATCATTATGTACTCTATAATTCATGTTTGTTATAACTAATTTATCTACATTACATTTTTTTTATTTATACTTATGCAAATCTTCATAATTGTTACAATTTATTTATTTTATATGTTACAACAATTTACTAATTACTTCTTTTAATGCAGATGGCTTCAAATGATGATCCTCATCGTAGATCCTGCACTTCAAAATTTTCTTATAAGAAACATTTGAGCATTGGATTTATTCTCGCATAATGATTTTATACAAGTTCGATAAAGTCATATGTCTAATAGTGATGGATCATCTTCAGGATCGACCCAGTATTCTGAGTATCAGACATGATTAGATATTGGTTGAGGAAGGCAAAGGGGGAGAGTTTATGTCTTAGGTTTGCAGAGATATGCTTATAAGGGCAGTTCATCTACATCAACATTTTATGATGTTAGTGAAGCTAAAAAAACTGTTAGCCAGAGGGTTATTACTCTGACGAGAGAGATAAAGGTGATGAGAAAGATTCAAAATAAGATGCAGGCGGAGCTGCGATCCTAAAAAGATTAAAATAAGAATAATAAAGAGCAATAGTCGACACATGAATCACAAGGCAACGAGGACATAGAGGATAATTAGTGTTATTATTTATTTGATGAACTTTTTGGTACATTTTGAACATCTTACTATGGATTTTATATGTTATGTTTATTAGAGAACATATGCATTTTAGTTTGATTAAATATTTGTTTATACTTATTGTGGATTTTGGATTGTGCAAAAATGATTTGTTGATTGTGTTTAGCTATTAAATGTTATGTTTCTTTTGGATTCCATTTATGTGGGTTGATAATAGTGGCATATTGCCCTTAAAGTTTATGTGTTATATATGTTTTGAGTTCTGTACAGGTATTGTGGAAATTGGTCTAAACAGAGGGGGGTTGTCAATTTTTTGTTGAAAATGCTACAGGTTTATGGTGGCTAACCAGTGGTTTGGCTGCCAAAAATATTGATACTAGATGCCTTATTTTAATTGTTGGAATTTTAATAACCATCAGTATATACTGGTGGTCAACTGGCGGCTTGACCGCCATCAAAACTGGCATTTGAGATGGCCGGTAGGGCGCCGGTAATTAACCAGTGGTCACCGGCGCCGCTATGACCGCAATAATTTACCGGCTATGATGGCCACTCGAAAGCTGCTGGAAGCATTAGCCATTGAAAACTGATCGCCATAATTTATTTCCTATGTAATTTATACTGTCGGTTAACAAACCACCGAAAAATCGTCCGAAAATTTATATTAACCGCCAAAAAGGCCATAGGTAATTGGTAATTTTCCTGCAGTGGATGTTTTTTTAAATAATAAATATCTAAATATGTTTCATTCCTCTCCTTAATCCCTTAAGCTGTCAGATCAAAATAAAGAAGGGTAAGGAGAAGATGGAGAGGGAAAGAAGAGAGAGAGAGAGAGAGAGAGAGAGAGAGAGAGAGAGAGAGAGAGAGAGAGAGAGAGAGAGAGAGAGAGAGAGAGAGAGAGAGAGAGAGAGAGAGAGAGAGCGAGCGAGCGAGAGAGAGAGAGAGAGAGAGAGAGAGAGAGAGAGAGAGAGAGATTTGATGGGCATAACTTAGGTTTTTTTACCAAGCTAAATGAGAATTTCATAAAGCGCGAGGTAAAGTTCTAAAGGCAGATCTATGATTTTAATTCTAATAAGTTTATAAAAAGTTATGAATATAAATGTATTTTTTTTTAGTTATGTGAGGTATTCACCCTATAACTTTTAGTATATTGTGCATTATTTTGAACACTTTGTCTTTAAAAGTTGAATTTTCACCAATTGATTTTCTCTGTGATGATTTCTATGTGTATTGAACAAATCATGAAACATTTCTTATTTTCATAATATTTCATGAAAGTCTTAAAGTTTTGTTCTCGATAATATCCTGAAGTTGTTATTAGAATGGAAAATTTTTAGTGGGTAGGTGTTTACATATGCAACGTGGCTTAATATTGGCGACTCTAGCATTTCATGCATCATCATAATCATGTGTCAAAGCTATAATAATCTATTAAAGCATTCATTTTGCATAATTCATGGCATAACATTAGAGAAGTTTTGATATTTAAAATATGTTAAGTGCACCTATGAAATGAGCTAAGAGCACTCTCTGAAAGGCATAAGGGCTCTATATGTCTTGTTATGGCCGCATCTGTGTGGATGTTGGAGGGATTTTGCCCCACTTACTGAATACGGATATGAAAGGTTATTCTTTTCTAATTTGTTTTTGCCCCACTTGATATATGTGTGGGAGGTTAAAGCAAGCTTTATAAGTCTAAGTGGAGTTGTAAGCAAATATTGGGACATATGCATTATATTCATGCATTGCATATTCTTAAATTTATGAAGTAATTAAAAATAATATTCTTAGGGTATTCTAATAACTATGAGTCCTCTATGTATATTCTGATGAGCTGAAGTATAAGAATGTTATGATGGAAAGAAAAATTTTGAACCTCTATGAAGTCTATCTATGAAAGTACAAGTTAAGACTCTGAAATCAAGTATATATCGATGATTGTTAAAAGTTTATTTTTTGTTAGTATTTATGTTATACTTTATTAATTAATTGAACATCAAATTAATTGTTCTTATTATTTTAATAAATATCAATATTTGTGATAGGGCAGTGAAAGAATTATACATATCCCCTTGTGTTCACTCTATTATAATTCTTGGATATTTTAGGAAAAGGGAAGGCTCAGGGAAGTAGAAAGAGGAAAGGGCAACTTCATTTGGTTCAGAACACCTTAGGTTTTTTAAATCCAATATAAATTCTTTTAATATATAAATTAAATTATAAGCTGGGATATTATGTATTCCATTTTGGCAAATGAAATTAAATGATGTTAAGATTGGTATGATTATTTCAATTTTATAGTTAACTCTTATTTATTTTGCAATTTGGTTGAGAAAAATTGAAGTTCAGGGATTTAATCCATCCATTTGATCCCAAGGCGTCATAGATAGACCAATTGACCCGAGTGTTATGCAAATGAAATGCGTATTTAAAAATAAATTTAATGGCTTTGGATCAGCCGTAAGAAACAAGGCTAAGTTAGTTACAAAGGGTTATAATCAAATGGAGAGGATATAATTTGAAGAAACCTTTACACAAGTAGCTATATTAAAAGCCATCTAAGTATTGTTAACATTTGCTTATTTTAAAGGATTTAAATTATACAAGATGGATGTTAATAATTCATATTTAAATGGGATAATCAAAGAAAATGTCTATGTAAAACAGATACCCAGTGTAAAGAGTTCAACATTTCCAAACCAAATTTATAAGCTCAAAAAGGCACTTTATGGATTGAAATAGGCACCGAGACCATGGTATAATAAGCTTAGCTCCTTTTTAGTAGAAAAATTTCTCATTAAGGGCATAGTAGACTACATGTTATTTGTTAAGAGGTTTGGTCTAGTATATTATTAGTGCAAATTTATTTGATTGTCATTCTTTATGGATCCATTGATGATGAATTATGCTATAAGTTCTCATCCATAATGATTAGTGAGTTTGAGATGAGTATAATGGGTGAGATGACATATTTTTTAGGCTTTAATTTCAAGCAAAGAAATGATGGGGCCTTCCTACTCCATATAAAGTGTATAAAGGAGACCATAATGAAATTTGATATGAAAGGATGCAAAAGTATGAACACACAATTGATTGAGGCTACCCATTAAATAAGGATCCGGATGGAAAATTGGTTGACCAAAATAAATCATAGAGGAATTATAGGCTCATTAATTATTTAACTACTGATAGTATATTTTTTTGCTATGCAAATATAGAGCTTTGTGCTTTAGCTTTCACATATTATTTTTCTCTAAAAAATGTTTAATTTTGGATTGGTGTAATTTTTATTTAACACAAGTGCATGTGTCATGTAAAGTAATATGCTAATGAAAAGAGTGTTGATCCCACAGAGAAAATTAAAGATTTTCTATGTTCACTTTAGTATTTCTTATTGAGCTACTAAATTCATCTAGCTGGATGATTTAAATGGGCGGTGCATATTAAGTTAAATACTCTAAATGCATAATGTAAATTCACTATTTTAAAAGTTTTGAACCTATGATATATTAAAATATATATTGTATTAGAGTGATTTTCTCCATATTGTTGTTATGGATCAAAGCATCAGTACCCCTCATCTCTATCGAGCTTGTTGGAGTATTAGCTAGGATCCCTCCTAATTACAGTTCTTTTATCTCCTTAAGACCCCATAATCCTAACCATCGTATGTTTATGTTATAGCCGAACTATGTTTTAAAATCTCTAATTGTTCTTATGTTCCTCCATCAAGGCTCAAGATCACACTAGATTTTTCATTTATGTGTCTTATACATAAACCAATTGTTATGTGTCTTATACATAAACCAATTGAAGTATAGAGAAATTAAAAATAACATGAATTCTTTAAAGATTAAACCTACTTAAAATAATAGTTGCCTTTTAAAAAAAGCATAGATTTTGAAAGAAAAGTTTTCCTACATATGGAGATTTTGTTACACAATACAAACATTTTATTTCACTGAGTAAAATATAAGTTAGAAGTATAAATACAAGATAAATTGGAGATAAAAGGGTTAAAAATGACCCATATTTAAGATACAACTATTTTGCACTTCTCATGATCCACATTAATTTAGTATACTAAACACAAATACAAAAGCCACTCCCTCTCAAGAATAGCCCGTCACACTCACTCACTCACTCACTCACTCGCACACACGCACACACACACACACACACACATACACACACACACACACACACACACACACACACACACAACTCCATAATGTACCAACCCACTAACATGAAGACTAAGCATACTATTTATATTTTTTTTTTCAGAATAACTAAACTAGCATCACAGTAGTGGCTTAGTGGTGCCATTGTGCTGCAAAATTGACTCATGGTTTTACGTTAGTTAATCAGTTCAAACATCTCCCAACATAGTGCTAGACGATTTTGGCAATGTGGTGCTCCATCAATCATTATGACACTTCCTAGATAGCGCCTCAACATTAAGCTCTCCAGTGGATTTTCTAAGAGCTCTTTGTTGTTGTGTTGAAATGAGCTTTAGTGCTGTGGTGTTGGAATAAGCTTTAGCATTGCAACACTGACTTTGTGATGTTGGGACCCTGATTCAATTTTTATAATTTTTTACTACTTTCTTGCACGAAATGTAAGGATTTAAAACATAAATATCATAATATAGGCAATTAGGAATTAACAATTTTTATCTTATCAAATTCTTCCAATTGTTAAGCTACTACTTGTCCTCAACTAAGTTATACAACACTAGATTAAAAATTATTTTTTGGATTGAATATAATTTTTGGAAAGAAATAAATAATATAAGTATTTATAAAATATATAAGACAGAAATTTTTGTTTTATAAAATAATTTATAACATCATGATCCTTCATTTTGAATTCTTATTCCTTTTAAATTATACTCCTATGGGTGAAAATGTTTTACTAGCTTACTTGAGTTCAGTGAATTTCTGGAATTATTGAAATTATATATTTTATTAATCCTTAAATATTCCTAAAATTTTTATTAAGAATTATGATTCCAATAATTCCTTTAGAAGTATACATGTAGTACTAGACATTGTACGTACTGATTCTTAATATTAGGTATTTAGCAATTTTATTTTATATTTTTTCCTTTTATTTGGCTAAATACCTTATGATTTTGAATACATGTGTATTGCCTCGACTTATTATTTTTAAGTGAGGCTAGACATTGCATGTACCAATTTTTAATATTACAGTTCTTTAATCTTTAGCCTTTTCTAATATTTTCATTTGTTACTTATTTTTCATTTATTTGTTAAAATACTTTATTTTGATGTTGAATTAAGACAAATAATTTTTTAAAATTTAGAGAAATTGATTTCATTAATTTTTTCCAAATTATAAATTTTATCTTACGAAAACAAAAAAAAAAGTAAGGAAATTATGATAATAAAATAAAATAAATCAGGAATTATAAAAACTTAAATAAAAGTAAATACAATATAAAGTAAAATTAAACAACTAAAAAATGCTAGCAAACAAATTAAATAAATAAAAAACAACTATAAGAACAATAATATGGCTCTCCCTACTCCTTGTCATCTTCTTATTCTTCTACTTGTGCTATTGTTGGTACTGCTACTAAAGGTGATGCCTTGGATATATTTAAAATGGGGGTGGGCTAGGAAAGAAATTCCAATGACCATAGGAGTCCATCTCCTAACTCTTAAACATTCCTACCAAAGCTACATTGTGGTCAGCTCGGTACCAATATTACCTTTGGTGTAACATCATATGGTTATAGAAGGAGTATATCTCTTAGTCTAACCCAATCAGTTATTGCTTGAAGTGGTCCCTAGAAACTCTGATCCAATATAATTTATCATGGAGGCTTGCCACCTAATCTCCTAGCATCCTTGGATCTCTACCCTACTGCTACATGGGTCAGTTTGGTTGACCAGATCCCTCTCCTCGCTCTAATAACGAGATTTTGAAAGATATGATCATAGATCTAGTTAGTGTAGAAGCAAACACAACCTACTCCTCCCTTGTGGTTCCTACTATAGCTCATTCTAACTCACATAATTTATAAATATGATATGGATGTGGTAGTCCTACTTAAGTAGACCCCCTAAGCATATATTAGATTGACTAGAAAATAATTTCATCAAACATATATAATCATTTCTTTTTTAATTCAAGATGAGCCAATTCTAAAAAACTTCTAAGGCGATCAACATCTATTCCTTGATAGGGTTTCAATATCTGATCACTAACTTTCAAATTTTGGGTAATTTTATAATCCCTGATATCAATAACTCCATAAGGAATGACCTTTACAATAGTGAATGGTTCTAAGCACCTAGCCTTTAATTTTTCCTTATAATAATTTTATTCTTGAAAGATACAAAAGAACTTCTTATCCAAAATCAAATTCCTTCCTAATAAGCTTACGATCATGTCAGTTCTTAATTTTCTCCTTATATATTTTAGCATTCTCATAAGCTTCATTTTTAAATTCCTCTAACTTATTCTATTGTATAAGTCTTTTCTCCTTAGCATCCTCAAGATTATAATTCAATTCTTTCACTACCAAAAATGTTTTATACTATAATTCAAAAGGTAAACTACAGGCCTTTCCGAAGATCAATTTATATGGAGACATTCTATTAGGTGTCTTAAATGCAATTTTATAAGCCCGAAGTGTGTCACGAAATTTTAAAGCCCAATCCTTCTTATTTAGACTCACATTTTTTTTCTAAGATTCTCTTAATCTTTTTATTACTTATTTTAACCAGACCCTAAGTTTGGAGATGGTACATCGTTTAAACTCTTTATTTAATGCAATATTTTAAAATTAAAGCCTCCACTCTCTTATTATAAAAATGACTTCCCCCATCACTAATAATAAGAAAAAAATATTTTTTTATTAAAAATTTTATAACCAATTGAGCATCTTTTTTGGAAGTCACTACTCCCTCAATCCAAATGGATATATAGTCAAGTTATTAGAATATATTAACTTTCATAAGAACACATAAAAGGTCCCATAAAGTAAAGTCCCCGAACATCATAAACCACTTGAGCATCTATTTTAGGGGTAGGTAAGTAAAATCTAGATTGAAGGATTTAGAAGCAATTCTAAACACCCAAAATGACCTCCATATGTAAAGTCATGAGATTGCCTAATGATGAATTCAATCTCATTTTTAGGGACACATCACCTAATAATTTGGTCTTTATACTTCCAAAGAAAGAATGGCTCAACCCAAAAATAGAATTTAGCATCATGCAGAAATTTATGCCTTTGGTTTAAATACATGTTAGTGGCAATAACACCACTAGTAATATAGTTTATAATATCAGTATACCAAGGCATACCAAATGAATACAAACCTAGCAAATAATCATTTGAAAATAATTTATTGATGTCATATTCATTATATACAGGTTCTTTTAGCTCTCTAATTTAGATAAATGATCAACCACCTGATTCTCATTTCCCTTTTTATCAAGGATTTTTATACCAAAGTCTTGCAACAAAAGGATCCACCTTATCAATCTAGGCTTTGCATTCTTTTTTTTTTTTTGTCATCAAGAATTTGATAATAGAATGATCGTGTAGATAAGAATCTTAGTGCCTATCAAATATAGTCTAAACTTGTTAAATGTAAAGATAATGGTTAATAGCATTTAGTGGTTATATAGTTAAATTAGGATGCATTCGTAGTTCTACTAGTATAGTATATAACATGAAATTTCCTACCTTTTCTTTCCCCTAACACTACTCCAATGGCATAATCACTAACATCACACATTATTTCAAAACGCAATGTCCAATTAGGTGTGACAATAATAAGTGGAATAATCAAATATTGTTCAAAATGTTGAAAGTTTTTAGGCATTCATCATTAAAGTCAAAAGGGAATCTTTTTCAAGTAAATGACATAAAGTTTTTCTTATTTTAGAAAATATCCCTAATGAATCTCCTATAGAAATTAGCATGTCCTAAAAAACTTCTTATTGCCCTAACAAAAATAAGTAGTGGAAGATTTTCAATTACTTGCACTTTAGCTCTATCAACTTTTAAACCTCTCTTAGAAATTTTATATCCTAAAACTTTGCCTTCAACTACCATGAATTTGTTTTTCTCTTAGTTTAATACAAAATTTATTTCTACACATCTTTTTAAAATCATAGTTAAAAGCTCCAAACAAGAATCAAAAGTGGTACAAAAATAGAGAAATTATCCATAAATATCTGAATGTCTTATTCAATTATATAAAAAAAGATTGACTCCATACACCTCTGAAAAGTAGCAGAGGTAAAAACCAAAAGGCATCCTCTTAAATGAAAATATTCCATAAGGATGGGAAAATATAGTTTTGTCCTGGTCTTTAGCTGCTATAAGAATCTAATGGTAACCTGAATATCCATTTAGGAAGTAATAAAAAGAATGTCCTACTAACCTATCTAACAATTGGTCAATGTAAAGAAGGGGAAATGGTCCTTCCTAGTTGCTTTGTTCAAATTTCTCTAATTTATGCATATTATCAAACCAATAACTGTCTTAGTAGGTATCATTTCATTTTTCCGATTAGTTACTATGCAATATATAGGACTAACCTAAGCACTGTCTAAAATGGGGTAAATCATCTATACATCCAAACACTTAAGTATCTTCTTCCTCATAACGTTTTTTATAATATGGTTCAGTCTCCATTGGGGAAACTTTTAAAAAGAAAATTTCCTCCATCAAAATCTTATGCATGCATAAGGATGGACTAATTCCCTTAATATCAAATATAGTCTAACTAAAGCTCTTTTATACACTCTGAAAACCCTAATCAACTTACATTGGTCTTCTCTTAATTTAGTAGAAATAATGACAGGAAAAGTTGACTCTTCTCCTAAGAAGGCATACTCCAAGTGGGTAGGCAAGGCTTTAACCTTAAAACTGCTACCTTAATAATATATGGTTTCAATGATTTAGTTAGAGTAATGTATCAAGCACTTTAAATATATCCTTAAATATTTAGGGGCATCACAAATCATTTGGATAGAATCTCTTTCTCCCCCTCTAATGTCATCACACATAGGAATCTTCAAAGAACTCTCAATCAATAAACCCTCCACATAACCTACCATTCAAGCATCAACTAAATAACTCTATGAAAATGTTCATTATGGTCCTTAGGAAACTTTAGTGACTTTAGGATATTAAAGGTCACATTCTAATCTTGCACTCTCATTATCAATTTTCCCTTTTGCACATCCATCATGGCCCTACTAGTAGCTAGGCAAGGTCTACCCAAGATAATATGCATCTCCTTCCTTCTTCATATCAAAGAAAATAAAATTTATAGGAAAGACAAAGTTATCTACTTTAACTAACACATCCTATATTAACCCCTTTATATAGGTAAATGAACAACCTATTAACTGAAGGGTAACAGTGGTAGGTTGGAATTCTCCTAAATCAGTTCTTTTGATTATAGATAACGACATTAAATTGATGTTAGCTCCTAAATCACATAGTGCCCTCCCATAAAATTTGTCCAAGATAGCCATAAAATTGTAAAACAACTAGGGTCCTTAAGTTTTTGAGGAAGTTTCTTCTGTTAAATTATACTACATTCTTCAGGCAAAGTTATATTCTCAAAGTCTCATAATCTTCTCTTCTTACTCAGGATGTCTATCTAAGTAAGCATATGTTCTGAGGCATCTACTAATGGAATATTAATAGTTGACTTTTTAAATACTTCCAAAAATCTTATCAACTATCTATACAAATTTAACTTTAGCAATCTTTGGGGAAATGGTGGTGGAAGCCACTCAATAACCTCTCTAATAGGTTTTTCTACTTCTTTATCGTATTGAAGTGGTTCCTAAGGTTGGAGATCTATATTGGCTCTTCTACAGGTGACTCTTCCTTAGACTAATCCTTATTCATATTCCATTTTTCTAGTTCTTTTCTACTCCTCAATTGAATAACCTTACATTACTCCTTACCCTTTCCTTTTAGATTTATTTTTGTATTACTGGGTAAAGTTTTGTGGGGTCTAACGGTTAAAGATCTAGCTAGCTGGCATGAATTGAGTTTTAATATTTCTAATGGCAATTTGAGTGAAATCTTGGGGGATAACTAAGCCTTGGGTTAGCAAAATTTTGAGGAGGATGATTCAAATTTCCTACTTGATTTGGCTAGTTGGACTTCAATTAATATTACCATTTTGATTATTACTCTAATTAAAATTGGGACGATTTATCTAACCTGGATTATATGTATTTTAAAAAGGTCTATTGTATCTATTTTTAGTTACATTATTGGATTCTACTCCATAATTATTGGGGTCACTAGAAGCTTCAAAGATAGTCTCTTCTACAGTCATAGGTGAATTATGTGGTAATTTATTTAAGGTTCCCTAATTTTCAAGAAATGGTAGCTACTTAAGTAGTTAAAATTGATAAAGCATCATATTCATAAGCACTCACTATCTTGCTAGAGTTAATACTTTTGGACAGCCACTAAAAATTGTTGGTAGCCATCTCCTCAATTAAGGTATATGAATTATCTTTTGGACAACCACTAAAAATTATTGACGACCACAAAAGTTTTCATTATCTTTCATTTAATAACCAATATTCCTTTATAATAACCATGCTAATTAAAATCCATAGTTGATTAAGTACATTATAGGAAATAAATAAACAAAAAAATTATAATTCATATTATTATAGTAATCAATATTTACATTATGTATTTAGGGTCCAAAATAATATGTATAATAGCCTTTATAGGTTACAAAAGAATATATGTAAACTAGAGAAACTAAAAGAAAACTAAACTTGTAATTCTGAAAGAAACTATGTTTGTTGTTCAATGCTATATGCCATAGGGTCTTTACCCTTTCCTGTAAAATTCATATAATGAGCATAAAAATGTGGCAAATAATCCAAATTAATGTAAGGCAAAAGAGAAATAATATATTGTAAATAGTTAAAAAAAATCTATAAATTAATATATGGTATTTACATTGGTCACTTATATTAATCAATCATTCTATCTTTATCATACAATCATTTTTATTTTGTCATATCACTCAATCATTCTAGTCAGTATATCAGTTATATATTTATATAGTAGTATCAATATTCATATTCAATAATAGTAAGCTATAATAAAAATTAGTATTCATAAGATCAATGTCTTTACAGTATCAATAACAATAGTAAATACCAATATTAATAATAAGTATTAGTAATTAGTATTAGTAATCAGTAATCAATATTCTATCAGATATTCAGAAGAGGGTATCTTGTATCTTTATCCTGAACTTATGACTCCCAATTAGTTGCTCCTTATGACTCAAAATAATTGCACTAATTATAACTCCCCTTAAACTATATGGATAAGTCATTGTGAATCCTTATAACTCCCAATTAATCTCCAACTCCTTATGACTCCTATCAATGAATCTTGAGGTTCACGTTGGTTATCATATCATATATATCTTATACTAATTAGTATATCATTCTCTATAAGAGTAGTATTAATACATTACATATTTTCAAATAGATCAGTATCAAATTTCAGTTTCACATCTCGGTATTATATTATAGATTATTCATTTCAACATATCATACATTTCAAATTATCATACAAATCAAAATGCATCCTTTTTTAACTCTTTTTCAATATACATTTTCTTACCTATTTCATAGAGAAATTTCTATATACAAATATAATTGATGAAAGGGTAATAAAATTATATTATATTATTCAAAATGATCAAATCTATAACATATGAAAAGTTACATTGTGGAACTGAAGAAATTAGGGGGATAATGTATTTTTAGCAAATTTAGAAGAGATAAAATATGTAAAATTAAAATTATCAAAAAATAGTGATAATAAGATAATTAATTACAAAAAATAAAATAATTTTTATTATAGGAATAAAGAACAAAAATCACTCGAATATTCTTGTCTTTCCTCTCCCCTTCCTTCTTCTCCTACTTCTGTTTCTTTATAGGCATGACACCCAAGTAAGTGAGGGAGAGGTAAGGGTGGCAGAGATATTTATATTAAATATATGTAATAATACTATTAATGGCCTAGCATTGTAGTACTCTGACCTAGCGCCACAATGCTAGATGTTGAATCCAAAGTTACTATAAAAATAGATATTTTAATGCTACGACGACATTTTCTTGCACTACTACTCTCTGAAGATAGCACCTTAGTGCTCATAGTCTCAGCACCACAATACTCCAATTCAAATAAAAATTTAAATATTTTATTCAAAAATATATTATCATAATTTGGGTTATTATAAGAACTATCTAACTCATGATCTAGAATTGGAAGCGGTCATATTTATTTTAAATATTTGGATATAATATTTGTAAGGCGTGAAATGTGAGATATATATTAACCACCAAAGTTTGAAGAATATTTTCACGTAGGAGTTGAGTTTGAGGCAGATAAATAGTTGGAGCTGGTAAATAGTTACAATCTAGATATTATCTATCATCCTGGTAAATCAAATATGATTGTTGATGCTTTGATTAGGGAGTCTGTAGGAGTGGTAGACAGCTTAATCACTTTTGACCAAGCATTAATTTAAGAGATGGAAAGACTATAATTAGAAGTGTTATGACAATCTATGAGTTAGTTGGTGATATTTCTCAGATGAAAGTTCAATCCTCATTGTGAAATAGAATTAACATAGTTCAGAAGTAAGATGAAGAGTACAAGATATTGATAAATCATATTCATATTGCAAGAAAGTCTAAATTATATGTAGATGATCATGGCATAATATTATGTGGCAATAGGTTGTGGGTTCTAGATATCATTGATCTGATTAGAGAGATATAGCATGAAGTCCACTTTTCTAGCTACACTATATACTAAGAAGTTAATAAAATATATCATGATTTGAAGCTTATGTTCAAGTGGCTTAGGTTGAAGTGAAAAGTAGATTAATTTATTTTCAATTATGAAGCATATTAGTTTGTTAAAGTTAAGTATCAGAGATCTAATGGACTATTACCTTCGTTGTTTATTACTAAGTGAAAGTGGGAAGAAATTACTATAAAATTTACTATTATTTTTCTAAAGTCTAGGCAAGTCCATGATGGTGTATGAGTAGTTATGGACCGATTAACAATGTCTACTCATTTTCTGTCCACGAGAAAGTTTTATTCAGTTGATAAGTTAGCTCAACTATACATGAAAGAAATTATTAAGTTGCATGGAATACCTAAAGTTATCATATCTTATCATAATGCTTAGTTCCCTTCCAAACTGTGGAAGATTATTTAAGAGGGTCTGGGATTAAAGTTCATATTCCTCTTATTGAATTTTCATGATAATAATAGATTCCAAGCAAGTATTGGCATGACTATGTAAGAATCTCTATATGGAAGAAGGTATATTACACTATTGGCTTGGACTGAAATAAGAGAAATGAATTGATATGTTATAAGTAGGTAGACAGTGCTACAAGGAAGATCTGATTAATCAAAAGATATTAAAAGAATCTTAGGAAAGGTGGAAGAAATATTATGATATAAAGCCTAAGTTTGTTGAATTCTAATTTAGTAATTTTATATATTTAAAAGTTAGTTCATTGAAGGGTTTATGTTGTTTTGAAAAGACAATAAATTGAGTCCCAGATATATCAGCCCATTTGAAGTGATTGAAAGAATTAAAAAAATCATCTTATAGGTAATCCTTTCACATGTCAGATATTCACAACATCTTACATATGTTAGTGTTAAGAAAATGGTATTATATGTAGATTATAGGATTCTTCTAAGTGAGTGGAAGTTCAACCCAATCTAACACAATAAGAGGAACATGAACATATTATGGCCTATGATATGAAATAGCTATGGAATAAATATATTGTTATGGTTAAAATTTAGTGAAAACACATATCAAAACGAGAAGAAACTGATGGAAAAGATACTGAGATGAGTCTGTTATATCCAAACCTACTATGACTACTATACATGCCAAAAATGTCGAGAATTTTTTTTTTATATATAAAGAGTGGATGATGCAACACTATCTATTTTAAAATCCTTATAATTGATTTATAATTTAATAGATTTTCATGTAATCTTGATTGATATATCAATTTCAATCCCTAATTGATTTATCAATTTCAATCCCTATAGTGCTTTACTAACCCTAAAAAAAGTCAAGAAATGGAATGGAAATGATGAATTTCAGGTTGCCAAAGTTATTCTTGGAGCACCATAATAGTGGGAGGATCGATATTGCGCGCAGCATTGAGCTCTCTATTTGTGAGAAGAAATTTAGGGAGTGTTATAGCTTTAAAGGGTAGCACCGCCACGACACGTAGCTCTCTAGTTGAAGGACGTGGCAGGATATCAAATATTCCTATGTAGTGAAGCGATAGGAGATGAGCATTATGATGTTGGACCAAAAATGATATTTTTAATATATAGTATTTTAATCTATTTTAACACTCTCATTCCCTAGCCCCTTGTTAAAGAAGGAATAAAAGGACAAGGATATAGTAGGAGAAGGAGATAGAAAGAAGTTAAAGGGATTTGGAGACTAAAGAGTTCCATTCATCCGTGGAGTCGATTAAGGGTTTTAAGGAGCATAAGGTAGACTTCTAAACACCTATCTTTGATTTCAATTCTAGTAATTTTATAATATGTTATGAATAAAAATATCTTTTTTCTTGGGTTTTATGATGTTTTCCCCGTGTAACTTGTTGTATATTATTGTATGTTATTTTCTAAATATTTTTACTATAAGAAGTTGGATTTTCACTAGTTGGTTTTCTCTATGTTGATTTATGTTGGTATTGAACAAATAAGGCATATCTGATTTTTGTAATAATTCTTTAAAAATTTTTAAACATTATTTTAGATAGTCCTATGTAATTATAAGTGAAATGAAAAGTGTTAAGTGAATAGGATTTTATACATAATATGTCACATAGAGAAAAAAGCATGTATTAAAGTGAGTAAGTTTTTATACCAGTGAATAGGCTTATTTTTGGCAATTTTGATAATTCATACATCATCATAATAATATATTACAGTCATCATAGTCTACTAAAGCATTTAAATTGTATTACTCATGGTAGCATTGGAGAAGCTCTGATCACTGAAATATGATACATGCGGCATTGGAGAAGCTCTGATCTCTGAAATGTGATAAGTGTACTATCTAAAATGTTATAATGGCCTAATATATTTTGTTCTAGTCTCATCTAGCTACCTTATGTAGATGTGGGATGGATTTTATCCCCACTTATAATATGCAGGTGTGGGAGGTTATTCAATTCTATTTTGTTATGACCCCTATTGTTATATGTGGGTGTGGGAGATTAAAGAGAGTTATAAGTGAAAGTGGAGTTATAAGCAGATATCAAGAAATGTGCATTAAATTCATGCATTACATATTTTGATAACTTCACAAACCAATACAAATGATATTTTGGGTTGGTTTTGATACATTCTAAAATCTCTATGAAAACTATGATGGAAAATACAAAAGTTAGAGTGTAAGAAAAGTTCTGACAATAAGTGTAATTAGTCATATATGGTATTTTCGTGAAAGTACACGTACTAACCTTAAAACCAAGTACACTCTAACAACTTTAAGGAATCATATTTTGCTAGTATTTTGTTTATTCTTCACTAAATTATTGAACATTTAAACAAATTGTTATTAGTATTTTAATTGGATTTTGAAAAAGGTATAACTGGTTAGAGTAGGAAGGGCAAAGCTAATAGAATCAAATAATTGAGGTATTTTTGTAATCCAGTTTTAACCATTAGCTAGATGTATAGATTTTATGTAAACTGGATTATTATATTTGACTTTTGACAAGTAAAATGAAATGATGTTTGAATTATTATTATTATTATTATTATTATTATTATTATTATTATTATTATTATTATTATTATTATGGATTCTATAGTTAGCGTTTGTTTATTTTATATTGTGGTTGTGTTAAAATTTAAGATTAAATATTCAATCCTTCTATTGGATCCTAGGGCGTCAAATGGATCTCGTTAGAGATGACAAAAATATTTCATTGCTTAAGCAAGAAATAAATTTGCTGCTAAATGCAAATATATGAGTGAGTTATATTCATTAATTTTACTAATTTATACATCTAATTTAAATGATTTCTAAATACACTGCACAAGTTGTTGCCATTGCTGCCCTTCGTCACTAGCCACCGCCATTGTTTTTGGCCGTTGCTATTGTCTCCTGTCATTGCCCACCACCTACTATTGTTATCGGTTGCATCACTGGCCATTGCCATCGAACTATAATTGAATTCATTTTATTTCAAACTAAATACAAAAAATAATCTACCTATCATACAATTAATAAATATTTCAGATATACTATATTTCTTTAACATTGTATTATTTTATTTTTTATCATACTAAATAGCTCATAAGTGAATTTTAAAATCAAATTATAAATGTTCTTTAATGATAGGCTTATTCCTGTAATAGTAATCAGGCAAATTAGGCATGTAATAGTGTAAATGTGTAATACCTTAGAATGCTATGGTTATTTCGTCAGGCTGATACTCTCACTCATATAATTATATGATAGCTACTGTATTATTAAATATTAAGATGGCAACAAAACAAAGTATACATATGACAAATAAGAGAAGCTGTATGGATGATAACACTAAATTGATAATTTTATGAGAACAGAAGGGCCAAATCTTAATTTTTTTTAACACAAGTAATACAATAATAGAAGTCCTTGCTTGGGATGGTCCTTTATCATTTCAAGTTTTGCAGGTTGTATAAAAATATATAATACCGCCAATGTAGTTAGCCTAATTAGTAAAATTTTGAAATCCTAGACCTGCTTAGGCAAACCACATAAAATAAAATAAATTGGGAATTACTTCCATACCACTTAATTTAATTTTATTTACATGTTTAACATCTAAAATTTTATATTTACTCAATTACTAACCTCCAATAACTTTCCTGTCTCAGAATGTCAAAACAAGTTTAAAGAGGTCGTGTCGCATGCTAGAGATCCCACATCCTAGCCCTGCTCCACCTCCAAAAATCTCTACTATGCACGCATGTGACCCACATCCTACACACCCAACCCATCACTGAGTGTGCACCCATCCACGTGACCCCTCCATCTCCCAATTGCTCTCCCAATCGACCTCCCAACAACTCTTCTTACAATAGTAACCGCTTTCTCACCCTCCTGTCCACCCAACATCGCACATCTTTGCTATGTCCACCCCTTGCTCTATATGTGAACTTAATAAGGATATGATAAAATAATATTTTTATATTATTTTAATTTTTTTTCAAACCAATACGAACTTGAACTAATTCAACCTTGTTCAAATGAGTATGAAAAAATTCAAACATTTGTTCAAACCTAATTTGAACCAAGGTTTGAACCTTGGTTAGAATCATCGTTCAAACCCTCATAGTACATCATCTAAACACTCATTGTTCAACATTCAAAATCTAATGCAGTATGTTTTTCAACACATTGTTCGAACACTCACAGGAACATCATTATTCTAACACTCAAAGTTCACTTAGTTCAAACCTCATGGGATCATCAGCAAGCATAGGATTTTGTAGTTCAAGATGGGAACTCGTTGGGCGCATGCATCGACAACTTGATGACATATGAGGAGAAAAGCTCAATTATGGCATGTAATGATGAGATTGAAGATATGTGAAGGAGAACAGGAGTTTGTGATAGCTCACTAGGGGCAAGATTTGCCATACCAATCGCATTTGAAGGATAAGAATTCATAACAAAAATTATTGTACTTTGAAGGAGAAGAGTGTATACTAATACATCCATATAAGGGTAGTTCACATGTATCTAGTTTTTCCATGTCACAAAACTTGATTATGAGGGTCACATGGTTAACATAGCACTCATCTGAAAAGAAATGTGAACCTAGAGTAGTAACCAATGCCATCTTGTAGTCAAACGACCACTCTCCACTATAGAGATTGCATTTTATAGACAAGTCTTAAGAGATTAGATCAAAGATGCATTCCTTCTTGGTGGGCTATTGTAATACCAATTGCTCTAAAATCTAGTAAATCAAAGTAATTTAATAGAAATTCCCACATATATTTAGTTAATTCTTTATTTTAAGCTCTGTAGTGTTTAATTGACATTAAATAAGTGTAGTAATTGAAAAGGGGAAGTGAGAACTTTATGGGCAAAAATGCTCTTGGAGTGCTACAGCCCTGCGCTGAAAGCACTATTGTGCTCTTTGTTTAGGTAAGCACTTCATAGCACCGTCACGGTGCTTAGCTCTCGAGTTTGAGGAATCTGGGAGCATCTAGAATATTCAGGGGAGTGCTACAGCACTATAGAAGTGGATATCACAGTGCCAGATAAAAATGATGGTTTTATATATAAATCCATTTCATTCCCTCTATAAAAATAAAATCATCTAAGCTGCGAGAGAAGAGAGAGGAGAAGAGAAAAAAGAGAGGGAAACTCGGAGGTTGTAGTTTGGGATTCATTCATGAAGCTAGTTAAGAATTTTATAGAGCACCAGATAAACTTCTAAAGACCTATTTTTCATTTAAATTTTAATAATTTTATAATAATATATTGATAAAAAATTGCTTTTTTTCTTATATTTTATGATGTGTTCACTATGTAACTTTTTGCATAGTGTTGTCTGTTTTAATCTGAGTATTTTGATTATAAAAAGTTGAATTACCGATTGATGTTTCTATGATAATTTTTGTGCATATCAAATTAATGAGGTATTTTTTATAGTTCTGGTGGTTTTCTGATAAATCTTAAAATGCTAATATGAATGTTCTTCTGAAATTATAATTAGAACAAAATGTTAAGTGAGGAAGATATTAGACATTCAATGTTAATTCTAATAACTCATATATTATCATGCTTATGTTTAAAATAATAATTACTTGTTATTTCATTCAAATTTTATAATTTTTGTATGACATTAGAGTTTTGATCTTTTAAATGTTATAAGTGCACTCTTTGAAATGATACAAATGCCCAATATGTTCTATTTTGGGCTCATCTACCTTGTATGGATGGGAGGGGGATTATGACCTCACTTGCTCAATGCGGGTGTGGGAGGTTGTAATGTTCTATTTTGTTCTCTTTTGACCCCACTTGCTGCATGCGGGTGTGGGATGTTTACATAGAGATAGAAGTGAAAGAAGAGTTGGAACCAGATACTAGGACATATATAATTAATTTAGGCATTTTATACTTTAAATAATTTAAATAAAAATAATTTTAAGAAATGTTCTAATAGCAAGTTCTAATATGATTAATGCCTCAATGAAGTAATGAATTTGTGAAAGTACAAGTAATTCCTCTGAAATTAAGCATGTTTTGATAATTTTATTAAAGTATCTTTGTGAATAATACATAAGTAAATGTTATGTGTAAAATTAGATAAACTTTTTGAATTAATATTCTGAAACCTAATTATGTCAGACTCTTATACAAATTACTTTATGTTAGCATTTCATTCATACTTTATTGATTTACCTAATACTTGATTGATTCACTCTTTATATTTTAATGGATATTGGCATCCGTGATAGGAAAGTGAACGAAGTCTCCTGAGTCAGTTGTGCTCACTCTATGATATTTCTCTAATGTTTCAAGAAAAAAAAGGCTATGGAGTAGAGTTGATAAAAGTAGGTTCGTTAGGAGCGAGATTTTGAGATATTGTAGTAATTCAATTATTTACTTCGATGTATAGTCACAATATGAAATTGATTCCTGTGTATATGATTTTGAGAAATAATATTTGATGATATTTTGATTTATTAATATTAATTTGAATTTTTTAGCCAGCTTTAGTTTATTTTGTATTGTGGTTCAGAAATAAGTTTAGAGGTTTAATTCTTCTATTTGATCTTGAGGTGTCACAGCTACCTTGAAGAACTTGCTTAGATCTATTTACGTCTTAATGATCTTTCATCTCAACTAAACTAGATCACTCATAATAGCTATTCGTGATTAAGGCCATTTGTCTATCATAGGCATCCCCAGTCAAGCTACATGAAGTACAAACCCTCTAAAACTGGTGAATATGACTTTGTTGAGTGAATCCATCTCTAACATGCAATTATTATTGTCAAGGGGACTTACCCTTCACTCAGACGAATTTGATGTTTTCCCTTAGGAACTTGTCACTTTGTTCCTAGGAAATAATTTGCATGGATTTGCCCTAGACCCATATTCTAAAGGCTCGACTATGTCACTCGCCCAAAGCACTAGCCTAAAGAGGACGACGCTATGCTATAAAAAGGGTTTCATATGTACATCATGTAGCTAGTCCACATATTTGCACGTGTAACAACCACATATTGTATTACTTTTTATATTTTATTATAAGTATTTCTTGCAGTCCTTTTAACCTATAAACAAATTATAAAGAGACATTTTATTGATATATTCTATGAGATAATAGAACTTTTTACTAATCCTCCATACTTATTAACTTTTGTCGTTTGGTTTCTTAGCTTATTTGCCAATAACTTAATAGTATTGTTAGCATCACTTAGGTTTCGTATGGGATTACTTTTTGGTTGTTTCTTAAAGCATGTTTTTAGTATAAAAATTTAATATTGTACTAAAAAGTTGTTTTAAGAAGCAACAAAAAAGTTGTCCCAAATAAAACCTTAAAAACAAATTTGAATTCAATTAAGAGAAATTCATGATGGAACTCACACGTGGGGTTAATATTGATGACATATAAAGGAGAATAGGAGTTTATGATAGTGGGATGAGGGCAAACCCGTGATTCAAAGCAACACTTGAAAATTGATTTGTATACCGTTCAGACGACGTTCTGGTCAAAATTAAACCGGTTCAAATTTTAAATAAAACCCTCCGGTCCGGCCTGCCAAAGTTCATCTAAAATGGTTTTTCGCGCTAAGACCTTCTCCTTATGCTCCAGCTCGCCAAGTTTTGACTCTCTCGCTCTCTCTCTCTCTCTCCTCTTCTCCTTCCTCGTCCTTCGCTGCCTTACCTCCGCCGGCAAGCAGAGCTTGCCCCTACGATAACAATGTGGGGCCTATTCAACGAAACCATTCTGATCCCCTTTTGCTTCCTTCTCGCCCTATCGATTTCGGTAAGGGCCGACCCTCAAACCAAACTCCTCAACCTCGGCTGCAGCAACTACAACGCAACCAATCCCTCCCTCTTTATCACCAATCTCAACGCTACCATCTCCGATCTCTTATCCCATATCTCTGCATCAGATGGTGGCGGAGCTCTCTTCGCGACGGCGGGGAACGCTCGCTCGGTAACGCCGGTGTACGCCCTTGCTTTCTGCCGGGGTTACCTATCCCGCGGTGACTGTCTCGGTTGTTTAACCTCGGCGGCGGCACGCTTGCGGGCCTGCGGTTCGGGTACCGGCGGCCGTGTCATCTACGATGGCTGCAATCTGCGCTACGAGAGCGCGCCCTTCTTCGAGCAGGGCACGTTACCTGGAAACGCACCGGTCTGCGTCAACGGAACCGCTTCAGCTGGCGGTTTTACCTCCGTCGCGGAAGGGTTGCTACAAGATATGAGTTCGGCCACTCCAAACATCGCGGGGTATTTCGTCGATGAGGTTAGGGGAGGAGTCTATGCGGTGGCGCAGTGTGCGCCTACGGTGAGCAAGCTGGTCTGCGCGGATTGCCTGCAGGTGGCTTTCAACAACATAAAAGGGTGTTTGCCGTCAAGGGAAGGGCGGGCCATAGATGCTGGTTGCTTCATGAGGTATTCAGGGGAGGCCTTTTTCTCCGCAAACAATACGGTGGATCTTTCGGAGTACTTGAGCTCCGGTATTTGATTTATGTTTGCAATTTTTGCGAATTTGTTGGAAAAAAAAAAATTATGGTATTCACGCGGCTTGATTGACTTGTGTTCGTTAAAATTTGGAGCAGGGCATAAGAGGAAGAAGAATACCTCTATTATCATCGGAGTGGCTGTAGTTTGCGCGCTGATGTTTCTGACTCTTCCTCTGGTTCTGGTCTGGGTAAGAAGAAGGAAAAGGCCCCAAGAAAGTTGGAGAGGTAAATTTTGTTATTCTAGCTCCTTTTTTAACAACCTGCCATTTCCTTAAAATTGGAAAGTTTTGAGTTATATTAAATTTGTTTAGGTGCAGACAAGCTCTTTTAAAGTGCTTTAGCAAAGTATGTGATGGTCCTGATGCAACCTTTTGATAAGATGAAATAGAAACCAATTTTTATTCTAGGCACTTCGCAGCTGTGTCACTGGTAGCCTTTGCTGTCGAAAATGTAAGGAAATAAATGGCATAAACACTTCCTTGGTAGCTGGTTTATGTTTTTGATAAATAAGAATAATTTCACTTATTTTGGATGAGAGGAATCAGGGATACTTGAACATAAAATAAGGGTGAATGTTTCACAGAAAAAAGGGCCGCTTCTTATTTTCTGGAAACTAGAGAGTAATAGGATGGCCTCTATTCCTGGATATATGATTGCTGTAGAGAGCTTAAGATCTTGCAGGAAGTGAACTTTGTTTCATAATCAGATTGCTGATACTATCAAAGTGTGTGCTACAAGTAAGTGCTTCCAAAATTTTAAACTTAGGATTATATAATTTGTTAAGAGATTGTTTAAACTTCTTCATTAAAGCTGTAATATATTTAGCACCCTAGGAAATAATCTCTTCAGATAATTTGGGAATAATTCTTCATCAAATTATCCAAAGTTTTGTTAGTACCCTTATGAACCTATTTCATGGGATTAAAATTCTTATAGGTTGGGTTGCCATCCTTGTGAACTTCTAGATTAGACATGAGTCTTATCCCTTAATATATTTCCACTAGTTTCTTGTTGAGGCTTTGATAGAAATCTACTAAGCTCATCTCTGATCTCACAAAATTCATTGAAATTACTCTTCATTCAATAATTGTCTAATAATAGTATTTCTTTGGTGAATATGTCTGCTCTTCACATTATAGGTTTCGTTATTTATTTTGGAAGCATGAAATTACAATGAAATATATAGAAGAAATTAGAATCTTCTCATAGATATATCTTATTATCTTTCAATAGGTTTCTAGGACAATTAGCCTCATTACCTGTCTTTTCAAAGGAAATAAACTCAAACTCTACAGTGAACCAAATGTTTGCTTAGATGATTCCCATTAAATTGAACCTACCCCACTAGTGATGAAAAAAACCACGAGTGAATGGTCTCATTTGAATTTGATATCTAATCAGCAGCACCATTAGCTTGGAAAACCATAATGCACGGTACCTTTCAAATATTTAAGTACCCTACATAAGCCAATCGAATAATCTTATCAAGATTGTGAGTATATATGCTCAATCTTTTCTCAACATATGCGATGTTAAGCCTAAAGCAGTTCGTAAGATTTATCATAATATCATTTATTTATTTATACTTATGCTGAGAAACACTTTCATCTGAAATTTTTTTTCAACATTTAATTTGCATCAAGTAGTCTTATAAAGCTGTGTTAAAATATACAAATTTTTTAAATATTTTAGAATAAAAACATTTTTCAACATCATTTCTCTCAAATTGTGTACGTAGTTTTGCCCTTATTTTTAAAAATTATACAATGTTGGATTTGATAGCTATACAAGATGACCTTTTAACAATTATTAGGTGCTTCTGAACCAAGTAAGACGGTTTTCATCTTCTCTTAAAAGGTCATATTTTTCTTTCTGGTACTCTATTAGATAGTCATTGAGAGTTACCTATTGAATTGTTCCATGTTCTTCGTAGGAGTTTAGAGAGCTAAATTTATATTCTCCTCCTCTACCAAGACAAAATATCTTTTTATTTTTTCTATCTAATATATTTTCAAACTCGACTCTATAGATTTTGAATTTCTTTCTCCTCTGATTCACCTTCTAAGCAGATAGAGTTTAGTGCACCTAAAATAATCATTATTGGAAGTAATACAATATCCTTTTCCACTTCTAGCAAATGTGGATTTCATGTAACCCAAATCAGAATGGATCAAACCAAGCAACTTAATTTCATTTTAATGCACAAGTTTGCAAGTATTTTTTGCTTTGCTTTGTTCCACACATATATGGCATTTTTCTAGTTTCACTGAACACAATTTTTCAAAATTCCAACTTCATGCATTTTCTTAGTGTAAGGGAAATTCATGTCAATCATGATCCTGCCATAAATGAATGAGTCGAGCAACTAAACAAAAGAAGAACTTTTATTTATATTTTCAAGTACGTTCAAATGAAGTAAATCATAAGGTAAATACCCCTTTACGACAAACACCTATTTTATATTACGACTTTTTCAGCATCAAAGGTCTTTAGCACCCACTTTGACTGAAATAAAAATTGACACAAGGTTCCAATAGATTTGTGGCATAAAATATATAAGGGAGTGTGGATAGTTTTAGAGTAACTTTGCCTTTGCCAATGATGGTTACAAGCCTAGGATCACCTGTTCACCTTCTTATATTCTGGTCTATGCATATAAATTATTTTTTCTCCCTGATTATATTTAGCAACTCCAGATTCTGCTTCTCAAATATTTTTCTATGCCAAATTATTTGTTTCGAAGATGTCCATAAGGATAACTTGTGGCATGTTAGCTCTTAGTTTGGTAAGATTGTCACCTCTTTTCTTAAGCCTGTGTAGAGGCAGTGTCCAAATTTATCATAAGATGTGCATAAGCACTGCCCTTAAGCATTATTTTCTCCCTTAAAAAATGTTTTAAGTGCAAAGGTTGCTCCATGAAACCATCAAGCTTAGTCCCATTTTTACTCATCTTACACTTGCCTGGAGGTTAATAGGAACACTGTTTTTCTTGTGGGATAGAGAGAGAGAGAGAGAGAGAGAGAGAGAGAGAGAGAGAGAGAGAGAGAGAGAGAGAGAGAGAGAGAGAGAGAGAGAGAGAGCATGATTAAAAGGTTAAAAGCTTTGCCTGCACAAAAGAGTGGGAGGAGACAAAAGAGAAGACAAAGGAAGAGCTATTGGAGCTTTTCTTTATGGAAAATAGACAAAAATGGTTGGCCAAGCTCCTATTTCTTCCACAGACAGAGAAACAGAGAAGGGATTAAATTATTTTGCTTGTATAAAAGACGAAACAAGCTGCAGCAGAGTTAATATGATAAGTGAGGTCACCATACAATGTATTACATGGACCTCTTAGTTGTTTGAATGGATCAGTCCCTTAAGGGGAAACGCAAGGAAAAACGAGAGGTTCTCTAGGCAAGCATGGAAAAGTATAGAAGTTCTCTCTCTCTCTCTCTCTCTCTCTCTCTCTCTCTCTCTCTCTCTCTCTCTCTCTCTCTCTCTCTCTCTTTGAATTAGTCAATGTACATGACTCGACGAACTACGTAAATTAGTGAGGTGATGGAAATTGGAAAAGAATGATGCCAACTAATTACAGGTTCATATTGGATATTATAACATAATGTTATGTTATATTATATTATATTATATAGATTCTCTAGATAGTTGGGCATTTTATTTTAAACATATTTTCCTTGAGCATTTCAATGAACTATATTTTTTGCATAGTGCAGCAGATATATTGGGGGCAACAGAGCTTCGAGGTCCTATGAATTTTCATTACCGTGATCTGAAATCTGCAACAAATAATTTTAGCAAAGAATGCAAATTAGGAGAAGGAGGATTTGGTCAAGTGTACAAGGTACAACTTATGCAAAATAGACATTGCAGCTTTTGTAGCTATTTCTGGCGCAAAAAATAATTTACAATTCTGTTTAAACATTTATGCAAAGAATCTAATATTATTTCCCCTCCAACAATTTCCATAAAAAGATGCCATATAAAATATGATTTATGCCTGCTGTCATTATGATATTTAAAGTAGTATTTTTCTTGCAGGGCACACTGAAGAATGGCAAAATAATTGCTGTGAAGAAGTTAGCAATGACTCAATCAAAGAATGTGAAATCAAGCTTCCTGAGTGAAGTGAAGCTTATAAGTAATGTTCATCATCAGAATTTACTTCGATTGCTTGGATGTTCTACCAAAAGCGATGAGCTGTTACTTGTTTATGAATACATGGCAAATGGCAGTCTTGATAAGTTCTTATATGGTAAGTCCTTTCAGATTCTTCCCTAAAATCAGAGCTGCAATATATTCTTCCGTTTCCTTTTTCTTATTATGATTTAGATTGAAGAGACATCTTTAGGATTTGACTTGTACGTTGCCTAATCAATAATTGCCATCTCTATGAAATGCTTGTATGGTTTTATGACAAAACATTCAAGATTTTACATGTAATCTTGAACATCCGCCTTCACCTGTTCAGTTGACCACACGCTTGATCATGTGAAACCCCATCATCAATGTTCTAATGCATTATACTTTTTTTAGTGGAAATTTTACATGCAATGCTTCATTATATAGAACTATCTTCTCGGCAGGTAATCATGCGACTATTCCCCTTAACTATTACTGATCTCTTTTCATGAATTATCTAATTATTTTAGAAATGATAACCTTGTTTACGCATAAAATTTGTGCTTTGTTGGAATTGAAGGAAAGCAAGGGAAATGCAATGAAATCCCAATAATTCAATTGTTGATGATGAATCCATATTCCATAGCCATTGATTTGAACTTTCAACCCTTTTGTCATTCATTTCATCAACTTCTCAGGATCCAAACATTGCATTAATCTTAAGACTTGGTTGGCATTAGTATGAAATGGGTGCTTTAGCAAAACGCTTTGGAAGATGAATTAGAATTATCTATTAACAATTATATGAGTTCTTTGAAATTTTATGGACACGTACGTTAACACTTTTTATTTTATTTTTGATAAGTCTATATAAATAATTTTGTTAATTGGAAGTAGTGCATACAATAGTAGGTATAAGACTAGATATAGATAAGCAGGGTACTAGCACTTTTATTTCTTATTACAATGTTACACTTCTCTTCTGTAGTCTTCTCCTCTTCACTTTATATATATATAAACATTGTTCTCTAGGAAGGTCATCATTTTTATCAATTTAAAGAAGTTATAATAGCTAAGAAAAAGAATTACATCATTGTCTATATCCATACGTATAATGCCCTAACCTTCAAAAGCAAGACGTAAGTTATGGTTTGCAAGCACAATTTCTGTAAAGAATAGAATGTCATACAAAAGCTTAGATGTGCATTATGGGCACACAATTTGTGCTTTTGTTTATTTAATTTTGGGATCTAAAGCACTTTATCCTATGAAATTTTGAAACAAAATATTTTTTTAAGTTGTGATGATTGGTTAATATTTTTAATTTGTAGCATTCAAAGTAATTGACCTTCTGTTGATACATTATGGTTTTTTTAAGCAAATATGAAGAAATTGATTTATGACCTCAAAACTTATAAGTATAGACTTTTTTTTTTTGAGTCTTAGCTTACAAGTTAAACTCCACCATGTCCCCTGTTGATGTAGGGAAATTAAGATCTTCAGTGCCTAATGCAACTTAAGATGAGATGCAAGATAAAAATCACAATTCATTGATTATTGATTCATATTTTTAGTAAAATATTACCACTTTTAATGTTCCGAAAGAGCTGACTTTTGATGGCATGAGCTTGTGAAGGACAACAAACAAGCTTTTCTTATTCAATAAAATAATTTAATAATTGCTTAAATTTAAAAATCCTACTACAAAACTAATGTTGAACATACAATTTCAATATTTAATCAAGTTTATAAATATATAAAAGGCAAGAATAAGGATAAAAATGACAATAAATGGAAAAATTGTGCCTCACACTAGTACAAGGAGTCTACTCCCAAAAGTGCTTATCCATATTTATGAAGCACTAAAAGAACTCACATCTAACAAACATGCCCCAAAGAAAGAAAAACTAGAATTTTATTTCAACACTTAATGCCCGATAAATTTTAAATGCTTGGGGTTCTATTTATAGATTTCAAAGGATCCGAAATAATGAAATACATTAAATATGTAGAAATATGCCCAAAATAGCAGATTTCAATACATCTGACATTAATTCTAATATTATGAACTTCGTCATAAATTCAACTTCCATAATTGTATAATGATTCAAACAAAAAAAGAAAAATTTCTTAAAATTGTGAGCAACAGAAGACCTTGACGTGGGACTGATTAGAATTACAATTTTTTTAATATGTGAAGGCCTAGGAACAGAAAGATAGAAACAGTTATTTTGCACGAAAGGCTAGTAGTGGAGGCGGCACAGTGTGGTGGGAAACTAGTGAAAAGCGGCACTTTGCAGGTAGCAACAAAGTGAGGCGGTGGAAATGGTTAGGAGCATCAAACACCACTAACACCAATTGCTAGAATGTTGCGGAAGACAATAATAATGTGAGAGGGGAATTAATGTGAAAACAGTACTTGTAAACATTAGGACAATGACATAGTGGAGTTACAACTGTAGTGAATGGAAATATTAATACAGTGTGTAGTAATTAACAATTCATATCATGTTAAGAATTTTGAACTCCATTTTGGCTGATTGGAGTTCAATGGACTTAGTTGAAACTTGAAACCTTTCAATAATGAGTTAGACTTAACTGCCTTTTTGAAATACTAGAGAACATGTCCAATTAATACATGAGTTGCCATCATTACTATGTTTTTTGTACTTTAAATAGCTCTAAATGTGATTTAATGGGTAGTCCGAAATCCCATCATAACCTGGGATAGCTCAACTCCATGACGGGTTTAGAAAAGTCTAATTGGACAACCCAATTTCCACCCTGCCCATTTGCCATCCTGGTTGGGCCACAGCAATAAGATAGACGCAAATGCCTAAAAGGCGCATATCTAGTGCTGAAGGGTTCTAACATTGTAAAGTCTACTAGGAAGAAGTTGGTGCATAGATGAGTGGTCTCTCAATCACTTGAACTAGCCTGGAGAGTACCCAAATTATTAACCTTTTTTGTTATTTATAATTGGTCAGCATGAATTTTAAGATTACTGCAGAATTGTGTAAGGAAATGTGAGTGGAAAGGAACTGTGATTCAACTTTAGAAACATGATCAACTTATTTTGTTTTATTTTTTCTAGACATACATATATTGTCCAATACATTTGTATATTGTAATTTTTAGCCCTAATGTTTTTGTTCCATTGAATCTACATTCCTACAATCTGATCTTGTAACGGTGGGATTACTTAACATATTCAACTTCTCTAATGACTTAAAATTGAGTTTTCTTAAGAAATCATATCTGAGGTTTAATGATATGTTATTTGTGAGGAAACGACATAAGTATCTAAGTATAATTCTTTGGGTCTGAGAACCTAAATAAAATTTGTTTTTATACTTGTACATATTCTACCTCAATGCATGCCTCACTCATGGCATATAATATTCTTTTGTTCTTCGCAGGCGAAATGAGTGGAATGCTCAACTGGAAACAGAGATTTGATATAGTTGTTGGCATGGCCAGAGGACTTGCGTATCTGCATCATGAATTTCATGTCTGCATCATACATCGTGACATAAAATCTAGCAATGTACTCCTTGATGACAACTTCAGGCCAAAGATTGCAGATTTTGGGCTTGCAAGGCTTATGCCTGGAGATCAGAGTCATCTCAGCACCTATTTTGCTGGAACATTGTATGTTTAGGCGCTTCATTTTGTGCATTATAGATTAAACATCATATTGGAAATATCAGTATGTGATTGTTTAAACGCTTCTGGGCAGGGGATACATAGCACCTGAGTATGTTATTCATGGTGACTTGACTGAGAAAGTTGATGCGTACAGCTTTGGTATTGTTGTCCTAGAAATTATAAGTGGACAGAGGAGCTGTGATTCAAAGCTTGAACATGTACCTCAGCATCTTCTTGAATTGGTAAATTATTTTCTGAACTTGTCCTTGGATTTTTTTATACAATCAAAAGAGCCTCTAGAATGATGCACTCATGCTGTCCTCTAGAACAAGGATAATGTTATAGTTAATGCAGCTTAGTTCCGATTAACTTATGCTAGTAAGTATTAATAGCATCACAAAAGAGTTATAAAAACTTGTATTTTTTATCATTAAATCATTCTTAACAATTCTTCTAATTAATTAGTCAATAGTTAATCTATATTTAATTAACTTAATTAAGCTAATGAATTCATAATTAGTCCATTTAAGCAATAATTATCCTATTTAAAGCATAATATACCTTAAATTATTATTTTATCAGTAATTTATTTCTAATTACATAGGCCAATTAATTAGTTGCATAACAAGTGCATTTTTAGTTAGTCTAAATTAGTATACTTAATCCATAATTAGTCTAACACTGATCACTTTATGCCAAGTCTCTGAACTTGCTTGATTTTGAAATACCACTCTTTTCTCTTTTGGTTAGTACAGGCCTGGAAACTGTACGAACATGATAATTTGCCCAATTTGATTGACAAATCCTTGGATCCTAATGAATATGATCTTGAAGAAGTGGTGAGAGTCATTACAATAGCTCTACTTTGCACCCAAACAGTGTCATTAAGGCCAACAATGACTGAAGTTGTGGTATTACTCCTGAGCCAACATTCTCTTCACCTCAATCTCTCAAGGCCTGCTTTCATAGAAAGCCCTGGTAAGGTTCGCGACGGCGTAATCAGCTACACTGGATCATCTTCTGCAGATCCTACAACCATTTTAATGCCCAAATTTTCAGCTCGGTGAAGCGAACAAGTTGTGCCTCTCCTGATTTAGCTGGATCAAAACATTCTATTCATGGTCGAAATTTATGCAGAAGGTAATACCTGTAAATTCATAGTCAGGATATGTTGTATGTAATTGCAAATAAGGGCATTTCCAAATAATCTAATTTGAATTGGTTAGCAATTATTAAGCTTGTTGACCATATTTACTTTTTTTTTTTCTTGTGGATGAATATTTTTGCTCAGAAGTTTTTTTTTTTTTTTTAATGGTGGTAGCAAATGTGCCATTTGGCAGCAAAAGAAATATTCTATGGAAACTGTCTGGTGCAGCTATTCACCTTTTCTATGGTGTGGACTGTGGCTGCATTACTTTTCTGGAAAGATATTATCATTTTGAATCATGAAAGTTCAATGATATCATGTCGTGTTTGTGCTTATTGGGATGATCTTGTGAAAGATGCTGATTTTGATGTGAAAATCTTAGGTTTTGTTTGGAACGACTTTTTTTATTTTGTTTTAAAGCAGCTTTTTAGTACAAAAATTTATAGTTCAAGAAATTTTGTACTAAAAAGTTGTTTTATAAGCAATAAGAATGTTGTCTCTTGCTCTTAAAATGAGGGAAGCAAACATGTTGTCTTTATATATAATTATTTATTTATTGAAACTTGATAAGCAAATACAAATAATCATCTGCTAATGGAAGGTGCACCAACAAATTAAAATTAAGATATTCACTACCTGTTGTGAATCCACATTGACTTGTAATTGTTTAGTTCGTTGAAGCTGCCTTAATATGTTTGCTTTGCATTATTTAAGTGCCATTTGCTATGGAAGAGGATGATATGAACTAAATTACTTTTGAGTTTTTAATGGCACAAGCAAGTAATTGATGGAAATGGAAGAAAGAATCATGGAGATGATTAGGAAGCTTTGATGTTTGTTCCTGGAACCACTTTGAGGGTGGAGATGGTAGAAGAATCATTATAATTAATCATTTAAAAGGAACCAGCAAGTTTGAGAGCTTTCAGAATAGATGAAATGTATTACACATATAGCAACAAAAAATCCACTCCCCCTTCCCCAATGAGTTTAAGAGGATGCCCCAATTGACAAATGCATTCTCCAAAGAAATCTCAGAAACAAAGCCTCCATCAAAATTCAAAATTTCCTTTCTTGAATCTTATGAGGAAGGATTTGCCTAATCATGTGGCTTACTTTGTGTTAATTGCCTACTTGTTAGATCTCAACAATGCATTAAAGTGCCACTTGTTCTGCGCCACTTTGAAGGAATCACCATTCAGGTGATACACATGCCTCAAGTTAGAAACTGTTGACCTCATTTTTGTATGAGAACAAAAGGATCCATTCAAGTCTCTGTGTGTTGATCTGATGGTTGATAATTAGCTAGTTGTCAATCATCTAGTTTTCAGCCACATTTCAATTTAATCCTCAATCAACTTTCAATTCAGACATTCAATCAAACTTTAAATCATATCCAATCAATCTCAACCCTTAATTTGATTGTGATGGATGTGGGTAATTCAAATTCAATAATTCAAATCCAAAATATAGTCCAAATTTAGAATTCCAGACCAAAATTCAAGGTTAAGGGCCCAGGTCCTGAAACCCTTTCTTGGTGATTTTTTAGTCACTTCAAAATCTAGTCAAATGACCCTTGATTCATGAGTTATCAATTGCATATTAATTGGGCATGTCCTTAGGCTCAACCCTCCAAATTTGAGTCCAATCTGAGGCCTCTAATCCAAAAAAATGAATTTAAATCCAAATGTTGTAAAACCTTTAAATATTTATAACATATGTTACTAGACTTGCCACTTTAAGGAATTTGACCTTGGGACCAACCTTTGATCATGTCCATAGCCTTCCTTATGACATGTTGACCAGTAAAATGCAATTTTCTTAACCTAGTTTGACCCAAAGTTGACCAGGGGCCAAAATGACCAAAATGCCCTTTAAGAGCAAATTTGGACTTTTCCCTAAAACTCAACATGGAACAATCAATTCAATCCTTGAAACCTCCTCCAATGAATCCTAAACATCATCAGGAATGCATTGAACCCAAACTCAAGCTTTGGCTTGGCCAAGTCAATTGTCGTTGACTAAAGTACCCTTTAAGCTTTTAAACACGCATTTCAACCCAAATGACCTCCTTACCACTTGGGATCACTTCCATTAGATTCAAATCATGAATGCAAACTTAATGGACCTAGCCCTTAAGCCTTGATCAACTTGGTTGACCAAGTCAACCAAGTCTGACCAAATTACACATACACCTTTATACACTTCATTCCCTTTGGCCAAGCCATTTTCAAGTCAATTCAAACCTATGATGCACCGACACTCCGTTTTAAGAGGCAGTGTAGTGTCGGACACGTGTCGGACAAGGACAAACTCCCGACGCGATGGGGACACGTGTCCGACACGGTTTGAGCGTGTCCAGGGTTCTTTTAAAAAAAAATAAGCTGGACATGCGTGTCCGGCTATTTCATATTTTAAATTTAAAAAAAATAAAAAAGAAAAACACTTAAGCACCTGTTCACTCCCTATTCTGCCCTAATCCCTCATTTCCGCTGTTTGCTTCCATTCAAGCGAAGGAGTAGCCGCACCGCACCCGTGCCTCGCGAGCAGCCGCACCGCACTCGCGCACCGGAGAGGTTCTTCCTGCACCGTCGCCGCACTCGCGAGCAGCCGTCGAGGTTCTTCCTTCTGCGTGCTATCGAGGTTCTTCCGCGCACCGCCGCACTCGCGAGCAACCATCGGCCCTAAAACATTTTCTGTAAGTTAGATTTTGCTTTTTTGCCATTCGCCTTTCTCTTAGTTTTTTCTCATTTATCATGTAGATTTGTGTTCACAAAGGCATATTGTGTGATTTTTCTTGTTTTTACCTAAATCAAACCCTAGGTTGTAGATTGTAGGTTTTTTTTTGCTTTTGGTTGACAAGAACAAAAGAATGGTAGAGAGTTTACAAGTTGCAACCCTACTTTCTTTGTTTTGGCGATGTAGTAATTAGTCTAAGCATGAGGGTATTAACATGAATGCTATGCGTATTAATGCTAATATATAATAAAAAATCCTATAATTCTATACAGCTAATTAAATGAATGTTGGATATTTTATATGTTAATATTATGTGGTTGCTGGCTTTGGTATCCTTGATTAGCCTTCCTCTAAATATAATAAGGAAAGGATTGCTAGTTAGAGGAAACATAATCAGGGTTGATTTAAATTAAAAACTATTGTTAGCTGTTGCTGAAACTCGTTTTGCCTTTGTAATAATCATGTTGAGAAGATTCAAGCAAATTAAAAATGTTCTTCAATCTATGGTGATTAGTGAGAAGTGGTCTTGCTATCGAGAAGATGATCTTGGGAAGGCAAGGTATGTTAAATAAAAGATCTTAGATGATTTGTGTTGGGATAATGTAGACTACATTTTGGATTTCACTGATCCAATCTATGATATGTTGAGAGAGGCTGACATAGATAAATTATGCCTACATTTGATTTATGAGATGTGGGACTCAATGTTAGCAAAAGTGAAAGAAATTATTTACATACATGAAAGAAAGTCACATGAAGAAGACTCAAGTTTTTGGAGTGTTGTCTATACCATTCTTGAGGATAGATGGAGCAAAAGCAACACACCTCTGCATTGTTTGGCTCATTCATTAAATCCAAGGTACATTTATATTCATCTTTTAAATTAATTTAAATTTCTTGGTTAGTGAACATATAATTTTATATGATTTATATTATTTGAAGGTATTCAAGTAAAGAATGGCTTCTAGAAGACCCTCAACGTGTCTCACCACAAAAAGATTTAGAAGTTTCAAATATGAGAAAGATATGCTTGAAATGATATTTCCCAAATGAGGAGGAGAGAAGAAAAAATAATATAGAACTTGCAAAGTTCTTTGGATATTTAGAGGATTTTGGTGATCAAGAATCTTTGGTTGATAGATGGAGGATGGATCCAAAAATGTGGTGGTTAATTCATGGAGCATAAGCACCTCTTCTTCAAACAATAACAATAAAACTTCTTGGTCAAGTATCATCCTCTTCCTGTTGTGAGAGAAATTGGAGTACATACTCATTTATTCAATCAATGAAGAGGAACAAAATAACTCCACAATGAGCTGAAGATTTAGTTTACATGCATACAAATCTTCATCTTCTATCAAGAAAAACTCCACTTTATATTACCGGTGATAACAAGATGTGGGATGTTGCTAGAGATGGGTTCGAGTGCCTTGATGATATGGGATTATTGGAGGTTGCAAATCTTTCTTTAGATGAACCAGAGTTGGAAGCAATGATATTCAATGATGATGATATTGAAGGCCAAAGACCAACCTCTGAATCTAATTATATCATTCCCTCTATTGAGTAGTAGGACTTTCATGTCATGCTAAATGGTTTTTTGGTTATATTTTTATGGTTGTACTAGACATTTTGTACTAAACATTTTTATGTTATAAGTTAAACAAGTTATCATAACAAATTTTTTATTGTTTGTTATTTTTAATATAATGTTATATTAATTTATGTATATTATATTAAAAATTTATTATGACGTGTCCACGCCGTACCCATGTCCTATATTTTTAAAAAATGATGTGTCCCATGTCCGTGTCATGTCGTGTCCGTGTCACCGTGTTCGTGTCCGTGCATCCTAGATTTAAACTCATGGATTGACCTATTAGGTCCTTAGAAGATTCTCTTTGAAGGCCCAAGCCTTGGGCCCACTTGGGTTAGCCACATGGCTTGACCCAAGTGTCCAAATAGGGCCATCCATGAGCCAAATCTTAACCCAAGCCAAATCAATTCAAACTAAGGGTTGAATTGGGTCCCCCATGGTCCAATGCACCTACCCTTATTGGCTTAGCCCCTGGGTTAACTGTAATATCTCGTTCCCTTACTGTTCCTCTCTGAATTGGATTTTCCTCCCAGAATCGGCCAGGACGATGTTGAGATCGTCCAGGCCGATCAGTGCATTGAAAACAGCTGATTTCTGGTGTGTTTTCTGGAAGGATTTCTGTACAGATCGTCCAGGCCGATGTTGAGATCGTCCAGGCCGATCTGTACTGTAGAAATGATCGGCCAGACAATAGCCCTGGGAACTGTCCAGGACGATCAGGATTTGGTCTGATCGTCCCGGGACGATTTGTCGATCAGCCAGGCCGATATGAGTATGATATAAGGAAATGAGCTTGTTTTGAGGAGAGAGAAAATCAGATTTTTAAAAATCAGATATTTTGAGGAGAGAGAAAGAGAAAGGGAAAAAGAGAAAAGCTTGGTTTTGGAGGCCGCGGAGCGCTTTTCGTCCGACGCTGCTGTTGGAGAAAGTGTAGATCTCGTGGTAAGGACTCCGAACCCTGTTTCTGTTTTCAAAGATGTTGTGTTTTGACCGAGTTGGGATCTGTTTTGTGTTTTCGTAGTCGACTTTTCGACATGATTTTGATTTGACACAACTTTCACCGCACAACTTCTAGTATGTTATAGATATGATTATTGTACACGATTTGACTGTATTCTACGAAGATTTTACCAGTCGGAATTGATTCTACATGATTTTAATCGAATAGAAAATAATCGGGATGTGATTTGATTTGGTTTCTATAGGATAATAGTCTTGTATTGATGTTATAGATATTCTACTGTAATTTGGAAGAATTTGGATATTGTATCTTTTTGCAGGATTTTTGTGTAAATTTGACCGACTACCGTTACTCTGCCCGATTTTCGTATGATTTCTGAATTGTCTGGAATTGATAGATTGATTAGATATGGATGTGACCATTGATATGATTGCTTTAATATTGACTATTGAATTGTTTATTGATTGAATTGACTATTGATACTGATCACAAGTGGAACCTGGTTGAACATTGGTTGGAGATTGATATTGATACCTGTATAGGATGGTGGGCCGACGGGCTTTCCTTTAAACATTGATTATTGATATATTGATGGGAGTCATAAGGAGTTTATTGATATGCCGACGGGCGAAAAGAGTGACGACTCTTATTGATTGAACCAATGTAAATGATATCTACAACAGCAATATGGATTCTACAACAGCAACATAGCCAGTAGATTGTACTTGTTCAGTATATAGTATTGAATTGCATGTTTACTGTATTGAGTTACGGATTTATTGCTTTATCGATTTCTGCTTTATTGATTTGATCGGATTTACTGTATCGTACGGATTCTATTGATTTCATCGATTGACTACTGAGCATTGATATGGACATGGAAAATTATAGATATTGCATTGAAAGCATGAACATGGACATCGTACTACTGCCTATAGATTTATCGTACTACTGCCTATAGATTCATTGTACTACTGCCTACTGTTTCTGCATTGTATTGACTGCTTTATAGATTCATTGTTCCGTATCGCTTTTCTCGACTGATTTTATTGATTAGACCGTATTGATTTGATTGACGGATATTGATTGATTGAGTTGATTTATCGATTTGCCTGCCGCTGCATTGAATGGTTTTATTGACTATTGATTTTCTGATTGCATTGACTACTGATTTGATTTCCGTTGCATAGACTCATTGACCATTGATTGATTCGAATGGATAGATTGACATGCATATTGATAGCATTGCCGTGCTTTGATTTCAGTTATAGGTATTAGGTGACCTGCTGGGCTTTGTAAAGCTCATTATATGTGGTTGATATTTTCAGGTCAGGGCTCGGGAGCAGGAGATAGGAGTTGATTCAGATCGACAGGTTTTAGTTCTTTTGATCGATAGATAATTCTTTTGTACTCAGGACAGGATAGATTTCTCTACTTGCATTGATAGTGTAGTTCCTGAGTATTGTACATGTTGTTTTGAGATATGAATCGACTGATATATTGATGTTTTAAATTTTATAGATGTTTGATAGATTGCTTAATGATGATTTTAGATAACTATGGCAAATTGTTTGGCTATTGATCGACATTCTTTCCAAGTTAGATCTCGTGGCGTTACAAGTTGGTATCAGAGCAGTGTTATTGGAAGAATGGATTGTTACCAGAGTTGTAGGATTGGATTGAGAGATTGGGTAGATTGGGTAGCTTTAAGAGCTTCATTGGCATACATCGTTGCATGTGTGTATTATTATTTTGAATTGTGCAGGTGAAAAGATATGGATCCTCCAGCAGAATCCAGTGTACCAAATGAGCAACACAGCGCAGCTCCAGTACCTTCAGAGAGTATGATGCAGTTGGCTACTGCGATTGCACATGTTATGGGGGATGCCCAGAGCAAGATGAGTGGGAGCAAGGAAGAAGAGGTAGACAGACACTTGCAGATGTTCCACAAGCTGAAGCCTCCGTTGTTCAAAGGGGCTGTAGGACCACAGGCTGCTGAGGATTGGATCCTGAGAGTAGAAAAGATTTTTGACAGCATGCAGTGTCCGGGAAACAGAAAGGTACCATTAGCTGTGTTCCTATTTGAAGGAGAAGCGGAGAGATGGTGGATTGGACAGCAGAGAGAGAAATTTCAGGGGAAGACTAATGCTGAGATCACCTGGGATGAGTTCACTGCAGTATTCAGGATGTGGTTTGTACCACCGTCAGCTCAGCGACAGATGCAGGAAGCTTTCATGAGATTGGAGCAAGGCCGCAAGTCAGTGATGCAGTACGAGTCCGAATTTACTGCACTTGCGAGGTACGCTGCTCACTTGATTCCTACTCCTGAAGACAAGTGTTATAGATTTCTGCACGGATTGAACATAGAGCTGAGACACCCACTAGTACCTTTCCGGATCCATGAGTTTTCTGAGCTAGTGGAGCGAGCTCGATTGATAGAGATTGATTTGACAACACCGGTACCGAGGTACGAGGATACCAGAAGGAGGAGAGATGAGGTACGACGAGATGATTCTGGTAGAGACAGAGATAGAGAGAAGAGAAGCAGGTATGAGGGTTCGAAGGGATCTGCATCGGGATCTGCGTCACGATCAGCATCGGTAGTATCGTCTGGTGGTTCTGGCGAGTGCATTCACTGTGGTAGACGACATGCAGGTCAGTGCTACCTATTGACGGGACAGTGTTTTCACTGTGGACAGCAAGGACACAGAGCAGCAGATTGTTCTCAGAAAGGACTGGGTGGAAGGACTGATTCTGGCACGGGTACAGGACAGCAGAGGACTGTTGGCTCGAGGGCCTACAGTGAGAGATCAGGGAACAGGATGGATGATAGGACTGTCAGAGATCAGAGAGAGACAGTTGCGCCACGACCTCCTACACTTCCTCCAGTGGTGCCACGTGTTTACAGTCTACAGAGTTTACAGCATCGTGAAGATCAGCAACGACCAGAAAGTTCTACTGGTAAGATTGATTTGACTAACCGATTGATATTGACATATGAACATTGCACATTGACATTTGATTGATTGCATTGTGTGTTCTGTATGGATTTCGACGAGTTTTGATTTGGATTTGGATTTCGATCGAATCGTTTTGCATTGTTTGTTTTGCTTCGTACCTATAGGGAAATGTCGGGACGATATTTTTCTAAGGTGGGGAGATTGTAATATCTCGTTCCCTTATTGTTCCTCTCTGAATTGGATTTTCCTCCCAGAATCGGCCAGGACGATGTTGAGATCGTCCAGGCCGATCAGTGCATTGAAAACAGCTGATTTCTGGTGTGTTTTCTGGAAGGATTTCTGTACAGATCATCCAGGCCGATGTTGAGATCGTCCAGGCCGATCTGTACTGTAGAAATGATCGGCCAGACAATAGCCCTGGGAACTGTCCAGGACGATCAGGATTTGGTCTGATCGTCCTGGGACGATTTGTCGATCGGCCAGGCCGATATGAGTATGATATAAGGAAATGAGCTCGTTTTGAGGAGAGAGAAAATCAGATTTTTAAAAATCAGATATTTTGAGGAGAGAGAAAGAGAAAGGGAAAAAGAGAAAAGCTTGGTTTTGGAGGCCGCGGAGCGCTTTTCGTCCGACGCTGCTGTTGGAGAAAGTGTAGATCTCGTGGTAAGGACTCCGAACCCTGTTTCTGTTTTCAAAGATGTTGTGTTTTGACCGAGTTGGGATCTATTTTGTGTTTTCGTAGTCGACTTTTCGACATGATTTTGATTTGACACAACTTTCACCGCACAACTTCTAGTATGTTATAGATATGATTATTGTACACGATTTGACTGTATTCTACGAAGATTTTACCGGTCAGAATTGATTCTACGTGATTTTAATCGAATAGAAAATAATCGGGACGTGATTTGATTTGGTTTCTATAGGATAATAGTCTTGTATTGATGTTATAGATATTCTACTGTAATTTGGAAGAATTTGGATATTGTATCTTTTTGCTGGATTTTTGTGTAAATTTGACCGACTACCGTTACTCTGCCCGATTTTCGTATGATTTCTGAATTGTCTGGAATTGATAGATTGATTAGATATGGATGTGACCATTGATATGATTGCTTTAATATTGACTATTGAATTGTTTATTGATTGAATTGACTATTGATACTGATCACAAGTGGAACCTGGTTGAACATTGGTTGGAGATTGATATTGATACCTGTGCAGGATGGTGGGCCGACGGGCTTTCCTTTAAACATTGATTATTGATATATTGATGGGAGTCATAAGGAGTTTATTGATATGCCGACGGGCGAAAAGAGTGACGACTCTTATTGATTGAACCAATGTAAATGATATCTACAACAGCAATATGGATTCTACAACAGCAACATAGCCAGTAGATTGTACTTGTTCAGTATATAGTATTGAATTGCATGTTTACTGTATTGAGTTACGGATTTATTGCTTTATCGATTTCTGCTTTATTGATTTGATCGGATTTACTGTATCGTACGGATTCTATTGATTTCATCGATTGACTACTGAGCATTGATATGGACATGGAAAGTTATAGATATTGCATTGAAAGCATGAACATGGACATCGTACTACTGCCTATAGATTTATCGTACTACTGCCTATAGATTCATTGTACTACTGCCTACTGTTTCTGTATTGTATTGACTGCTTTATAGATTCATTGTTCCGTATCGCTTTTCTCGACTGATTTCATTGATTAGACCGTATTGATTTGATTGACGGATATTGATTGATTGAGTTGATTTATCGATTTGCCTGCCGCTGCATTGAATGGTTTTATTGACTATTGATTTTCTGATTGCATTGACTACTGATTTGATTTCCGCTGCATAGACTCATTGACCATTGATTGATTCGAATGGATAGATTGACATGCATATTGATAGCATTGTCGTGCTTTGATTTCAGTTATAGGTATTAGGTGACCTGCTGGGCTTTGTAAAGCTCATTATATGTGGTTGATATTTTCAGGTCAGGGCTCGGGAGCAGGAGATAGGAGTTGATTCAGATCGACAGGTTTTAGTTCTTTTGATCGATAGATGATTCTTTTGTACTCAGGACAGGATAGATTTCTCTACTTGCATTGATAGTGTAGTTCCTGAGTATTGTACATGTTGTTTTGAGATATGAATCGACTGATATATTGATGTTTTAAATTTTATAGATGTTTGATAGATTGCTTAATGATGATTTTAGATAACTCTGGTAAATTGTTTGGCTATTGATCGACATTCTTTCCAAGTTAGATCTCGGGGCGTTACATTAACTCAGGCTAGGAATTGGGCTAACCCAAAGTGCCCACATTCACCTTGACTTGAGCCATTTCCAAATCAAGGGCCCACTAGACCGAATACAACACTCCCATTGGGTAGCCCTATACCCAATGCATCCAACATAGTCAGCCTAGCCCTTTTCTTGACTTGGGTCAAGACTTAGTGTTGCGAATCTGAGATTATAGATTAGACTTTTGATGATAGCAAACATTCATGTTTTTCTATGACTGCTTTGCCTACTAATTTTTCAGGATCACACGATCGAATGCAACTCAAGCCAGCTCAAGATCGGGTAGATTTAGGTTGAGTCAAGTCTGTATTTTTTCCCTTCTTGAGTCAATAGTAAAAGTGGTTCCTGATGCTAAGTAACCTTGCACACACACACTTGAGGGGTTTTCTGAGTTTTTCTATTTTGAGTACATCGGCCTGGACGAAGTTCCTATCAACCAGGATGATTCAACTAAAAAATAGAAACCCTAATTAGGGCATCCTGGTTAAGCAGGCGTCATTAAGCAAATCGTCCTGGACGATATTTATATCGGCCAGGATAATAGGCTCAAATCAGAAAGAATTAGCCACCATAATCAATTTAGGTATTCTTTATTTTAAATTATCGGCCCGGACGATCTCCATATCGGCCTGGACAATACAGCACAATTATGCCTAAATTAATATGGCAATTATGGAAAGCAATTAAGGCTGATTGATACGATCACATCGGCCAGGTCGATCACAAAATTGGCCAGGATGATGGACTGGACGATTGACATCGTCCAGAATCTATCCAGGGCAATGTTCTGGACGATTATACTCGAATTTGAAATAATCATCCTGGACGATGTAACCAATTTTCTTCTGATCATCCTGATTCATCCCGGCTGATTGAGCTTATTTTGTACTGATCGGCCACCTATCGTCCTGGACGATAATATCGATTCTTGAAATTCTATTTAAAAGACCTGAATTTTCTCATGCAATAAGACCTTGAGTGCTGCTGTCTGTACCTGAGAGAGCCTTGGGAGAGGGAGAGAGAGAGAGAGAGAGAGAGAGAGAGAGAGAGAGAGAGAGAGAGAGAGAGAGAGAGAGAGAGAGAGAGAGAGAGAGAGAGAGGAACTTGTGAGGGGGAGTTTATGAGAGGAATTTATGAGGAGGAGTTTGTGAGAGGGTTCACAAAGGTTGCTCCAAGAAAGGTTCCAAGTTGTCGTCTCCATTCTTCGTCCTTCATCCTTGGGAGGTTCTTGGGAGGTCTACTTTAGCAAAAGGTCTGGGTTCTCTGCCCGCTTCAGGAGGAAGTAAAAGGAGTCGGTTCTCTACCGCGCCGGGGTTGGTGAAAAGGAGTCTGTTGTAAAGGCTTCTTCGCCTAACTGTGGGAGCTAAAGGAGAGACACTTAGTTAGTGCAATACTCTTAGGGTGCCTCCGAGGAGTGGACGTAGGTCAAGGATTGACCGAACTACTATAAATCTGGTGTGATCTTTCTTTATTTTGCTTCCGCGTTTATTTATTTTTGCACTTTGATTTCTATGGTGATTTGGTTTTAAGTTTTGTAGTTCTTTACATAAAGAATTTGTTTTAAAAAAATATCAATTCACCTCCCCTCTTGGTTAGCCTCGGGCTAGTTCTTAAGGGCTTAACATCTCTAACGAACTTTCAAGTGGTATCAGAACGGGATTCATAAAAATTAAGTTTAAAAACTTTTTGAATTTTGGATCCATGGCTAACAACGAAAATCGTAATACTGCGGAATGGTATTCTATTACCCGACCATCTTTATTTGATAATATCCCTTTTGATTTTTGGAAAACTCGCATGTCTACATTTTTACAATCAATTGATTATCGCATGTGTATTCTTGTTAAGGATGGTTATACACCTCCAACTGGAAAATTGAATGGCGTTACTGTTCCACTTCCTTTTTCTGAATGGACTCTAGATGATAGGGATTTAGCATAATTAAATGCAAAATATTTGAACTTTTTTTTTGTGCTTTGAAATTGGAAGATTACATGCGTGTTTCCACTTGCACTACTGGTAAACAAATTTGGGATAAATTGTGTATCACCAATGAAGGTACTAATGAAGTCAAGCAAGCTCGTTTGAATATTCTCTTGTATGATTACAAACTTTTTCGTATGAAACCTTCTGAATCAATTTTTAAATTGTATATAAGGTTTACTCAGATTGTTACTTCATTGCATGCATTAGGAAGAGAACTTTCTAACTATACAAAAGTAAACAAAATTTTAAGATATTTGCCTTCCTCCTTTGATGCAAAAATTACTGAAATATATGAATCTAAAGATTTAAATACATATTCGATTGATAACTTACTTGATTCACTCATTGCTTACGAGCAAGGGGTGGACTAAAGAAATCTTGATGCAGGTGAAAGAAAGAAGGAGAAAATGGTGGCACTTAAGGCGAACGATTCGGACACTGATTCTTCCTGGTCTGAAAGCGATGATGTTGCTTTAATTACAAGGCAATTTAAGAGCTTTCTAAGGAAGAAGCAGAAGAATCATCAAAAGTAGAATAAAGGTAAGGGTAGCAAAAATTTTAAGAATTCTAATGAAATAATTTGCTTTGAATGCAAGAAGCCTAGGCACGTTAAAGCTGATTGTCCTACGCTTAAGGCACACCCAAGTAAGGAAAAGGGTGAGGAGAAACCAAACATCGAAAAGGACAAGAGTAAGAAATGATTCCAAAAGGCATTCTGAGCAGATTCTGCATCATATTCCTCTGAAACTGAACCTGAGGAGGAGACAACAAACTTGTGTTTAATGGCGGACAATATTCTTGGTCAAAGTGACCAAGAAGAGGTATGTGAACTAACCTATGAGCAAGTCCTTGAAATTTCTAAAAAAATACATGCATCATATAGTAAACTTAAGAAAACTCATGCTAGGCTAAAATTGAAATTTTTTAATTTACAAAAAGAGCATTAAAATCTTCTCAAAGATCATTCAAAATTTGATTCAAATCACATGGCTTTACTTGATGAGTTTGATGCATTAAACAAAAAGCATGCTGAGTTATCTGATTCTCATGATTCTTTAAAATTATCCCATTTGAGTTAGAAAAAGAATATAAAAAATTAGAAAATTCAAAAACCTTTGAAAGTAAAAAATCTTCATTCCATACACCGCATAAAAAGCATCACTATAGGAGTAGATTAGTGCATCCTTTTCCTGGAGTTAGATGTTTTTCATGTGGTATGTTAGGACACATAGCATACACTTGCACCGTTCACCATAGCCCACATTGATTTTGGAGACCCAAGTTACATGATCAACAACATGCATTACATTATACTTTCCATGAGAAGGAACCCAAACATGTTTGGGTTCTTAAATCTGACATTTGATAATTTTATAGGCAAGCTATCACAAAAGGCCTCGTGAGAGCATGTGGTACCTAGACATCGGATGCTCTTGACATATGACTGGCGATGCCAGTCAATTCATAGTGCTGGAGACCAAGACAGGAGACAAGATGACTCTTGGAGACAACACCACCAGGAAGGTGGTAGGAGCAGGTATAATTGGTAATTACAAGAATCTTTTGATTAAAAATATTTTGCTTTTGGATGGACTGAAACACAACTTGCTCAGCATCAGTCAGCTTTACGACAAGGGATTCATCATAAAATTTTTGGCAAATTCATGCATTATGAGCTTAAATAATAACACTGTTTTGCAGGAAAAGCGGATCAACAACATTTACATGCTTGATTTAAATAACATTGAATGTGCTGCTTCATTTTGTTTAAAAACTGCTATTGGTGATTCATGATTGTGGCACAGGAGATTATGTCATGCCAGTATGAAAACCCTTAGGAAAGTGACCCAAAAGACCTAGTTAGAGGTGTCATCAAGCTTAAGTTTTCAAAAGAACACCTTTGTGATGCCTGCCAATTAGGAAAGCAAATACACTCCACTTTTCACTCCATTAAGGATATTAGCACCTCTAGAACTCTAGAAGTCTTTCACATGGATTTGTTTGGACCCGTTAGCACTGCCAGATTGGGAGGAAAAGTCTATGGTTTTGTGATTGTCGATGACTACATGAGGTTTACTTGGATTAGATTTCTGTCACATAAAAATGAGTAATTTGATGAGTTTAGAGTCTTCTTTACTTGGATTCAGAAAAAGCTTGGTTGTGAGATCTTGATCATTCATAGTGACCATGGGGGAGAGTTTAAAAATGAGATATTTGGAGATTTTTGTGAGGACAAAGGGATTAGCCACAACTTCTCATCTCCTAAGACCCCTCAACAAAACAGGGTAGCTGAAAGGAAGAACCGGACCTTCGTGGAAGCCGCTAGAGCCATGCTTACTGAGTATTCACTTCTAAAATACTTTTGGGATGAAGCGATTAACACAGCTTGTTATGTGTTAAATAGGGTGAATGTTAGAGCCAAATTAGATAAGACATCCTATGAGATCCTTAAGGGTAGGACACCCAATCTCTCCCACCTTCATGTCTTTGGTTGTAAGGTTTCATTCACAATAATGGAAAGTCTCACTTAGGAAAATTTGTCCAAAATCTGATGAAGTAGTGTTCTTAGGATATTCTAGTGTTGGGAAGTTTTTTAGGGTGTTTAATAAGAGGAATTTGGTGGTGGAAGAGACTACACATGTAGTGTTTGATGAGTCTAATCCTAGAAAGTCTAGAGTTGAGGATGATGATGATGGAGAGATTACCACTTGATTAGAAAACTTGGAGAAGGGGGTAGAGCACCAGAACACTAAAGGAGTAGGAGAGGTTACCCAAGGAGTAAAAAATGTAGATCTGGAGGAAAGGGTTGAACCTTCACACACTTTGCCTAGAGATTGGAGATACTCTTCGAGTCACCCTAAAGATCTAATTTTAGGATACCCTTCTGATGGAGTTAGGACTAGACATGAACTTAGGAAGGAAGTGAATTACTCTGCCTTTATCTCAATGACTGAACCCACCAACATAAACCAAGCCCTTACTGATGAGTTTTGGATTTTAGCCATGCAGGAGGAGTTGAACCAATTTGTTAGGAATGAAGTTTGGGAGCTTGTAGAAAGACCTAAGGGATAAAGTGCAGTTGAGACAAAGTGGGTCTTTAAGAACAAGGTGAATGATTCTGGAGTGGTGGTTATGAACAAAGCAAGATTGGTGGCTAAGGGGTATAACCAAATAGAAGGGATAAATTTTGAGGAGACATTTGCCCCTGTAGCTAGATTGGAAGCCATTAGAGTGCTATTAGTCTTTGCCTGTTATAAAGGATTTAAGCTTTATCAAATGGATGTCAAGAGTGCATTTTTAAACGGAAAAATAAAAGAGGATGTGTTTGTAGAACAACCCCTAGGTTTTGAGAGTTCCCAATTTTCAAATCATGTTTTCAAATTAAAAAAGGCATTATATGGATTAAAGCAGGCACTAGAGCTTGGTATGAGAGGCTTAGCACATTTTTACTAAAAAGGAAGTTTGTTAAGGGGAGTGTAGATACGACCCTTTTCCTGAGGAAAGTAGGAGATGATTTACTCATTATTCATATCTATGTCGATGATATAATTTTTGGTTCTTTTGATAAAAGGATATGTGATGATTTTTCTTAAAAAATGAGTAAGAAATTCGAGATGAGTATGATGTGAGAATTGTCCTACTTTTTGGGGTTTAGCATTAGACAATTAAATGATGGAAATGTTTACATAAAGGACATCTTAAAGAAATATGAAACAGACAAAGCCAAGCCAATTAATACTCCCATAACCTCAGGAATTCAATTAGACAAAGATCCAAATGGAAAATCAATTGATCAGAATAAGTACAGGGGGATGATTGGATCTTTACTTTACCTGACTGCTAACCGACCTGATATAATATTTAGTGTTTGTCTTTGTGCTAGATTTCAAGCTGACCCTAAGGAATCTCACCTAACTGCAGTTAAGAGAATTCTTAGATACCTTTTAGGGACCCAAAACTTAGGAATCTGGTACCTTAGGCACAACACTTTTTTTGAGATTATGGGATATTTTGATTCTGATTTTGTAGGATGTAAAGTGGATAGAAAAAGCACTTTTGAAACTTGTCAATTCATAGGACAACCTTTAGTCTCCTGGTCTAGCAGAAAGCAAAACTCTGTTGCTCCTCAACTACTTAAGCTGAGTACATTGCTTTAGAAAGTTGTGTGGCCCATCTCTATTCTTTGTGACAACACTAGTTCCATCTACATTTCTAAGAATCCTATCCAACATTCAAGGACTGAGCACATTAACATTAGGCATCACTTTATTAGAGACCATGTGACTAAGGGAGACATTGAGTTATATCATGTTGCGACTGAGAATCAACTGGCTGACATATTTACTAAACCACTGGCCTTCGACACTTTCAGCAATTTAAGGACCAGATTGGGTGTGATTGACATTAATGCATGAACTTAATTTCTAATGATGTTTTATCTGCTGATTTCTTTGCTAGTTATTTTTTATTTAGTTAGTTTTTATTTTATCTTTGGTACTTTATTTTTCATATACATTACTTTGTTTTTTTCTTTTCAAATCATCGCTAAATTGATATCTTATGCCTTATTTTTTATTTTGAAAATTTGTAGTTAATATTTTACATCTCCTAATCTACTAAAGGGTAAAAAATACCGTTGATTGTGTCTCTTTCTCTAACCTATTTTGGTGGTAAAAATTTCTTTTCTAACAAAAAAATTATCTCAAATCAACAATTAGATTTTGCAATTGAGATCTTTTCTATCTTGATACAGTAATCTAGCTTATACTATAATAATCAAAGTTTTTATGTTACTTTAAGATTTCTCGTTATCATGTGAATGCATCTCTCACATAATTTTTGATTCTATTTTGTGGATTATTTTTCCCTATATTATAGAGTAAGTTTTTCTTCTCTAATATCTGAAAGATATACTCACAATTAAGAATATTTAAGAGTTTTTGGAAAAGAATTTAGCTTGCAAAAATAATGAAAAAAAAAATGGCCAATGATGCTAAAAATAAAAGATGCGCAATGACGGCAAATTGAAAAATATATACACAAAGTGTATTAAAAATCATAAGATGCACAAAGTGCGCCATTCAATGGTCAAGAGGCATAAAATGAGCCCATCAAAAGTAAGCTATCTTCCTTTCCTCCAACTCTTAAAACTTAGAAGATTTCATGTATCACTCGAGATTTTCAAAGACTTGATTTTGAATTTCACGATTGTAACAAACTACTTTGATATATTATTCTATAAGATTTTTATTTTGAAACCAAGTCTTGATTAGATCTCCTTTTTTTATCCAAATATTTTTCTAAGTTAGGCCTTTTGATTTCAAAAGAAGATTTTGCCCTAAAATAAGTCCGAGCTTAGGGTTAACATGATCGAATATTTTACCGTTTTTTTTATTTTTGAAGTTGTTATTAACTTACAAATTTTTAGAATCAATCACATGGAGACTATATCATGTTTATGCCTTGATTAAAAAAAAAACTTTTTAACTTTTGTTTTATCGTTGTTTTTTTTCTTATTATTTTTGGACCTTCTCTAATCATCTCCATCCCTCCTTTGAGTTAAATTTTTTTGTCACATCGTCCTGACCGATGTTTATATTGAAAGTTCGATGGGGATGTTAAGCCCTTATGAACTTATTCCCAAAGCTAATTAAGAGAGAGGTGATTTGGAAAAGAAGAATCTTTTAAACAAAGACAAAAACCTAAACCAAAATCACCACAAAAAGTGCGGAAGAAAAATAAATGCGGAAGCGATAATAAGAAAAGAACACACCGAATTTATAGTGGTTCGGTCAAACCTTGACCTACGTCCACTCCTTGGAGGCACCCTCCAAGTATTGCACTAACACAAGTGTCTCTCCTTTAGCCCCCACAGCTAGGCGGAGAAGCCCTTACACAATCACTTCCACCTCTCCCGGTGCGGCGGAGTTGCCGGGTCCTTTGACACCAAAGAGACTTCTTCTTTGGTGAACTTACCTCGAGACAAGCCTTGAATCCGATGGTACTAAGGTGCGAGTTCGCCGGAACAACCGTGTGGAACCCCCTCCACACTCCCTTGAGTCCCCCCTCACAGGATCTTCTCCCTCTCTCAAACTCCACCCTTTCCTCTCTCCCTTTCAAGCTCTCTCTTCAAGTTTCCCCCACAAGAACGAAGCTACAATGGCTGCCAAAGACACTTACAAAGTGTCATGCCAAAGCTTAAATAGAAGCTCTCAAAATGAGCTCATTAATGCAAATTGCCAACATTATCGTCCAGGACGATAGATATATCGTCCTGGTCGATTAGTACAAATTAAGCTCATTAGCCCGGGAAGATTTGAGACGATCAGAAGAAAATTGGTTACATCGTCCAGGCCGATCTTACGATCGTCCTGGCCGATACATTTAAAACTGATTTCAATCGTCCTGATCATAGCCCTGAATACAAGCTGTCCGATGAAGATCGTCCAGGCCATCGTCCTGGCCGATCATTCGATCGTCCCGGACGATGTGATCGTATCAATCAACCATTAATGCTTTCCAAAGATACCAGATCAATTTTAGGCATGATTGAGTTAGATCGTCCTGGACGATAATAATATCGTCCGGGCCGATTTCCTAAAACAAAGAATTCCTAAACTGATTATGGCAGCTGATTCTTTCTGAATTAAGATTATCGTCCTGGCCGATACAGGTATCGTCCAGGCCGATCTGTTGACGGCTGCCTTAATGAGGATGCCCTAAATAGGGTTTCTGATTTTGGACAGATCGTCTAGGACGATATAAATATCGTCCCGGCCGATATTACCAAAAATAGAAAACTTATAGGGAACAACAGGAGATCTTCTAAATTACAATCCAACTGGTCCCACACTAAATACAACAGACTCAAGAAAGGAAAAAAGATTACAAACTGACTCAGACCTAGTCTACCCAATCTTGAGCTGATTCCAAATTGCAGTCCGATCGTGGGAACCTGAAACGTTAGCACATAAGGCAATCATAGAGAAATAAGGAATGTTTGCTATCATCAAAATTATAGATCCGCAACAATCTCCCCCTTTTTGATGATGGCAAAACATTTCAATTTAAATTTTCATAAAAGTAAATCCTCCTAATCTCCCCCTCACTAGAATAAATCCTTTTAACAAAAATAGGGGAGATAAAAATATTTTTGTTGTTTTAAAATTTTTGAAAAGAAAAAAGATACAACGTTCTCCCCCTTTGATATTATCAAAAAGAGAGGAGGCACAACCAAAAAACAAAACGAACAAGAAACATTCCCTGATCAAGTGAAAAAACAAATGTTCTTAAAATGAGAAAGTTACCTCTGGGTTTTAATCAAAAAACTTAGTAGAATTGGATTGACAACACATAGCCCAGTAAAGGTTAGAAAATCAAGAATTGATAATCCAAACTCAAGTTCTTTAAAAAGGCTAAAAAACTTTTTAATTCAATATCTAAATCAAGGAATAAATTAGAGAAAGAAACAGTAATTTTTCAAAACTCCTTTCATAAAATATATCTAATAGAAGATTAATGCACGATTTGTTGAATCATGAATCAAGATTTTCAAACTTAAGCATCGAAAAATCAAGGGTTTTCTTAAGCTTTAAGAAGTATAAGAATGGTAAGCATTAAAATTTAGTGGGCTCATTTTATGCCTCTTGACAATTGGTTGGCGCACTGCGCATCTTTTGATACACTTTGTGTATTCTATATTTTTTAATTTTGGCGCTTTACGCTTCTTTTATTTTTGGCATCTTTGGCCAATTTTTTTTATTATGCTACCTTTCTGAAATCTTAAATACCAAAAGTAAACCCATACTATTGATAAAGCAAATTTCTTGATTAAGAAAATTTTGAATTAGATTCAACAACTTGCAAAAGATTCCTATGCGATAAATAAAATATAGGGAGATAAAAAATTTAGTTTCAAAAACCAATTTAAAAGATGAAAAAGATTTTAAATCAAAACTAGAAAAATCTTTTTTAGGAAACAGAGATTGAAAGTCAAAAACATGAGTTTCCTTCCTTTGATTGTTTTTAGAGAAGTCAATCACAACTTACTAAAGATTTCAAGAAAAATTAGGAAGTAAAATTTTCATTTATAGAAAAGTGGATGTGTGTGTTGATCAGAAAAAAAATACGAAACAAAATAAGTAAAATTAAAAAATCTAAAAAATAATAATAATAATAAAAAAAATAACAAAGAAAAACTCAAATAAGGCTTTTATCCATTATCTCTTTCCTGGTCCGATGCTTCAGAGACCAGATCTGCCCATGAGATTTTTTGCTTTTCATTATTTCCCCAGTTTAAATTTAACTTCGCCTTACCCTTTTCTTTTGCAGGGAGAATTCTTAAATTAGGGCACTCATTCTTCATATGTCCAGGTTTCCTACATCGAAAGCAAACAATGTCAGAGTAAATATGGACATCCTTACCACTTTTACCTTTCTTCCTCTTTTGCTTATGCATTGGTGAGCTTTTTGATTTGCTTGACAATTCATTGCTATCGTCACCAACTAAGCTTCCTCTTTCCATATCTTCGGCTTTTAGAACGATCGTCTCAACTGCATCCAAAAGTCTTTGACTCAACCCTTGCTCTTAGGCAATGAGTGAGCCAATCAAATTATCAATAGAATAATCATTCAAATCTTTTGATTCACAAATAGCAACAACTTTAGCATCAAATTTTTCAAGTAAACAACGAAGAATTTTGTTAACTTTTTCAAAATTAAAAAAATCTTTTCCTAAAGCATGCAATGATGTAGTAATTTGAATGAACCTTGTATACATGTCTAAAATCGTTTCAAAAGGTTTCATAGAAAACATTTCAAAATCATGCATTAAAATATTCAACTTGGATTGCTTGATTTCACTAGTGCCTTCGTATATGGTGTGCAATTTATCCCAAACTTCCTTGTCGGTAGTGCACGTGGATATTAACATAAAATCATCAGAACTTAAAGCACAGAAAAAACAGTTCAAAGACTTTGCATTTAATTGAGCATCCATTCGTTCATCCCTATTCCATTGATTAAAAGGGATATCAATTTTAATTCCATTAACAATACGTGATGGTGATGAATAACCAGTTAAAATTATATGCCACATACGAAAATCAATCGATTGCAAAAAAGTAGACATGCGAATTTTCCAAAAATCAAATGTAATATTTTCAAACAATGGTGGTCTAGTGACTGAATATCCTTCCGTAAAAGTACGATTAGCCATGGATCGAAATTCAAAAGCTTTTAAAAACTTATTTTATGAAAATCGCTCTGGTACCACTTGAAAGTTCGATGGGGATGTTAAGCCCTTATGAACTTATTCCCAAAGCTAATTAAGAGAGAGGTGATTTGGAAAAGAAGAATCTTTTAAACAAAGACAAAAACCTAAACCAAAATCACCACAAAAAGTGCGGAAGAAAAATAAATGCGGAAGCGATAATAAGAAAAGAACACACCGGATTTATAGTGGTTCGGTCAAATCTTGACCTACGTCCACTCCTTGGAGGCACCCTCCAAGTATTGCACTAACACAAGTGTCTCTCCTTTAGCCCCCACAGCTAGGCGGAGAAGCCCTTACACAATCACTTCCACCTCTCCTGGTGCGGCGGAGTTGCCGGGTCCTTTGACACCAAAGAGACTTCTTCTTTGGTGAATTTACCTCGAGACAAGCCTTGAATCCGATGGTACTAAGGTGTGAGTTCGTCGGAGACACCGTGTGAAACCCCCTCCACACTCCCTTGAGTCCCCCCTCACAGAATCTTCTCCCTCTCTCAAACTCCACCCTTTCCTCTCTCCCTTTCAAGCTCTCTCTTCAAGTTTCCCCCACAAGAACGAAGCTATAATGGCTGTCAAAGACACTTACAAAGTGTCATGCCAAAGCTTAAATAGAAGCTCTCAAAACGAGCTCATTAATGCAAATTGCCGACATTATCATCCAGGACGATAGACATATCGTCCTGGTCGATCAGTACAAATTAAGCTCATTAGCCCGGGACGATTTGAGACGATCAGAAGAAAATTGGTTACATCGTCCAGGCCGATCTTACGATCGTCCTGGCCGATACGTTTAAAACCGATTTCAATCGTCCTGATCATAGCCCTGAATACAAGCTGTCCGATGAAGATCGTCCAGGCCATCGTCCTGGCCGATCATTCGATCGTCCCGGACGATGTGATCGTATCAATCAACCATTAATGCTTTCCAAAGATACCAGATCAATTTGAGGCATGATTGAGTTAGATCGTCCTGGACGATAATAATATCGTCCGGGCCGATTTCCTAAAACAAAGAATTCCTAAACTGATTATGGCGGTTGATTCTTTCTGAATTGAGATTATCATCCTGGCCGATACAGGTATCGTCCAGGCCGATCTGTTGACGGCTGCCTTGATGAGGATGCCCTAAATAGGGTTTCTGATTTTGGACAGATCGTCCAGGACGATATAAATATCGTCCCGGCCGATATTACCAAAAATAGAAAACTTATAGGGAACAACAGGAGATCTTCTAAATTAAATTCCAACTGGTCCCACACCAAATACAACAGACTCAAGAAAGGAAAAAAAGATTACAAACTAACTCAGACCTAGTCTACCCAATCTTGAGCTGATTCCAAATTGCAGTCCGATCGTGGGAACCTGAAACGTTAGCACATAAGGCAATCATAGAGAAATAAGGAATGTTTGCTATCATCAAAATTATAGATCCGCAACATATATCGTCCTGGACGATTGGCTTTCCATGATTTAAAAACTCTATCTGCTGAATATTCTCACTTTTTTGCTCTAATCATACTGGATGATCCTTTATCATTCTGGACGATATGATCGACCTCTACTACAATCATCTTGATCGGCCTGGCCGATATCTTTTTTCATCATGGATGATGCATTTATTGTTTATCTTCCCGACCGATACACCTGTTCGTCCTAGACGATATACGTGCCGCACGTTTAAAATCTATAATTTTGCCCGGGACGATCCATTTTTGAACAATCGTCTTGGCCAATTCACTATTCATTCTCGACGATACACGTGGCACATGATTTAAAATGTTTTAAATTCGACCGGTATGATTTATTATTGAGCATCATCCTAGACGATCCACTTAATCGGTCTGGACGATCTATTTTTTTTAATGGTCATCAAGCGTGACTCCTCGGGATGAACTTTTGTGTCTAATCGTCCCGGCCAATATCTGATCGGCCCGGATGATCAGACCGCCTTTTTGACCAATCAGCCTGTTCACAATAATTGCACTGGATCGTCCTAACCTACCTTGTAATCAGCTTGGACGATCCGGCCGATCCTTTAAATTTAGAGCCTTCCAGCCATTGTTTCTCACTTCAAAACTCTTCTCCTCTCTTGTTTACTTCCTGTTTTCTTATGGCTGGCGAAAAGCGTGCTCGTTAGGTGTCTGGCAGCTCCTCAAGGGGCACGCTGGACCCTCATTTTCGGGAGGTAGATGATCAGGCTACTTACCATTATTGCAAATTTAGGTCCATGAACTATGTTTTGATGATTGACAAACACTCGTACTTGTCTTGGACTACCTTTTTTTTCTACTGACTATTCAGTACTCAAAGATTGGACGGAAATCAGAATCAGCTCAAGATTGGGTAGATTAGGGTTGAGTCAGTCTATAATTTTATTTTTCCCTTCTTGAGTCAATTGTAATCTTTGGTGTGACTGATGCAAAATAACCCTACACACACACTTGAGAGACTTAGAGTTTCTATTTGTACTCAAATCGGCCAGGATGATATTTACATCGTCCTGGATGATCGGGCTTAAAATAGAAAATCTAATCAGGGGTTCTTAACTAAGATAGTTGTCATTAGCCAATCGGCCTGGACGATAGGCTCAAAACAGAAAGAAATTACCGCATAAATAATTAAGGTTTTCTCTATTTTTGGTAATCGGCCAGGACGATCTTGGATCGGCCTGGATGATATTCACAATTATGCCTTAATTGATTATACAATTAAGGAAGTAATTAAGGATGATTGATACGATCACATCGTTATGGACGATCGCAGGATCGGCCAGGACGATCTAGTCAAAAAACCTTAGTTACTCCTGGATGATCTAGATCAGACAGCTTGAATTCAGGGTGATTCTCAGGACGATTCTCCTCTGTTTTGAATTGATCGGCCGGGACAATTGTAAGGTCGTCCTGGACGATCAAGCCAATTTTTCAATCGTTCAGTTTGCATTCAGGGCAATACTCTGCCCGATCTTCTGAGATTTGTACTGATCGGCTAGGATGATGTCCATATCATCCTGGATGATATAGTTGACAACTTGTAATTAATGAGCTCCTTTGAAGCTCTTCTATTTAAGAGCTTTAGTTCAATATTTTTGAATATCCTTGGCTGTTGTCTTGACCTGAGAAAACCAAAAGGAGAGAGAGAGGATCTTGTGAGGCGGAGCTTGTTAGGGGATTCACAAGGGTTGCTCCAAGCATTGTTTCACTTCTTCTTCCCTAGAGTCTCTTGTCCTTGGAAGGGTTAGGAGAGGTAAGTTTCAGCAAGTGATCGTGGTTCTCTACCTTCTTCAGGAGGAAGCAAAAGGAGTTGGGTTCTCTACCTTGCCGGGTGTGGCAAAAAGGAGGTGTTTTTGTGAGGGCTTCTCCGCCTAGTTGTGGGGGCTAAAGAAGAGCCACGTTGGTGGTACAATACTCGGAGGGCGCCTCCAGGGAGTTGACATAGGTCGCGTTGACCGAACCACTATAAACCTTTGTGTTCTTGTTTTTACTGCTTCCGTATTTATTTTCTTCCGCACTTGTTTTTGTGGTGATTTGGTTTATGATAATCGTTCTTCTTTTTTGCTTAAAGAAATTTTTAAATACCAATTCACCCCCGCTCTTGGTTAGCCTCAGGCCAGTTCTATAGGGCTTAACATCCCTAACAAACTTTCAAGTGGTATGAGAGCTGGATTCATAAAACTAAGTTTAAAAACTTTTTGAATTTTGTTCTATGGCTAACTTTGGAAATCGTAATACACCAGAAGGGTATTCTATTACCCGACCACCTTTGTTTGATAATATCCCATTTGATTTTTGGAAAACTTGTATTTCTACATTTTTATAATCTACTGATTATCGCATGTGGATGCTTGTTAAGGATGGTTACACACCTCCAACTAGTAAATTTAACGGCATTATTGTTCCACTTCCTTTTACTGAATGGACTTTAGATGATAGGGATTTGGCTCAATTAAATGCAAAATGTCTTAATTGCTTTTTTCGTGCTTTAAAATCAGAAGACTACATGCATGTTTCCACTTGCAAAACTGGTAAAGAAATTTGGGATTAATTATGTATCACTTATGAAAGCACTAATGAAGTTAAACAATCCTGTTTGAATATTCTCTTGCATGACTACAAACTTTTTTGTATGAAACCTCATGAAACAATTTCTGAAATGTATACAAGATTTACTCAGATTCTTACTTCTTTGCATGCCTTAGGAAGAGAACTTTCAAACTATAAAAAAGTGAACAAGATTTTGAGATGCTTGCCTTTGTCTTTTGATGCTAAAATCACTGAAATCACTGAATCTAAAGATTTGAATACGTATTTGATTGACAACTTACTTGGCTCACTCATTTCTTACGATCAAGGAGTGAATCAAAGAAATCTTGATGCAGGTGAGAAAAGAAAGGAGAAAACGGTGGCACTGAAGGCAAACAAATCAGGCTTTGACTCTTCCGGGTCTGAAAGTGATGAATTTGTCTTTAATCCTCCTCGTCATCATCAGGAAAAGACTCCATCATCTGGGATGGGGCTTCTTCAAACCATACAAAAAGAGAGGAAGTAATGTGAAACTAAACTACGACATTCGTTCACAAGGTAATTCAAAAGCTTTCTAAAGAAGAAGCGAAAGCATCATTAGAGAAAAGGTAAGGATAATAAATATTCAAAGGGATCTTCTGATGTTGCCTGTTATGAATGTAGGAAGCCTGGACATGTGAAAGCTGATTATTCTACGCTTAAGATGCACACAAACAAGGAAAAGAGTGAGGAGAAATCCAAATTCAGAAAAGATAAAAAGAGTCTTCAAAAAGCATTTTGGGCGGATTCTACGTCGGATTCATCAGAGACGGAACCAGAAGATGAGACAACAAACTTGTGCTTGATGGCAGACGATAATCTTAATCAAGAAGAGGTATGTGAACTTTCCTATGATCAACTTCTTAAAGTTTCTGAAAAAATTCGTGCATCATATAGGAAACTCAAGAAAATACATGCAAGCTTAAAATCGGAATTTTTGGAGTTACAAAAAGAACATGCAATTATGACTAAAGATCATTCTACAATTGATTCAAATCATATGGCTCTACTTGATGAATTTGATTAGTTAAATAAAAAACATTGTGAATTAATTGAAGAACATGAGTCACTAAAAGTCACACACACCTTACTTGATTTTGATTTTAAGAAGTCTAAAGAGATGGAGAAAAACTTGAGGATTGAGAATGAAGTCTTAAAAAGCACAAATTTGAAAATTCAAAATGAATTAGATACATGTAAGAAAACTAGGATGACACCTACTTTTGATCAAAAGCCAAAACCTAGGAAGATGCATTATAATACAAACCATTTAAGAAACCCTTTTCATGGAGTTAGATGTTTTTCCTATGGCATGCTAGGACACATCTCACACACTTGCACAGTTCATCATAGTACATATTGGGTGTGGAGACCTAAGTTGCATAATCCACAGCATACCATACAGACATTGTATTCTACTTTTTATAAGAAGGGACCTAAACATGTTTAGATTCCTATATCTGACATTTAATAATCTTGCAGGAGGGCTCTCATAAAAGGTCTCGTGAGAGTATGTGGTACCTAGACAGTGGATGCTCTCGACATATGACTGGTGATGCCAATCAGTTTGTTTTGCTGGAGTCCAGGACTAGAGGCAAGGTTACTCTTGGAGACTACACCACCAGGAAGGTGGTAGGCTCAGGTATAATTGGTAATTCCAAGAACCTTATGATTGAAAAAGTTTTGCTTGTAGATGGATTGAAGCACAACCTGCTGAGCATAAGTCAACTTTGTGATAAGGGCTTCATCGTATAATTCTTTGTAAATTCATGCATTGTAAGTTTAAGTAACAACACTATTTTGTAGGGAAAGAGGATCAACAATGTCTACATGCTTGATTTAAATAATATTAAATGTGCTGCTTCATTTTGCTTAAAAATAGTGGTTGATAATTCCTGGTTGTGGCACCGGAGACTATGTCATGCAAGTATGAAAATCTTTAGGAAAGTGACCCAAAAAGACCTAGTTAGAGGTGTCCCCAAACTCAAGTTTTCAAAAGACCATCTTTGTGATGCCTGTCAACTAGGAAAGCAAGTCCACTCCACCTTTCACTCATTAAGGACATTAGCACCTCTAGACTTTTAGAAGTCCTTCACATGAATTTGTTTGGACCCATTAGCACTGTCAGCTTGGGAGGGAAAGTCTATGGTTTGGTAATTGTTAATGACTACTCGAGTTTCACTTGGACTAAATTTCTTTCACATAAACATGAGTCTTTTGAGAAGTTTAGAATATTTTCTACTTGGATTCAGAAAAAGCTAGGTTGTGAGATCTTGACCATCCATAGTGATCATGGGGGAGAGTTTGAGAATGAAAGGTTTGGAAATTTTTGTGAGGACAAGGGGATTAGCCACAACTTCTCAGCTCCTAGGACCCCTCAGTAGAACAGGGTAGCTGAAAGGAAGAACCGGACCTTGGTGGAACCCGCTAGAGCCATGCTTGCTGAGTATTCACTTCCAAAATACTTTTGGGATGAAGCAGTTAACACAGCTTGTTATGTGTTGAATAAGGTGAATGTTAGAGCCAAACTAGATAAGACATCCTATGAGATCCTTAAGGGTAGGATACCCAATCTTTCTCACCTTCATGTTTTTGGTTGTAAGGTTTTCATTCACAACAATGGGAAGTCTCACTTGGACAAATTTGAACCTAAATATGATGAAAGGAGTGTTCTTGGGATATTCTAGTGTTGGGAAGTCTTTTAGAGTGTTTAACAAGAGGACTTTGGTGGTGGAAGAGTCTACACATGTAGTATTTGATGAGTCTGATCCTAAAAAGCCTAGAGTTGAGGATGATGATGATGTTAGAGAGGTTACCACTGGAGTAGAAAATTTGGAGAAGGGAATTGGTCACCAAAATATTGAAGGAGTTGGAGATGTCACCCAAGGAGTAGAAAATATAGATTTGGAGGAAAGGGTTAGATCTTCTCACACCTTGCCTAGAGATTGGAGATACTCTATAAGTCACCCCAAGGATTTGATCTTAGGAGTCCCTTCTGATGGAGTTAGGACTAGACATGGACTTAGGAAGGAGGTGAACCATTCTACCTTTATCTCAATGACTGAACCCACCAACATAACCCAAGCCCTTACTGATGAGTTTTGGATTTTAGCCATGCAGGAGGAGTTGAACCAATTTGTTAGGAATGAAGTTTGGGAGCTTGTAGAAAGACCTAAGGGATAAAGTGTAGTTGGGACAAAGTGGGTCTTTAAGAACAAGGTGAATGATTCAGGAGTGGTGGTTAGAAACAAAGTAAGATTGGTGGCTAAGGGGTATAACCAAATAGAAGGGATAAATTTTGAGGAGACATTTGCCCCTGTAGCTAGATTGGAAGCCATTAGAGTGCTATTAGCCTTTGCCTGTTATAAAGGATTTAAGCTTTATCAAATGGATGTCAAGAGTGCCTTTTTGAATAGGGAAATAAAAGAGAATGTGTTTGTAGAACAACCACCAAGTTTTGAGAGTTCCCAATTTCCAAATCATATTTTAAATTAAAAAGGGCTTTGTATGGTTTAATGCAGGCACCAAGAGCTTGGTACGAGAGGCTTAGAACATTCTTATTAGAAAGGGAGTTTGTTAAGGAGAGCGTAGACACCACCCTTTTTCTTAGAATAATTGGAGATGATTTGCTCATTGTTCAGATTTATGTGGATGATACACTCTTTGGATCTTCTAATAAAAAAACTTTTTAATGAGTTCTCTAAGACAATGAGTAGAGAGTTTGAAATGAATATGATGGGAGAGTTATCCTACTTTTTGAGGTTTAGCATAAAACAATTGGATGATGGAACCTTTCTTAATCAAACAAAATACATAAAGGACATTTTGAAGAAGTATGAGATGGATAAATCTAAGCCAATTAATACTCCCATGACTTTTAGTATTGCATTGGATAAGAACCCAAGTGGTAAGTTTGTTGATCAGAAGAAGTACAGAGGCATGATTGGATCTTTACTCTACTTGACTGCGAGCCGACCCGACATAATGTTTAGTGTTTACCTTTGTGCTAGATTTCAAGCCGACCCTAAGAAATCTCACCTTACTGCTATTAAGAGAATTTTTAGATATCTTTTGGGGACCCAAAGCTTAGGGATTTGGTATCCTAGACACAACACTTCTTTTGAGATTATTAGTTTTTCTGACTCTAATTTTGCAGGATGCAATGTGGATAGAAAAAGTTCTTTAGGAACTTGTCAATTCATAGGATAATCTTTGGTCTCATGATCTAGTAGGAAGCAAAATTCTGTTGCACTTTCCATTGCTGAAGCTGAGTACATTGCTCTTGGAAGTTGTGTGGCCCAAGTCATTTGGTTGAAACAATAGGTATTGGATTTAGGATTACCTGTATGCACCATCTCAATCTTTTGTGATAACACTACTGCCATATGCATCTCTAAGAATCCTATCCAACATTCAAGGACTAAGCACATTGACATTAGGCATCACTTCATTAGAGATCATGTGACTAAGGGAGACATTAAGTTACACCATGTGATAACTGAAAATCAACTGACTGACATCTTTACTAAACCACTGGTCTTCGACACTTTCAGCTCTTTAAGGACTAGATAAGGTGTGATTGACATAACTGCATAAACTTGATCTTCTATTTCTTTTAGTTTCTTTTCCTTTTTTTCTCTTTGTTTTCTTTTCTTTTTACTCTTAGTTTTTTTTTATTTGGTTTACTTTCTTTTTGGTTTCTTTTCTTTCTTAAATTTAGCTTTCAAAATCATCGTTGAAATGATATCGTATGCATTGTCCTTGCTTTAAGAATTTATAGTCAATGTTTTACATCTCTTAATCTATTAGATGGTAAAAATATTTTGTTGATTGTGTCTCTTTCTCTAACCTATTTTAGTGGCATAATTTTCTTTTCTAATCCAAAATCTATTTCAAATTAAATATTGTGTATGAAATTTAGATCCTTTCTAAACTCGCTTAAGCAAATATATCTTGTATTTGTAATGCTTAAAGTTTTTTTGTCACATCAAGATTCTTCGTTACTCTTATTTTTGGTTAATTGATTCTGTTTTGTGGATAATTCTTCTCTATGTTAGAGAGAGAGCCCCTATTCTCTAATATTTGGAAGATATACTCACAACTAAGAATCCTTTTTAAGAGTTGTAAAAGAGAATGGAGCTTTCAAAAATTGGCCAATGATGCCAACAAAAGATGCGCAATGATGCCAAATTGAAAAAATTATATATCAAAAAGTAAAAGATGTGCAAAGCACCAATCAATTGATAAGAGGCATAAAATGAGCCCACAAAAAAGCAAGCTCCTCTCTCTTTTCAAGTCTTTTAAAAACTTAGAAGTTTTCATGTACCAAAAGTTTGATTTTGATTGTTTTGTGATTGTGACAATTTTACTTTGGTTCATTATTCTATAAGATATTTTTTCTTAAACCAAGTGATGAATGGATTCTTCTTCCTCATATCCAATTGATTTTTTGAGTTAGGTCATTGATTTCAAAAGACGATTCTACCCTAAGAGAAAGTCCAAGCTAAGAGAAACCATGATCGGATATTCTACCATTCTTTAGATTGTTGATGTTGTTAACTCATTAACTCACAAATTTTTAAAATCAATCACATGGAATACTACATCATTTTCATGCCTTGGTAAAAAAAAAGGGTGTCTTGTGATTTGCATTAGTTCTTAATTCCCTCCTTTTTGAGATGTCAAAAGGGGGAGTAGTTTTAGGATATTTCTTACACTTTCGATTCCGTGTGTTACACTGCTATTTTTTAGTTATTTGTTGTAGTGTTTTTCCTTCATCAAAAAGGAGGAGATTGTTGCAAATTTAGGTCCATCAACTATGTTTTGATAATTGGCAAATACTCGTACTTATCTTGGACTGTCTTTTTTTTCTACTGACTTTTCAGGACTCAAAGATCGGACAGAAATCAGAATCAGCTCAAGATTGGGTAGATTAGGGTTGAGTCAGTCTGTAATTTTAATTTTCCCTTCTTGAGTCAATTATAATCTTTGGTGTGACTGATGCAAAGTAACCCTACACACACACTTGAGAGACTTAGAGTTTCTATTTTTACTCAAATCGACCAGGATGATATTTATATCGTCCTGGACGATCGGGCTTAAAACATAAAATCTAATCAGAGGTTCTTAATTAAGGCAGCCGTCATTAGCCAATCAGCATGGACGATACTTGTATCGGCCTGGACGATAGGCTCAGAATAGAAAGAAATTGCTGCCATAAATAATTAAGATATTATATATTTTTGGTAATCGGCCAGGACGATCTTGGATCGGCCTGGATGATATTCATAATTCTGCCTTAATTGATCAGACAATCAAGGTGTTGCGGATCTATGGCTTATGATTTTGATGATGGTAAACATTCTTTGTTCTCTACAACTTCCTTATGTATTGACATTTCAGGTTCACACGATCGGACTGCAATTTGGAATCAGCTCAAGATTGGGTAGACTAGGTTTGAGTCAGTTTGTAATCTTTTTCCTTTCTTGAGTCTGTTGTATTTGATGTGGCATCTGATGATTTGTAACTTGGAAGATTTTCTGTTGTGCCCTAAAAGATTTCTATTTTTGGTAACATCATCCGGGACGATATTTATATTGTCCTGGACTATATGACAAAAGTAGAAACCCTAATTAGGGCATCCTCATTAAAGCAGCCGTCTTTATGCAAAACACATCATCCTGGATGATTTTGTATCGACCAGGACGATCGGCTCAATTCAGCAAGAATCTGCTGTCATATCTATTAAGAAATAACCTATTTTTGGACATCGTCCAGAGGATCGGCTTGGACTATAAAATATCATCCAGGATGATCTAGGATAATTTTTCCAAAATTTCTCAGGCAGTTTTGGAAAGCAATTAATGGGGATTTTGTCCGGGCCGATCGCAAGATCGTCCGGGACGATTAGACATCATCCTGATTCATTTCAGGGTGATATTCAGGATGATTTTTCTCATATTTGAGCTAATCGGCCAGGACGATATGCCTATCGTCCTGGACGATAATGGCGGCAACATGCATTAATGAGCTTTTTTTGAGAGCTTCTATTTAAGCTATGGCAAGACACTTTGTAAGTGTCTTTGGCAGCCATAGTAGCTTCGTTCTTGTGGGGGAAACTTGAAGAGAGAGCTTGAAAGGGAGAGAAGAAAGGGTTGAGTTTGAGAGGGAGAAGATCCTGTGAGGGGGGGAACTCAAGGGAGTGTGGAGGGGATTCCACATGGTTGCTCCGGCAAACTCGCACCTTAGTATCATCGGATTTAAGGCTTGTCTCGAGGTAAGTTCACCAAAGAAGAAGATCTCCTTGGTGTCAAAGGACCCGGCAACTCCGCCGCATCGGGAAGGTGGAAGTGATTTTTTAAGGGCTTCTCTGCCTAGCTGTGGGGGCTAAAGGAGAGACACTTATTTTTGTGTAATACTTGGAGGGTGCCTCCAAAAATTGGACGTAGATCAAGGTTTGACCGAACCACTATAAATCTGGTGTGTTCTTTCTTTATTACTTCCGCACTTTAATTTCTGCATTGTTGATTTTCTATGTTGTGATATTGGTTTTAGTTTGAGTTTTGGTTTAAAGATTCTTCTTTTCTAATTTACTTCTCTCTTTGTTAGCCTTGGGCCAGTTCATAAGGGCTTAACATCCCTAACGAACTTTCAAGTGCCTTCAGAGCACTTTCAAGTGATATCAGAGCAAATTTTCATAAAATAAGTTTTTAAAGCTTTTGAATTTTGATCCATGGCTAATTTTTTAAATCATAATGTTGCGGAAGGATATTCAATCACCAGACCTCCTTTATTTGAAAATATGTCATTTGATTTTTAGAAAACTCGCATGTCTATTTTCTTGCAATCCATTGATTTTCGTATGTGGCATATGATTTTAACTAGTTATTCATCACCGTCATGAATTATTAATGGAGTTAAAATTGATATTCCTTTTAGTTATTGGAACATGGAAGAACAACTTAATGCTCAATTAAATGCAAAGTCTTTAAATTGCTTTTTCTGTGCTTAAAATTCTGATGATTTTATGTTAGTATCCATGTGCACTACTAGTAAGGAAGTTTGGAATAAATTGCACACCATATACGAAGGCACTAGTGAAATCAAGCAATCCAAGTTGAATTTGTTAATGCATGATTTTGAATTATTTTCCATGAAACCTTTTGAAACGATCTTAGACATGTATACCAGATTCATTCAAATTATAAACTCATTACATGCTTTAGAAAAAGATTTTTCAAATTTTGAAAAAGTCAATAAAATTCTTCGTTGTTTACTTGAAAAATTTGATGCCAAAGTTGTTGCTATTTGTGAATCAAAAGATTTGAACGATTATTCTATTGATAATTTGATTGGCTCACTCATTGCCTACGAGCAAAGTTTGGGTCAAAGACTTTTGGATGCAGGTGAACGTATTTGTGAATCAAAAATCTATTTCCTGTTTTTTTTTTTAATCTTTGATAAGTTGTGTTTGACTTCTCTAAAACAGTCAAAGGAAGTAAACTCGTATTTTTGTTTCTCTTTTTCTCTTCTTAAAGAGGTTATTTTACTTTTGATTCAAAATCTTTATCATATTTTAAATTGAATTTTGAAACTATTTTTTTTATCTCCCTACATTTTTTCTATCGCATAGGAATCTTTTGCTAGATTGTTGAATCCACCATAAAATTTTCTTAATAAAGTTATTCGTGTTGTCAATAATTTGGGTTTACTTTGGTTTTGAAAATATAAGAAAGAAATCATATTTTTTGAAAATGATTAAAAAAAAAGTGACCAATGATGCCAAACCAAAAGATGCGCAATGACGTCAAATTAAAAAAAAATACACAAAGTGTATTAAAATCAAAAGATGCTCAAAGAGTCATTCAAGTGATAAAGGGCATAAAATGAGTCCACAAAAAAATATGCTTATTTTTTTTTCTTATACTACTAAAAACTTAAGAAAATCCTTGATATGTTCGAAACTTGTGCTTAAAATTTTGGTTCTTGATTCAGAAATTCGTGCATTGATCTTCTATTAGATATGTTTTATGGAAGGAGTTTTGAAAAATTAATGTTTCTTTTTCCCGTTTATTCCTTGATTTGGATATTGGATTAAAAAGTTTTTGAGCCTTTAAAAGAATGAGTTTGGATTATCAAATTATGAATTTCTAACTTTTTCTGGGCTATGCGTTGTCAATCCAATTCTACTAAGTTTTTTATTAAAACTAAGAGGTAACTTTCTCATTTTAAGAATATTTGTTGTTTCACTAGATAAGGAAATGTTTTTTGTCTTTTGTTTTATTTTTGTTTGTGCCTCCTCTCTTTTTGATAATATCAAAGGGGGAGAACGTATTATTGAATTTTTGTACTGTTATCGTGTTTGTATCTTATTTCCAAAAAATTAAAAACAACAAAATTATTTTCATCTCCCCTATTTTTTTAAAAGTGTTATTCTAGTAAGGGGGAGATTAGGAGAAATTGCTTTCTTTTGAAAATTCAAATTGAATTGTTTGTCATCATCAAAAAGGGGGAGATTGTTGCGGATCTATAACTTATGATTTTTATGATAGCAAACATTTTTTGTTCTCTACAACTACCTTATGTACTGACATTTCAGGTTCATACGATCGGACTGTAATTTGGAATCAGCTTAAGATTGGGTAGACTAGATCTGAGTCAGTTTGTAATCTTTTTCCTTTCTTGAGTCTGTTGTATTTCGTGTGGCATCTTATGATTTGTAACTTGAAAGATTTTCTGTTGTGCCCTAAAAGATTCTATTTTTGGTAACATCATCCGGGACGATATTTATATCATCCTAGACGATATGCCAAAAGTAGAAACCCTAATTAGGGCATCCTCATTAAAATAGTCGTCTTTATGCAAAACACATCGTCTTGGACGATTTTGTATCGATCAGGACGATCAGCTAAATTCAGCAAGAATCTGCCACCATATCTATTAAGAAATAACCTATTTTTGGACATCGTCCAGAGGATCGGCATGGACTATAAAATATCATCCAGGATGATCTAGGATAATTTTTCCAAAATTTCTCAGGCAGTTTTGGAAAGCAATTAATGGGGATTTCATCCGGGCTGATTGCAAGATCGTCTGGGACGATTAGACATCGTCCAGCTTCATTTCAGGGTGATATTCAGGATAATTTTCCTCATATTTGAGCTAATCGGCCAGGACGATGTACCTATCGTCCTGGACGATAATGGCAGCAACTTGCATTAATGAGCTTGTTTTGAGAGCTTCTTATTAAGCTATGGCAAGGCACTTTGTAAGTGTCTTTGGCAGCCATAGTAACTTCATTCTTATGGAGGAAACTTGAAGAGAGAGCTTGAAAGGGAGAGAGGAAAGGGTGGAGTTTGAGAGGGAGAATATCCTGTGAGGGGGGGGGGGGGGGGGGGGAACTTAAGGGAGTGTGGAGGGGATTCCACTTGGTTGCTCCGGCGAACTCGCACCTTAGTACCAACTGATTCAAGGCTTGTCTCGAGGTAAGTTCACTAAAGAAGAAGATCTCCTTGGTGTCAAAGGACCCGGTGACTCCGCCGCATCGGGGAAGGTGGAAGTTATTTTGTAAGGGCTTCTGCGCCTAGCTGTGGGGGTTAAAAGAGAGACACTTGTTTTAGTGCAATACTTGGAGGGTGCCTCCAAGGGGTGGACGTAGGTCAAGGTTTGACCAAACCACTATAAATCTGGTGTGTTATTTCTTTATTACTTCTGCACTTTAATTTCCGCATCGTTGATTTTCTATGTTGTGATATAGGTTTTAGTTTAAGTTTTGGTTTAAAGATTCTTCTTTTCCAATTCGCTTCTCTCTTTGTTAGCCTTGGGCTAGTTCATATGGGCTTAACATCCCTAACAAACTTTCAAGTGCCTTCAGAGCACTTTAACAAGAAAGTAATTAAGGATGATTGATACGATCACATCATCCTGGATGATCACAGGATTGGCCAGGATGATCTAGTCAAAAAATCTTAGTTACTCCTGGACGATCTGGATCAGACAGCTTGAACTCAGGGCGATTCTCAAGGCGATTCTCCTCTAATTTGAACTGATCGGTCGGGACAATCGTAAGGTCATCCTGGACGATCAAGTCAATTTTTCAATCATTCAGTTTGCATTAAGGGCGATACTCTAGCCGATTTTTTGAGATTTGTACTGATCGGCCAGGACGATGTCCATATCATCCTGGATGATATAGTCGGCAACTTTCAATTAATGAGCTCCTTTAAAGCTCTTCTATTTAAGAGCTTTAGTTTAACATTTTTGAATATCCTTGGCTGCTGTCTTGACCTGAGAAAACCAAAAGGAGAGAGAGAGAGAGAGAGGGAGAGAGAGAGAGGATCTTGTGAGGGGGAGCTTGTGATGGGATTCACAAGGGTTGCTCCAAGCATTATTCCACTTCTTCTTCCCTAGAGACTCTTGTCCTTGGAAGGATTGGGAAAGGTAAGTTTCAGCAAGTGATCGTGGTTCTCTGCCTGCTTCAGGAGGAAGCAAAAGGAGTTGGGTTCTCGGCCTTGTCGGGTGTGGCAAAAAGGAGGTGTTTTTATGAGGGCTTCTCCGCCTAGCTGTGGGGGCTAAAGGAGAGTCACATTGGTGGTGCAATACTCGGAGGGCACCTCCAGGGAGTGGACGTAGGTCGAGTTGCCCGAACCACTATAAACCCTTGTGTTCTTATTTTTACTGCTTCCACATTTATTTTCTTTCGCACTTGTTTTTGTGGTGATTTGGTTTGTGATAATCGTTCTTCTTTTTTGCTTAAAGAAATTTTTAAATACTAATTCACCCCCCTCTTGGTTAGCCTCGAGCCAGTTCTATAGGGCTTAACATCCCTAACGAACTTTCAACCATCATTACAAAGAGTGCGGCATTACTCTCTCCCGCACAATCAATCCAGCCTATCTCTCCTGTTCGGTACTGGATCTTTTCATTCACACTTCTCTTTTCTTTATTCTCACCCTTGCAGTCCCCTTTAGTTCTGAACTTCTTTTTGAATTTTACGTAAACCTCTGCATTAATTCCTCATACACTACGCTCACCTCTTATATGAAACGACGTCATGTCGAAATCACATATCAGGATTGTGCTGAACTGTTGCAATTGTCCACCACTGGGGATAAGCTACATACCCTTGTCTCTGATCCTAACTTTGACTGGTCCACTGCAAATCACTTTGTTTGCCACACCAACGCACACTTTCATGTTTGAGAGACTAGCTCTTTACTCAAAGATGCTAGGACAATCCAGCATGTCCTTCACACTTTTGTTATTCTAAAAGTTAGGGACCGAGTCCACATCACTTCACTTGTTTCACTTACTACCTTTTACATTCTGGCCCATAAAGAATTTAATGCCACAGACCTGATCTTTTGCTACATTGAGCATTTGACTATCATTCGAGATCCAGGTCATAGAAGAAAGTCCAATCTTGCTCTAGGACACATCATTGCATATGTTCTAGAATCCAAATACAACCTTCAATATCCTGCTCCTCCCAACCAAACTTTGCCACCTTTCTACTCAAACAATTCCTTCAATGCCCTTCACAGTACTCGTCTCCACCCAGGGGATGGGGAAGCTCAGGGGGCAGAGAAGGAGGAGGCTCCCGCTCCCGCTCCTGTTCCTAAACCTGTTCCTCTCCGCTAGCACTCTCAGCTGGATCAGTTGGTGGAGAGATTTGATCAATTGGAAAACCTCTTTGACATGTTTGTAGTACACCAGCAGCAGCAGCACGCTGAGGATGTGGTCCGGTTCGATGCCTATGTTGCACACCAGCAGCAGCAGCACGACCAGGACATGACCTAGTTTGTGGTACAGTTTGCCACATTTTCTACCTTCTTCCAGCAGCCACCACCACCTCCGTTTGATGATCAGGGGCCCTCATTTCTTTGATTTTCTTTGTGTTTTTCTAGTTTGTTTCTTCTAGTTTTAATTTCAGTTTTCTCTAGTTTATTTTTTTTTTATATATTTTGTTTTAGTTTATGTTATATTTTTATTTGTGTTTTCCTCCTTTTTGTGATGTCATAAGGGGGAGTAGTATGATGTATCTTGTACTTTAAATTCTGAAACTTAGTGAAATATTTTTTTTTAAACTGCCATAATTATTTGGAATTCTCTGTTTATGTTTTCCATAAGGGGGAGATTGTTGCGAATCTGAGATTATGGATTAGACTTTTGATGATAGCAAACATTCATGTTTTTGTATGACTGCTTTGCCTACTAATTTTTCAGGATCACACGATCGAATTCAACTCAAGCTAGCTCAAGATCGGGTAGATTTAGGTTGAGTCAAGTCTGTATTTTTTCCCTTCTTGAGTCAATAGTAAACGTGGTTCCTGATACATTGGCCTAGATGATGTTCCTATCGATCAGGATGATTCAACTAAAAAACATAAACTCTAATTAGGGCATCCTAGTTAAGCAGTCATCATTAATCAAATCGTCTAGGACAATACTTATATCGGCCATGACGATGTTGGTGGAATTTTGGAAAACAGGTTTTGAAAAATATTAGTTTTCTTTGGAGATTTTAAGATTAAGGTTGAGTTCTAATTCTAAAGTCGAATCAACTCGTTAGAAAGAGTATATCACCCCGAAGGATGAAAATAAACTTTCATAGCGGTGTTCAGACTTAGAATTATGTAAACTCATCTTGAATGTTATGATCGGGTTCTAAGGATAACTTTATATGGCCTCGAGGGGACAAAGTATAGTTCAACTAAGTACCCAATTACAACATTCAAGAAACATGATCGTCGCATTCACATCCAAAGCCTTATCGAAGAAGGGTGTATCTTCCCAAAGGGAAAAGAGACCATTCTACGATAATCCTTCTAATGCAACTATGACGATCATTACTTAACTTTTCCCAAGGAAGTCTAATAAAATTTTGGAAATTAATGTTTTTTTTTTGAAATCAGGTGTGTGTGGTTCCAAATCTCCTACGAGCGTAAGCCCTCGTAGTTAATTACATCGTAGGGAGACAAAAATCTCCTACGAAAAAACTCCCGATTAAAATGGTGGCAGAATTTTGTTAGAGTTTCTAGGAGCGATATCAAAGTATGAATAGAGTTATTGAAAAATCAAAAGGGAATGGATCAAAATTGAGCAGTTATTAACGGAGTTAAAGGATGAGGGGTAGGGGACACCTTGAGATTCCAGAACCATCCAGAAGTGTCCCAACTTAATCTAAGTGTTGGGCTTTATGTTTTAGGATTGAAATGAAGCTTTAATTAGAGTTAAGTATTTTATTAGAAATTTGGGACTATATTCCCGAAATTTGGGGTCTTATAATCAAAGATCTGCCCCAGATCCTAAATCTATTTTGGACACTGAACCACAGTCGTCCGATCCTAACTAATGCAGTGCAAGATCTGGACTTACCCCGGCCTGGATTGGGGAGCCAGCTAACCACCTAATCGATTTAAAAGAAATGAGTCCGGTCTTTTATGAAAGAGTGGTAGGGACGTTATAATTAAAGTTTTTAAAGAATTGGGGTCGACATCTAGAGATTCTCCTAATTGACCTCTTTGACTTATGTTGGGTGCTAAAATGCTAAGGACTATGATATTTAAAATTTTGACTCTTTTAATTTGTATCTAATGCAATGCATGCTGGTTGACAACTTCCAAATCAAGTATACTTGAAATTTTAAAACAGGCTTATAAAATAATTTTTTAGAAGACTGGACTTCCCCAGGTCCGGCACCTCGTCCTCATAGGTCATACTATCCGGACTCTACCCGCAGGCGGGGAAGGGTCTAAAGCAAGGAAAGAGTAATGCAGAAATATGCATGCGACCCCGGGGTCGATCCCCGGCTAATTCCCTAGATTCGTTATCTTTCTATGTTATTTAGACTCACTAAAATTTTAGACTTTTAAAATTATGAGTAGAAAACTTTCACACCCTCATGAGCCTCACGTATCCAGGCGAAAACAAAGAGCGGCATGCAATCGCCAAAAAACTAATAAAAACAAGTAATCCTAAAGGCAATCAAATCATCACATCAAATATAAATTAATTAATAAATGTCCATAGGCAGAATTGCCTTGCTTATTACAAACCAGAATATTACAGAAAGTAAAGTGGCCGGGCACCACTGACAACAACCCAGATTCTAAACCTAGTAATGACGCAAGTTCTTTTGAGTGGGATACTCTCAATCTTCAAATCTTCAAATCTTCAATCTCATTCTTCTTTTGACTCCTTTTCTTCAATATTCTTGGAATCTTCGTAGTGGATTACCCAAATGAACAAGAGGGCACTTCCTTTATGGGGAAGGCCACTCTTCCCTCTTTGGGTAGGGAGGAGGAGGAGTGTGGCCCAAATTTGGATCTCCAAATAGAAAAGGTCTACTCCCCTTAGGGGCATCCTTTTCTCTCCGGAGTCCAAGCTTTGGACCTATATATATATCCCAACTCAAAATCTGACTTTCACAACACTTAACACTTATACAAATTACATTTATTTGAAAATAAAATCTAGACTCACTTGCAGGGTTATCCTAAGAAATTAATATATAAAAAGCAGTTATTCCCAAGAAGTTGTATATGAGCGGAAAAGAAAGTAAACACACTGGCCACGCTCTTTTTATGAGTTGGGGGCTTTAGCAGCTGAAGCACCTGTGCAAAGAGTTTATAATATTTATGCATTTTTTTATTTGCCCCCTTTTTATATTGCCCTGCATGAGCGTGGCCACCTGCAGAAAACTATGTCAACATCCAGATCGTACCTAACCTAAGGGTAATCTAGTCGCCAAACACATCAATCCATCCACAGAGTACAGAAAAAGTAAACAGACACAGCAAAGCAATTTCATCCACAACACGCGGTGAAAACTACGAAAAATTCGGCACACAGCAGTAAAGTAAACACCGGCCTAACCTAGATCTAGAGTTGGTTGTCCTAGCACATCATCTAAAGTGTGTGAGAAAGGTCGTGTGACTGGGATAGATCCTAAAGCAGGTTATTAATTGAAGTCGTCTAAAAGTTTGGATTTGTTAAGGCTTAGAAGGGGATTTAAATTAAAATTTAAGTATTAATGAATTAAGAATTTTAATTAGATATATTTTAGAAGTTAATTGATTGCTACCTTTGTTTCACACCGAGGCCGTGAAGTTTATTTCACCTTCCTTGGGGCTAAGCTAATAGCCTCGTAGGCCTGGGTTACCCAGTAGCAATCGGGGTTAATTAAACTATTTAAATTGATTAGAATTAAAAGAGTGGATTAATATAAAAAAAGGGTTAATTACTGATTTTTAAAGTTAGGTTAATTTAAGTTTGCCATTAATTGATTCGTGGCGTTGTGCCACCAGGCTCGAGGAATCCTTAGAACACTTAGCCCCGCAGCCCGGAGTAGTCCAGTCGATAAACCAAATTAATGTAATTGAATTAGAGATTTTAAAGCGTTAAATAATTAAAAATTAATCTATTTTAAGATTTAACACCCCTTAGAATCCATTCGTGGCGTTGAGCCACCAGGCTCGAGGAACCAGCCTCCTTAGGACACTTAGCCCCGCAGCCCGGAGTAGTTCAGCCAATAAACTTCATCTTTAGGATGGTTGTTGTGTTTTAAAGGATTTGTTAAGTGTTTTAAGCATTAAACCAATATTGTTTGAGTTTTAGAACGATTATGAGTTTTATAAATTTTTAGAATATTTTAATGATTTAATTAAGGGGTTGAAAATTGACTTTTTGATTAAGCCCAAGTTCTGGAATGTTTATATTTTATTAAAATACTAGACCTTACTACAATCAATTAGAAGGTAAGTACGTTGAAATCATATTTTTCTACTATTTATTACGAAGTTTTGAAGTTTTGAACTAGTTTTGACTAAAAGTTGACCGATTTGTTGACTTTTTGAAATATTACAGTTTTCTGGAATTTAATATTTTTAATAAATATTAGGAGTTATTAGGAGTTGAATGCAAGTGAGTTTGGGTGATTTGGATTTTTCTAGAATTAGTTATGAATTATTGAAGTTTGGGTATTTTAATGAATTTTGGGAATTTCTTAATTAGAAAGCCTCTTTTGTGATTTTGCTTCAAACAGATTCCCAATCTCTTGAAAACACCTCCAAAGGTCAGAAATAACCTAAGGAGGGATCCCCAAGTGTTTGGGAAATTTTGGGATTTTTTAAATATTATTAATTAATTATATAAATTAAATATTGATTTTCACTTAAAATTAAATTAGGGTTTAAATTGTTGTCAAATCAAGGGGATTTTAATTATCATGGATTAAGGACTGGATTTTGGTCAGTTTGAGGGTTTATATGTATTTTTTGGATTTAAATTGGATTTATTAAAATTTTTGGAAGTTTAGAGGCTCAATTAAGGGTTTAAGACTTAGAAAATTAATTAATGGTCTTAATGATTTCAAAAATCAGTAAAATAAATTGTCTAAGGCTAAGAATGTCACTAAGTTTATATGGTTCAAATTTCAAGTCAAAAGGATATCAATTCTAACACAATAAATTTTCTAAGTTTTTTAATCAAAGTCCTTAATTATTATCCTTAATTGTGTCACTAATCTTGAATAGGTTCAAATCAAAGTTCCTCTAACTTTGAATAAGCATGACATACATACACAATAGCAAGCAAACAAGTCCTTAGATCTAGGAGAGCCTAGGCTAGGTGGTGTGTGCACCTTAAGCATGCAATTAACTAATTAACATAATTAAGACAAAATTAGTGAATAATCAAGAAATGATTATCCACTAATCATCCCCTTTATTTCTATTCAAATATGCTCAACCTACATTTAAGATTTCAAGTGACTTCTTAAACATTTAAAGATTTAAATATATATAGTAAAAATAGGTTTTAAAAATATATACAAATGGATATATATATATATATATATATATATATTATATATATATATATATTATAAATAATTAAAAATATTATTAAAATACATTTTGATGAGTTAAAAGGACCACTGATCTCGAGGGAAGTTTGATAATAACAAAGATTTTTTTTCAATTTTCAAAATATTTAATATTTAATTAAATATAAAAAAAATATTAATATACTCTAATAATTCTAAATAATATCAAAATCTACTCAAATAATGTTGGATATTTTTCTGGAGATCAGATATGCACTCAAAGACATGCATGTCAAATTTCAGATAAAAATAATTTATAAATAATTAATTAAAAATAAAATACCCTTTTATGTATTTCTCAAATTACCAGTAAAATAATACATAAAAAGGTTTGATTTTATTTTTAAAATAAACTAGACAGAATTTTGAAAAGAATGATATATTATACTCATTTTTTGACCCTATATTTGATTTACTATGATTTTTCAAAGTTCCTGTAATTAAAACAAATTAAAAAGACATTTTCCCTAATTAAACGGCGGCGGTCAGACACGCGGCACACTCGGATTCGCGGGATCGAAACCGCGTGACGGCGGGGACACGCGTTGGCCGCGGGCCGCTTCACGCGGTTTTCACTTAACCACGTCAGCGGCTCGAGGCAGCCGTTGGATTGACCGCGGGTTCGATCTAACGGCTGAGATCGGATTCCGTGGTTTGATCTCAGCAGAAGAAGATCAAACGGCGGAGGTTTGATCCCGCTGTTCCGAATGGACGGCCCTGATCTCGCCAGTCGATCGATCGAATGCTAAACTGAATACACGGTCGAACCAAGGCGCGGAACGGCAAGATCTAGACCGTTGATCGCGTGATCAACGGTCTAGAAAATGTACATCTGCAGCGAACTGCGAATGACGCCCTAGAATCCGTTTTTTGGTTCGTTCTCCCGATCGGGTGGACCAAATCACTTGAAATTTTAAACTTAAAGAGTAAGAATGAACAGAAACAATAGGGAAAGATTGGTTTCAGCCAAAGCCCTAAAAACATGAAGCTATTTAAATCTAACTAATGTGAACTAGATCTAAGGTTTTAAGGGATTATACCGTTAGATCTTTGAAATTTCTAGATGGATGAGCTTGTAGACTGTCCAAGTGAAGATCCCCAGCACGAACCCGAGCTCGAACACGTCTGGATCGACTGCTACAGGCTTGGGACGGTCTAGGTGGTGGGCTCGCCGGAGAACTCGCCGCCGGTGACGTGCAACCACTTGGGTTTTGTAGTGGGGAGGTAGAGAGGGCTCTGGAGATTCAAAACGAACAGAGAGCTCGATCTGGAAAGCTGGGGTTAGTGAGAGAAGGAATTTTGATTCAATGTTCTCAAAAGTTGGCTTTTGCCCTATTCAAACGACCTGGGCTAGATTGGATTGCTGGGATTGATGCAGGAGCTCCCTAGATGGTGCCACATGTCCCTGGGACAGCTTGAAGGCTACCTCAAAGGCTGGACTTGCCTCACTCCTATTTGGCGGCTTTGGGATGAGTGGGAGGGAACATTGCCTAAATAGCCTAAGCCAAACCCTTGGAGCAGCTTAAGCAGGGATTAGTTAGGGAAATAAAGCAAAAAGAAGCTTTTAGGCATGTGATATAGGGAGGAAATAGGGCTTTGACCATGAAAAATAGGGTTTAAGGGGGGGATTGACCATTTTGACTGGTCAACTGGTCAATGGTTGCTGATGTGGCATAGGAGGGGTCAAGGCTACAGGTTGGAGAGGCTCCAAGCCTAGACCCATACTCTTTGAGGTCAAAATGAGGGGTTTGACCAATTCAAAGAGGTGCTTAAGGCATTGTTGACTTGGTTTGACCAGTCAACCCAATCAAGGGTTTATGGAATTGCATCTAGGTAATTTAAATGGGCTGATTGGGTGGATTGGAAGGTGATTCCAAGAGTCATGTATGTCAATTGAATCAAGAATGCTTAATGGGCCCTTAATGGGCTTTTAGGCCAAAACTGGTTGACTTGGTCAACCAGTTGAGTTCAGGGGCTTGAAATGGATTCAAGATATTCAGACTATAGTCCTGAGTCTATTGGATGTGGTCCCAGGGTTTGGAGGGGTCAATTTGGTCCAAATCACTATTTGAACCCTTAAGGGCCTATTTGGTCAACCTAGGTTGACTTGGTCAACCAAGTTGACCCAGGGTCTAGGTTTGGGCTCAACAGGTTTGAAATGATATTTCAAGTCCAAAGGAAGTGGTTGGATGGCCTAAAGAGGTCATTTGGGTCAAAACACATGTTTGGATCCTTAAAGGGCCTCTTGGGTCAAACCTGTTGACTTGGTCAACCAGGTTGACCCAAAGGTTGTAAATAGGTTCAAAAGATTTGAAATGACATTTGAAACTTATTGGAGGTGGTTGCATTCAATTTGGAGCTCATTTGGTTTGAAATCCCTATTTGAGCCCCATAGGGGTATTTTGGTCAATTTTGACCTATTGGTCAACTATGGTCAAAAATGGGTCTGGAAAATGCAGTTTACTGCTCAATGGGTTAAAATCAAGAGTCTGGAAGTGATAGGAGGCTTTGATAAGGATTGCAAGGTCAAGATCTCAAAGGAGTTAGGTTCAGTGGCATAGGCTGTAAATATGTGAAGGTTTTACAGCCTTTGGATTTTAATTCAGATTCTGGGGTTAGAGACCTCAGAATGAGATCAAAGTTGGAGGGTTACCTCTAGAGACATGTCTTATCACTTTTCAAGTGATAGACCCTAAATCAGAGACCATTTGACTGGGTTTTAAAATGTTTGAAAAATCCCTAAAAAGGGTCTTTAGGACAAGGCCTTAAGACTTAGGATTTGAGTCTGGATTTCTGGATTTGAAATGAATTTCAGGTTTGAATAATTAAAATTGAAATATCCAAACCATTTATAATCATGTTGTGATTGTTAATGGATGGATAGGGTCAAGGCTAGATTAAGGGTAGGATCAAAGTCTAGGTTGAAATTTGGATTCTCAAGTGGATTGAGTCAAAGTTTGGATATGTTTGAAATTTGAATTAATTTGGATTTGAATTGGATGGAGTTTGAGATTTAAATTGATCAAAGGTAGGAATCAAATTGAAATTGGAATTGATCAAATGTAGGAATTGATTTGAGGTTGAGGTTGATCAAGGGTGGGGATTGATTTGAAGTTGGAGTGGTCCTAAGATATAGAGGAGTTCTAAGATCTAGGATTTAAGGGAATCCTAGGGTCTAGAGTAGGCTCTAAGGTCTAGCTCTAGGAAAAAAAAATCCTAAGATCTAGAGTAGATCCTAGAATTAAAAATTAATCTGGAGTTTGGAAGGGCTTAAGTGACCTCATACAAAAATGAGGTCAACAAATGGACCCCCAATGTGTGTGGTAGAAGGAACTTCTGCTGCACACATTGGCGTTGACCGAATAGGAGTAGGATTTTAAAGAGTTTAAAAGAAGGGCATCACCCAACCTTAGGTCTACAGGATGCTGATAGAAGACTTACTCATAGTAGACGGATCAACTGGAAATCAAGGTAGGGAATACCTAACCTTGGGTCTAAGGAAGGGCATCACCCAACCTTAGGCCTATAGGATGCTGATAGAAGACTTACTCAAAATAGGCAAATTAACTGGAAACCAAAGTAGGGAATACCTAACTTTGGATCTAAGGAAGGGCATCACCCAACCTTAGGTCTACAGGATGCTGATAGAAGACTTACTCCTAGTAGACGGATCAACTGGAAACCAAGGTAGGGAATACCTAACCTTGGGTCTAAGGAAGGGCATCACCCAACCTTAGGCCTATAGGATGCTGATAGAAGACTTACTCCTAGTAGACGGATCAACTGGAAACCAAGGTAGGGAATACCTAACCTTGGGTCTAAGGAAGGGCATCACCCAACCTTAGGCCTATAGGATGCTGATAGAAGACTTACTCCAAATAGGCAGATTAAATGGAAACCAAAGTAGGGAATACCTAACTTTGGGTCTAAGGAAGGGAATCACCCAACCTTAGGTCTACAGGATGCTGATAGAAGACTTACTCCTAGTAGACGGATCAACTGGAAACCAAGGTAGGGAATACCTAACCTTGGGTCTAAGGAAGGGCATCACCCCACCTTAGGCCTATAGGATGCTGATAGAAGACTTACTCCAAATAGGCAGATTAACTGGAAACCAAAGTAGGGAATACCTAACTTTGGGTCTAAGGAAGGGCATCACCCAACCTTAGGTCTACAGGATGCTGATAGAAGACTTACTCCTAGTAGACGGATCAACTGGAAACCAAGGTAGGGAATACCTAACCTTGGGTCTAAGGAAGGGCATCACCCAACCTTAGGCCTATAGGATGCTGATAAAAGACTTACTCCAAATAGGCAGATTAACTGGCAAACTAGGATGGTGCCACGAAGGGCGTACTCCACCACTAGCGGGTCTAATCCTAAGGGAATGAAGGACCTAACCTTAAGGAGAAGGCTAAGAGCGATAAAAAAAAAGAGACCTTAAAAAAAAAATGGTAGAATCAAGTTGCAAATGAAGAAAAGAAAGTTTTATTAATTGATAGAATGAGCTACATCAAGCATAGTATTTATTAAGGAAACGCCCATTGACAGGTAGCATTGGGTGGTTCCCTTTACAATCTACTAACTGATACGAGCCTCCTTCGTAGACAGTCTCTATAAACGAAGGGTCCTTCCCATGTAGGTTCAAATTTGCCTCCCAGCTTCCGATGGGCCAAGATAGGCCTCCGAAGGACCAATACCAAGTCTCCCGCTTGGAAGGTCCTAGGTCGCACTAACTTGTCATGGGCTTGAACCATACGGGATTTATACAACTCTAAACTTTGTTGAGCTTAGAGACGTCGCTCTTCAAGGCCTTCGAGTTCTTCCAATCGTAGTTTTGCATTTTGTTCATTTGTACTTTGATTCTGAACTGCAATTCTGAGCGAAGGGATTTGTATTTCCAAGGGTAGAACGGCCTCGGATCCATACACTAGTGCAAACGGGGTGGATTGGGTCGGGGTCTATAAGTGGTACGATAACCCAAAAGCTTCCACCAACCGCTCATCCCACTGCCGTTTGTTATCATCAAGGGTCTTTTTAATAATTGCACCAAGGTTTTGTTAAAGGCCTCGGCCAATCCATTCGCCCGAGGGTAATAGATCGTCGAATATCTCCAATCAATATTATGGCGCCTTACAAAACTATTGATTTTTGTAGACTTGAATGCGGACCCATTATCGGATATGATTCTGCGAGGTACGCCGAATCGATATACGATATGGTCACGAAAGAATTTTAAGACATGGTGTGATGTTACGTTTCGTAGGGGAATTGCTTCCGCCCACTTTTGAAAGTAATCAGTCGCTGCTAATATGAAACGATGACCTCTCGTGAAGGAGGTCAATCGGCCCAATGATATCCGTGCCCCAACTCTCGAAGGGCCACGGGCTATCGTAGGGTGTAACACATTAGGCGGCTGATGTAAAACCACACCCCATGGACCTGACATTGATGACAGTGCTTTTACAGTATTCATGCAATCGTCAATCATTGTAGGCCAATAGTATCCAAGTCTTTTAATCTTTAATTTCATTTTTGGACCCGATTGATGTGCACCGCACAGTCCTGAATGAACTTCATTAACAATTTTATGGGCTTCTCGCTTGTTCAAACAGCGCAGCCACATGTGATCGAAGGACCGACGTAGAACAGATCGTTAACTAGTGCATATGATAGAGCACGTTTCTTAATATGGTTGGAGAGTGATTTATCTGGGGAAGCTTCCCTTCTTTAAGGTAATCGACTAAGGGTCGTCTCCATCACCTTCTTCGTCGGTTGTCGAAGAGGCAGAAAGGATCTGAAGGGGAGTCTTACTAATGTGTTTCCAAATCTATAAGGGAGAGGGTCTTACGACCCTGAATCTCTATAGGGATGGAATCCTCCTCATGACATGCAAATTCCTTTGCAAGTTTTGCTAAGGCATCCGCGCGAATGCTTCCACGAGACCCTATACAAAGTAGCAATAGGGATTTGTTCCAACAAGTGAAGTGTGTACTGGTGATATCTTAGAATTCGGATTCAAGACTTTATAGTTCCGGCGACTTGTTAATAACTAGTTGGGAATCTCCAAAGATCTTAATCTCTTTAATCCCCATTAGAATTGCAAGTTCCAACCAGTTATCAGAGCTTCGTATTCAACTTCGTTGTTTGTGCAAGGCTCCGATAGGTGGTAGGAAAAATGCATCATTCCTTTTTCTGGTGTAATGAAAATTAGACCGACTCCAAGCCTTTCCAGGAATTATAGATTGTTGGGTCGCAATCCTACGAGAG